>JABFTP020000124.1:32019375-32571875 GCA_013387265.2 Cryptolaemus montrouzieri | reverse complement strand
ATATAATTGACCATGGGAAAAACATGGATATTCTAGATTCAAACCACAAACTTTTAGGGATTGGCCTTGTGATTTGTTGATAGTCATGGCAAATGCAAGACAAATTGAAGTCTTTTAATTTCAAACGGCATATCGGTTGGAATCATCGGGATCCTCGGAATGAGAACTTCCTCACCTTTGAATTTTCCTATCAGTATCATCGCGTAAATTACATTGTTCATCAATTTTCTAATCATCAAACGCGTACCGTTACACAGTTTTGGTTGGTTTATGTTTGGAACCTTTAGGTGTAAATTATGCGGTGGTAAACCAGGCACATCCAAAGAGTTTAAAAATTCAATTGGATAGTTGATGGCTTCATCTTCATTTGTGACGCAGTTAATAGATTTGAATGAATGCATTGTTCTAATGATCTTATTTTGAATTATGTAGTTCAGGTCATCTACATCTTCATTCTTAGCCGCGAAAATAACTCGTTCACTCAACCATTCATTATTTTTGTAGTTAGAAATAATGTTTGGAAATAGATTGTTGATAAGTTCGTCTTTTGATGAGACAAAATTACAGAATTTATTTGGAAATAAAATCAATCCGCTCGATTCATCGACAGGTACTTGATCATTACCGATAGACAGCAATTCTTTCAATGTTCGGTTAAATGCTTCTAATGCAGGTTTATGCGCCATTGTGCATTCGTCCCAGATGATGATTTTCGATGACGATAAAACTTTGGTCATTGCTGAGTGTTTTGCAATATTACACGTTGGTTCTTCAATAGTTTTCAAGTTCAACGGTAGTTTTAATGCTGAATGAGCCGTACGCCATCCTTTTAACAATGTGGCTGCTATTCCAGAAGAAGCAACTGCAACCGCTATGTTGGATCTCGCACGAACAGTGGCTAAAACTACTGACATGAGGAATGTCTTACCAGTTCCACCAGGGTCATCTGGGAGATATAAACCATTTTGATCATTGATTGCCTTCATTAAAGTATCATAAACTTCCTATTTTTTATTTTCGTTCTATAGTTCACCCCACTTTTTTAATATTGATTTCTTACAGCAATCAAATTGTCATCCATACGTCCAAGTCACACGGGAACGCTGTTGAACGGAATGAACAGTATCCTATGTCCGTCTCCTGGCTTTAAGCTACCTACCCACGAATTTTCAGCCATATCTGTTCAGACGTTCTTGAGTTATAAATAGTGTAACTAATGTGTATATATAGATTAACCTTTCTCTTTCAATATATTTTTTAATAACTGAAATGCAGGTGGACTCTGAAAATGAAAAAAATTCAAAATCACCTGTAGCATAGTAATAATGGCCGATAGGGTACATCTGTTTGTGACATCTTTGGATTCATAAAAAATAATAGAATCGATAAAAATGGGACACCCAGTATATAAACAACGTCGAAATTGTAAACTTAAAAGGAGAACCATATATTGGTTTTAACATGAATGACATGACATGACATTATTCATAATATTTTGCATGTGTATTGCATCTAAATCCTGACCTTAATTGCATCGCTTCAACTAATGTTTGAGAGCCGCTGTAATTTTGGGTAGGTGAAGATTTCGTGGGGGTGGCATAAAGTTTTTATAGGGAGCTCCAGTAATTATATTTTTTTATTTATCTTCCTTAGTGTCCCCACAACGACGGGTGTAATAGATAACGCTTGACAACGCCGTAGACACGGCATTGAAGAAGAAAGAAAAAGAGGGCCTGTAGCACATTAGCCGATGAATTCGCCTCTTGAAATTTCATAATGGGCAGAGGTCTGAAGAATTGTGTCATGACAGGTAGAGTACGGAAACTGGTCATGGCATTCCTCCGAGAATTTTCTCATTCGAATGTGTCAACATTTTCATGTTGTTTGTTTCAAGAAGATTAAGTCGAGCAACTTTTGTATTTGTGCAAATACATGAAAAATTATCTCAATCACTCAAAGGTACCTATTATACAGAGTGACTCGGAAGGATTGCATCGAACTTCTGTGATGTACCTGCGGAAAAATAAATTGAAAAAAACTGCGATATTATCCAACTGTTATTTGTTTTCAAGGTACAGTATGCCAAAATTGATAGAATTAATTACATTTTCGTTGATATCTTTCGATCATTTTTAGCTAATTTTATGAAGTTGCGTATCAAAGAGTTTTTGGCATGCGAAATTTGAATTTATTGTGTCAATTTAGTTGTACCTTCTAGAGGGCGGCACATTCAACGATGAGGACTCTTTTAAACCGGTATTTCATTTTTATGATAGACTTATTTTGTCATTTGGGACCCGAAAAATCTTTTTCCCCACATTTTGTGCTTAAACAAAATATTTCTGATGGAAATCGTTAGAGGCAACTGTTAACTGACAAAAATGCATTCCAAAGTTTTTCGGATTATTTTACTTTTTTTCATAAAAGTAAAAAAAAGTATTTTATCTTCAGCTTCATTTTCAAAAAATGCAAAATAAATCAAAACACTTCTACTTCTACTTCTAATGCACCCCTAGAATCCGCTTTCACTTTGTAAACTTCACTCTCAAGCCAATTCTAGGAGTAATAGTCTAATGGTGTAAGGTCTGGAGGTCTTGTAGGCCAGCTTATAGGTCAACTATGAACACCTTTCAAACCTTTCATCGATTTGTTCTTTGATCTGACTAGCCAAGTGTGCTGGAGCACCATTGGATTTCTAGTGGGAGCATTCTCTAGAAGCTTATGTAATTCATTTTAGTGAAAATCTATTAATTGTTCTTCTGAAGCGATATTTTACAAAATAAAAGAAATATGTGCCAATTGGGGACTGGAACCTTAGGCATCATTAGGGGAAAGTAGTACACTAAATCTAATTCTACATGGGTCTATCATTTATACTCAATCTAACCCTGCTACAAGACGTTTTCGACGAATCATCGTTCTGATTGATCGAATGTGCTATTAGTGGGCACTGAACGGAATAGGATCTTGGTCTTGTTTGCATTTTATTATATGTAAACTTTCAAAAGCGTTAAGTGTATCAATTTTACATTCTAAAAATCTATTTTGAGCTTTGGATGCCCGGCAGATATTCTGGTCTCTAGAGTGGGAAGGACTTTTCAGATAAAACATGATGAGCTTGGGACAAAATTATCCGGAGGTAAACTCGTTCCCCAGCTGGATATCCAGAAGGAACTGGCTTGGAGGGCTCATGATGGTAATGCGACTAACAATGGTTCTCTGGTGGACGCATGGAGTTCCATAGTATTTGATGATAGAAGCCAATTCATTATTGAGTTTTGCAACAACAGAAGATTAGGAAACACGAACATAAATGTGAGTACAACTGTACTTACAAGACATGCAATATTATGACCTAGCTCCAACTGAAACTCCTATCTCTGCTTCAATGGCTAGGAGTTACACTCAAGGCTTCGGTTGCAGGGAGAGCTTTGTGTTTTTCCCAGATGGGATAAAATCTGTTTGTATAACAAAAGCATGTTTCTATGTTGTCTGTATCGATCTTCTAACGATAACAATTACCTCATTACCCAGAGTATTGTTTCAGTACCTAGGTGACAAGGTAGACACGATCCAAACACAGGTGATCATAATGGGTGACTTCAACGTCCACATCATCAACTGGCTCCAACACTTAAATACGACCGACAAAGCAGGAAGGCAAGCGGAGGCCTTTGCTATCAGCCGCAACTTGACTCGACTTGTCGATAAGTCGATAAGATGATTTTCGTTTACAGGTCTCAACTCCGACCGCATCCTCGTTTCTGCTACTAATAACTTTGTACAGCCACAGAATAAACATCCAATGCCATCCAGATATGGCTAGCTGGGAGAATGCACGAGTTTTTCTCATATTTTCCCTTTAGTGACTTCTATTTTCTAGACCCTGGCATCAATGCCTGCAATGAGTCCGTCACTGTAGTTATTTTTCAGGCATGGCCCTCAACATGATACTATTTTGAACGACTGTACTCTAGAGATAGCACCTGTTCCTAATCATCAGGTTTAAACTTCGTATGAGAGCCACACGTGTAAGAAAGTTGCTAGAGTGCAACCGATTTCAAAGAAAGGAAATAAATGCCTATCTCCAAATTATCGTCCGATTGAATTGCAGTCCATTATGTCGAAAGTAATAAAGAGAGTGAAAACCGATGAGCTAATAAAATTCTCGAGCTACAGGGCTTCATCAGTGATCGACAATAGGGTTTCCGTAGACAACGATCAACTGGTGACTTTCTTGCATACGCAATCGAAGAGCAATTGCTCTCAATATCTCAAAGGACTTCGACAGGGTTTGGCACAGAGCCTTGATGATTAAACTAAACGCATATGGGATTCCGAAAAATTGCTAGGTTGGATTAGTCGCTTCAGTAGCTTCAGATTCGACTGGTAGTTGATGATGTAACGAGTGAATATTTTAAAGTTAATGCAGGAGTACCCCAGGGATCCATTCTCTTGCGAATTCTTTTCTGTTGCAAAATAATGATCTGCTCAACTCGACCGAAAACAGAATATTTGGGTTTGCAGACCATAGTACTCTAGTATTCATTTTATAGTCAGCATTCTATAACTGCTGGGGAGACAAATCGATGAAGATACCAACAGAGCATGTGACCGAATTCAGATTTGGAGAAGATATCAGAGTGGGGCCGGTTGAACTTCAACCAACAATGTTCTCCAGAAAAGTTACTGCTGGAGAACCTCCTCTAATCACGCAAGGACACCGAATTTCCTCAGAAGAAAACATGCATCTACAGTGCGTGATTGTCAACACCGGAGTTTGCTTTCATGACCAGATGTTAGCTTTTGCCAAATCTGCTTTTGCTTAACTCAGATTTTTCTCCAGGGAAATCAGTACTTCACGCCATTACAGCTGATGATTTTATACAAACTTCATGTGCGACCTGGTCTAGAATACTGTAGCCATGTGTGGGGCTCCGCACCTAAACATTCATTTCACCTATTGGATGAATATAAATTTTTATAATTAGAGAATGCCCCGGCTACTCGTTAAAGCCATCAGTACCCTGAAATTTTGCTGAGCACCTATCTCTGAATCCTCAGTCAAAATTCAAACAGATTTAATTTGAATTACCACTATATTTAAATGAGATACATTTACAAGGTGTTTATTTAATTAAAATTACCAAAAAATATACATTTTATCTAAAACGCTGGAGGGGTGAAACCAAGACGACGTATTTTTCTTCTTCTTTTCCTCGAACAAGATAACGATTAATAATAGTTTGTTAAAAAAAATACAATATTTCGAATCACAAAAAATTAAACAAAACGTGGCTCATTGAAGTGAAAAGGAAACAAAAGACAAGAGAATAAGAAAAAAGACTTAAAAGATGAAATTACTTACCCCGAATTATTAACGGATAAACTAGCAATCCACCTTTCAAACTTTAAATTCAGTTAATGAATGGACATTCCTTCATTTACTAGAGACATTTCTTCAAAACCTCTTTCATTTCTTAGCTTTCACAAAATACCAGATTGAATCATCAACTACCTCCTCGAGGTAATATCGGAGCCAAAAAAATGTATCAATTAAATTGACAGAATCATTGGAAGGGATACAGGAATATAGAATACTAGGAAAATTAACGAAAGGGAAAATACAATGGAGTTGAAGATGACATCACGGTATAGTTTGATCTGAGTGATAAAAACAAATTTAGAAGTTGAAGAATGATAGAAGCAACATGTAAAGCGCAGTTTTGAACGTACACATAGTGTCTAGAAGAGAGCAGTTGACCACCCGGAGATCACGCCTGATCATCAGCCCCTTAACCAAAGGCGGCAGGCAGGTTGCCGATCGTTATCTTTACTTCAGGTACTTTCATGGTGAATGCTCTGAAGAACTGAAAAGCTAGTTCCAGAAAGAAACCATTTGCAAAGAAAAACCAGGCTCGCGAAAAACTTTCATCAGCGGAAGGTCCAACTAGCTACGCCACGTACCTCTCCCTATAAAAATTCTTTTGTTTTCATGGTTGGTATGCTGTGGAACTCGATTTCATCGAACATCTTTCCAATTACTTAGAACTTGACCATCTTCAAGAAGCGAGTGAACGCACACATTAAATCATGCGGCACAGGCGGCCACACCTGTGGTATGACAGGCATCGCCTATTCCCAAGAGTTAAGAATAAAGAAGAAATACTATCCAAAATGTGATTTATTCTTTCATCTTGCCCCCCTATAACTTGAAAATAAATAATAATTTGATAAGAAGTTATAATATCTTTTACGTTCATTTTCCCCATCATTGCTGAAGTTCGGTGCGATTGTTCCGACGTACCTTGTATATTATTATACCTGTATGGCTTTTATAAATATTGATTTGTTTGTTGTTTTGTTTCTATATATTTTTAGTTTTAATAGGAGTACTCAGGAAGGCATAAATATGCCTTTTTGCCAAATAGGTTTCTTTTGTGCCTATTATGTGACTGCTGAGATCATTGAAATGACAAGCCAATTTGTACGAGAGTAATCTATGCGTAAATTTCCCTAAATATATACGGTAGACAATTGTCAAGTACGGTCCTGCAATTTAGTATAGTAGAGTAGATATCTAGTGATAATTAATTGAAAATTGGAAATTTTAAGGACCTGACATAACTAATCTAGTCAAATTAGTTTGAACGAAGAAAATTCAAATCCAATTTTTATGAATGTACATATTGAGAATATGAGACGTTCATCTGGATTATGAGGAAAATATTTTCTCTGTTTCAAACAAGAGAGAAGTTATGAAAATTCGACTTATTCAGTCATTTTATCATCTTCGAGAAAAGGTGTAGTGATTCATTGAGTAAAAAAGTTTTCTGACATATATTATTAGGTCTAATCTTTAATGGAATAGAAATTAGATATTATTTCTATCAAATCTTGTTTCAATTTTATGAACAGTAATTAGATGGTATGATGAATTTGTTTTAAGGACACGTGACGCGTTTGGAATACCTAATTATTATCGTCGGATGATTTTCATATCATTTTACGTATATTTCAGGCTTTGACGAGCAACTCACTAACAAGCTGTGCTTTAACCCTTTAAAATTGAATTAGGCTAGTATACTTGAAAACTCTTCGAAGCCTCTTTACGGTATATGGGAAAAGTACTTTTGATGACTCTTTTTCGCAAAAAATCTTAAACGGGCCATCTTTAATATTCTGTTCATTTTCAAGATTATTCAAAGAAAAAGGACAATGAATCAAGTATTGTTTTGAAGCGAAAACTTTCGTGCATCAACCAATAAATTCACTTACCTTGAAGTATAATATAAGGAAAGTAGGTTTTACTGTAATATCTTAAAAAGACTTTATTGGTTTATCATGTTTGTTTATCAAATTTCCCTTTACTTACCTCCATATAATAATACAATCTTGACTGAAAATCGTCTCTAATATGGTTCAGTATTTTTAAAATTCTCATCGATAATTTGCTGGCTCAGATAAAAATTTTGGACTTGAGAAAAAAGTCCAATGGTTTCAAGTCAGGAAATCGGACGGGCTACTCGATTAGTTATCTTCTTCCAATCCAACGACCAGTATATTGCAAATTGAGGTATTGGCAAACTGGTCCGGATTAGGAACAAGGAGCTTCGTCTTGTTAAAAACACAATTGTTGTTCGAGTAATGGCAGAATAATTTTTTAGTTTCTCTGATATCAATGGATCAATCGCATTCTGGAGCATATTGATAAATTTCGCCGTTTGAATTTCCAGGTATAAACAGAGGTCCAATTACGTGGTTTTCCAAAAATCTCTTCCTTAACTTATAGCTTTCGGATATTGAGTGCGAGTGAAAAAAGCATAAATTTATCAATATGCTCCAGATGCGATTGATGCATTGATAACAGAGAAACTAAAGAATTATTCTGCCACTACTTGAACAACAATTGTGTTTTCAGCAAAACGAAGCTCCTTGTTCCTAGTCCGGACCAGTTTGCCAATACCTCAATTTTCAATATACTGGTCGTTGGATTGGAAGAAGATAACTAATCGAGTCGTCCGTCCGATTTCCTGACTTGAAACCACTTGGATTTTTTTGCTTCTCAAGTCCAAAATTTTTATCACTCAAGCTGAAAATTTGACCAGCAAATTATAGATGAGTATCGTCAAAGAATTCTAAAAATACTGAACCATATTAGAGACGGTTTTCAGTCAAGATTGTATTATTATATGGTGGTAAGTAAAGGGCAATTTGGACATCGGATTTCGTTCTTTTTATGTAAACATGATAAACCAATAGAGTATTTCTAAGATATTACAATAAAACCTACTTTCCTTATATTATACTTCAAGGTGAGTGAATTTATTGGTTGATGCACGAAAGTTTTCGCTTCAAAACAATACTTGATTCATTGTCCCTTCTTTTTCAATAATCTTGAAAATAAACAAAATATTGAAGATTTTTTGCGAAAAAGAGTCATCAAAAGTACTTTTCTCATACACTGTAAAGAGGCTTCGAAGAGTTTTCAACTAAACTTGCCTGATTCAATTTTGAAGGGTTAAAGCACAGCTTTTTTAGTGGGTTACTCACCAAAGCCTGAAATATACGTAAAATGATATGAAAATCATTCGACGTGACACGGCAAAGTTCTCCAATCACTACGGGATAACAAATATACGGGGTGGCTCTGTTGAGGTGACACACTGTGTATCTATATTTTAATAGCATGTGGAATCAAAGTATAACATTTATAGGCCAGCAACAATACAAAACCCTGATGCTCTTAACTCAAGAATAATAATGCCAACTAAAACATTAAATATAGAAAATATCAAGTCATCGGAAAAAGTTATGAGATGGCATATGAAACAAAATCGATTATTTTGGTAACTTCAAATGTTGGTGGATAGCTAATTAGAGAACTATTCATGACAAAATTGTTGAATAAGTGCTTTTATATACATTTTACAACAAAAGTTTATATTGTTTGCGTCGTTTGTAATTTCTACTTACATAAACTGAGAAAGGTAGGAGTAGGTACCTTAATCGAAATATTTACAGTTCAAATACAGCTCAAATAAGTATAGATGGTTTTTCTACTTCCTAAAATTTTTCAAAGTACTTACAAATAACCAATAATTAATAAAAGTTATTTAATATATGAAACAAAATCACTTAGATCCTTTGAAGGTACATCAGAAGTTAGAACAGCTGCGACGATAATAATTAGGTATTCCACACGCGTCACGTGTCTTTAAAACAAATTAATCATACCATCTGATTACTGTTCATAAAATTGAAACAAGATTTGATAGGAAGAGTATCTAATTTCTATTTCAGTAAAGATTAGATCTAAACATATATATATTGAAGAACTTTTTACTCAATGAATCACTGCACCTTTTCTCGAAAATGATGCGAATTACTGAATGAGTCAAATTCTCATAACTTCTCTCTTGTTTGAAACAGAGGACAATATTTTCCTCATAATCTAGGTGACCGTCTCATATCCTCAATATGTACATTCATAAAAATTGATTTGAATTTTCTTCGTTCAAACTAATTTAACTAGATTAGTTATGTCGGGTCCTTAAAATTTCCAATTTTTCAATTAATTTACTTTACTATACTAAATTGCAGGACCATACTTGACAATCGTCTATCGTATATATTTAGGAAATTCACGCATAGATTACTCTCATGCAAATTGGTTTGTCATTTCACTGGTCTTAGCAGCCACATAATAGGCACAAAAGAAACCTTTTGGCAAATAGCATGTTTATGCCCTCCTATCTGAGTACTCCTATCAAAACTAAAAATATATAGAAACAAAACAACAAACAAATCAATATTTATAAAAGCCATACAGGTATAATATATAAAAGATACTAAAAGTTCTCATCAAATTATTATTTATTTTCAAGTTGCAGGGGGCAAGATGAAAGAATAAATCACATTTTGGATAGTATTTCTTTTTTATTCTTAACTCTTGGGAGTAGGCGATGCCTGTCATACCGAAGATGGCTTCTTGAAGATGGCCAAGTTCTAAGTTATTGGAAAGATGTTCGATGAAATCGAGTTCCACAGCATACCAGCCATGAAAACAAAAGGATTTTTATAGGAAATGTACGTGGCGTAGCTAGTTGGAACTTCCGCTGATGAAAGTTTTTCGCGAGCCTGGTTTTCTTTGAAATGGTTTCTTTCAGAAACTAGCCTCTCAGTTCTTCAGAGCATTCACTATAAAAGTACCTGTAGCAAAGATAACGATCGGCAACCTGCCTGCCGCCTTTGGTTACGAGCCTGATGATCAGGTGTGATCTCCGGGTGGTCGATGAGGCATACTGCTCTCTTCTAGACACTATGTGCAATGTTTTATTAGCAAGTCGTTGAGGAAATTTGAAAGTTTGAAAGAAGGTGCCGTTACATAAGAAACAACAGGTCTAATAGGATAATTAGGTTTATGAAGTTTTATCAACGAATATAATTCGGGGGATTGTGGATTGGAGTTAATGAATTTATATTTTTCGTGGTCTGTAATTAATGATTTTGCTGTCGAAATTATGTTTTTAACCACTTTCTGAAAATTTGCGGTAGGATCCTTAGTTGATGTTATATAGTTTCCGGCTGTTAAGAATTCTTCAGTTTTTAACACCGTCATCGCGATTAGTAAAACCGATTATATTTCTAAAACTGAGGAATTCTTAACACACGAATCGCAATTATTAAGTAAAATTCCTTAAAACACAGTACTTGTTTTTTATTTTCAATAGATATTACAACAAAATCTACTGTTCATATCATCTGAAAATTTTGCAATACTGAAAGTAATTTGTGGCGCATACACACTTTTAGGTAATTTCATTTAGAAGTACTCAGTTTCTTTTCATTTATGTAAAATAAAAAATCAATTGAATATTCAAGGGTAAAAATAATTTTCCAAGGCAAATTCTCTCTTTGCTTATTTACGCAAATTTGCTACCAATTAGTTGGAAATTCGGCTTCATCCGTAGCACTCGGAGATAATTCTTATCATTTTTTCACGAAGCCTTGTTTCGAGTCGTTCTTTCAAGTTGCTGGTTGTTTAGATACGCGCAGTGGAATAAAGAACTGACATTAGATAAGAAAGAATCGACCCCACGCTCTTGGGGCAGGAAGAAGAAGGAAAAATAAGTAATTCCACCTAAGCGCCCTAACGTAATTAGTTGGGGTTGAAAAAATAAGGGTTGAAATTCATTCTATATATCTTAGTAAGCGCTATGCTGTCGGCTTATTCAGAGAAAGGGGATATCATTTTACATTCCTCTAATTTTTTTACTAAGAATTTAATTTTGAAGAGGAAAATAATTTAATTTAAAATTAATATCAACGATTTCGTATAAATTCTATGAATTGCAATAGTTTGTTTTATTATTCCAGACTATTATGGAATAATAATAGATGTCAACCCAGATTATTGGGTCCATAATGATTCTAAAACATCTATAGATCATAATCGGCATCACTTGGAAGACTGAACCTGGCCATCGGGGCCCTCTCGGTCAAACAGGGATGGAATTTGAGGAAATATCGCGGGTTATGTATTTTTTTTATTATGTCCTTAGTCCTTCTCATGACCTTGATTGCTCTGTAAAATCTTTTTTCAGATTTGCTTAGACATATAAGTATGATTGTTGAAATATTTTTCTGCTGGTTTCCTTTTTCCATTGTCACAGATTCCTGTCCCAAACCCCCTTTCTTTCACCCTTATCTTCGTTCGGAAATCATGGAATGCAAGAGAATGAAGCGGCTAAGCAGAAAAATCTTTGGTACTCTTTTTGTAAATTTTGTAAATCCTCTCTTTTCAAAAGAATATATATATTTATATATATATATATATATATATATATATATATATATATATATATATATATATATATATATATATATATATATATATATATATATATATATATATATATATATATATATAAATTATTGTTTCATTCTCATTTTGAGAATAATAAACTCAAATTTGATATTTTTCAATGTATCCTCAATATATTCCAAATTTACTATTAACTTGTTATGGCTAAAATAATATATACTTGAATATATTTTGACGAATAAAACAGTCTCATTCTTGAGTTAAATAAAAGCGGTAAAGAATAAGTCCAATCAGTGAGTGTAAACGTTTTCATATAGAACAACCTCACGGGAAATTCTTACGCAAATGAGATGAGAGTTTTACCTGTAGTGGTACCGTATCTCCAAACAATGGCTCAAAATTCACTCTTCCAACAAGACAATGCCCCTCCTCATCGTGCAAGAGTTGTCTTGAACGTTCTTGGAGAGAACGATATCGATCTTCTACCGTGGCCAACCTGTTCCCCAGATCTGAATCCCATCTATGTGGGACACCCTAAAAAAAATTTTGAGGTTTCACATGACAAGAAAAGCCGTTTTGTTGTAATGTCTTATGAAAGCCCTTTTACAAACTACCACAATCTTGAAAAGTTTTTATTGATCTATTTGAATTGCATTTTTCATTTGATGAGAAAAATTTTCGCAAACTAATTATAAATTGAAAAAATTAAAGCATTTGTTTTGACTTAATTTTTGTTTTAAGAAGCAAGGAGTTTATCTGATAAGACGTTTGTTCGATCATTTGAAGCATTTTAAATCAACCATTGAGTTACTACTTCGCTACACAATGCAAAAACTAGCTTGTGGGCCTTTATCACAAAAATAGAAATTGTGCCTGAGGCTGCAAGGATATTCAACCGTATACACATTGCAAAAACGTGTTGAGCTTGTGAGCCTTTATCACAAAAATCGAAATTGTGCCTGAGGCTGCAAGGATATTCAACCGAAACCATCTAAACCACGTAATGGAATTCACATCAATTGAATTGTAAATGATGCATCAGCAGTTGTGGTGGTATTGGTACGGGACATGTCCAACTTATGCCAAACACGTAATCTGTACTCCAAAGTTCCGCAGGTTACGGTATTAGCCAATTTAACGTTTTTAGAAGTTTTCATGAATACAAGATCCATTCGTACAAAATAAAATCAATTTATCAAATCAATGATAATGATTTGGACCGAACAAAAGAGTTTTATGAAAGTATGGCTAAGAACATGAAAAATAAGCTGCATTTATTGCAGAACGTCCGCTTTTCTGACGAATGTACCTCATAAAGAGGTTAACCGACAAAACTGTAGACTTTGGAGCGATACAAATGTTTATGTATTTCGAGAAATACACATGCAATATCCGGAAAAGCTAAATGTTTGGGTAGGAATTTTGGGGTACCACCTAATTGAACCTCGGTTTATTCTTGGTAATTCAAACGGCGAAATTTTTCTCGACATGCTGGAGAATGCGGTCAATCCATTGATAACAGAAAAACTAGAAAACAATTTCCTATTACTTGATCAACAATTGCTTTTCCAACAAGACCGACTTAGTTATTATTGGATGGAAGTAAATTGAGGAGAACATTCGGAATAAAATAATTTGATATAATTTTTTTGTTGTTAAAATGGTATAATAATAATATATTTTCAAGATTGTTGTAGTTTGTCAAAAGGACTTTTAGAGACATACATTTTGAAATCACCAAAATATTCATGCCATTTGGAATAAAAAATGATTTTTATCATTATCATTACCACAATTACTTCAATCATTCACCGTTTTAAAGTAGCTTCGAAGAGCTTTCAAATGAGGTTCGTCCGACTACTTTCCCGAATTCAGTCTTGCAGTACTCCCTTTTAGGGAGTTACTAGTTGAAATCTCAAATAG
Organism: Cryptolaemus montrouzieri; assembly: GCA_013387265.2. Taxonomy (NCBI): domain Eukaryota; kingdom Metazoa; phylum Arthropoda; class Insecta; order Coleoptera; family Coccinellidae; genus Cryptolaemus; species Cryptolaemus montrouzieri. Next base: position 32,558,125 of record JABFTP020000124.1, on the reverse strand, counting down.
ACATCAAGAGATTACCTCAAATAAAATCATTCCATGTGTTTCGGCAAATTTGTCCAAGCACTAAGGGATAATAAATATAGAGGGTTTAAGATGGAACACCCGGTATAACAAACGAATATATAAAAGTGGTTGGTTAACCAAGGCGGGATATTTCTTTTCTCAATGGAAATAGCGGGACAAATAGTCTGAAAGTGGGACGTATGGTTAAATTAGTCATGCCCTATTTTCGCTAAATTTTTTGCAGTGAGCTAATAGTCATCTCAACGGATTGTTTTTCTGTTTCATTTGAAGACATAATTATCTTTTGTAAACTATCCCTGTACAAGAAAAAATTAAGATCATTATTTAAAATGAGAAAGTTAGTTTTCATAAAATTGGAATAATCAAGAAGAGCTCAAAAATATTTTTCATGGCTTCCAGTATCCATCAAAAGACCCTTCTTGGTAATTTAAGATTTTTCTGACTTTATGGCCGTGGTCTCTCCAAAGAGATAATTCCAGTTTTTAATATGTTTTCATTTATTTTTTTTCAATATAGTCATTTCAAATTAATAGAGTCACGTCCTCATTGTTAACAGGCTTTCAAATCCAGTAAGTTTTTCAATAAATATTTATTTGTAAATAAAACGTCGCCGCATTATGAAGAAAGAAGTTCCGAAGCGGGAGCGCAGACAGGGATGAAAACATGTGAATTTAAGATACGTGGAATTAATTCTCTCCCTGAGTATAGCTGGTTTGAAAATCTTATTGGTAGAATAGGTTGAGTTGTACTTTATCGAAAATGCAATTTAATTCTCCGAATGATTATTGCATTACTTTCAGGTTGACTTTTCGTTACTGAGTGTCCCTAGTTAGTTGTTTTTTGAAAGGTTCAACTCTACTGATTCGAAACAACTCTCTTCCATTTAGAAAAAATAAGAACGATACTCAACTATATTTCAGTACTAAAGTGTCATGAAAAAATTTCCTGATAATCAGGTTTCAAAATTTATTCAATAATGACTCTTCTTCACATCATTTCTAGATTTTTGGAAAAATCTGATTATCACATTAACACCATGTTGCTAGTTTTTATCGACGGAATTGTTTCCATTATTTTCATCCCGCAATAATCAATCTGTTTTTTATGTGTTTTAGTATTTGCTGTGTAATAAGCATTTTACTACGTTCGAAAATAATCCGTAAATGGTTTACTCGACTGAAGAAAGAGTGCAAGTTGTGTCGACTTTTACTTAAACTAATTTTGGAGTCAAAGCACAACTACGCCTGTGTCACTCTTTCCAAAGTTGGCAGGAATACAATGTTTATCTATTCTCGTAAAAACTTTTCTCATTATATTTACAGGAACAAACCGATAGAAATGCATTTATATATTCCTTCAATAATAGTTAAAACATATGTATTATTATAATGTTCAACTTTTTTACAGATCGTGCAAGGTTTCTGTCTATTTGTGCTGCCTTTACTGAAACCTTTCCTGAGAATGTTTTATCTAGATAATTTAGTTGAAGCCGTTGCATGTCCTAAATAGAGATGACTCAATAAACCATAATTTTTGATTTTCTTTGTTTTATTCACGAACCTCGTAGTTGATCTCTCTGATTGTAATCTGAAGTTTCAGCAGTTATACCGGAAATTGATATCAGCTTGCTAATTTATAGAAACGTCTCTATATTGTTCAATTTTTGGATAAGATTCAAGCTCATATGAACTATGTGCTAAATCTACTATATCTAAGTTCAATAAATTTCAAAATGTTGATAGTAGTTGAAAAGTATACTTGCGGACCTGAAAGTTATGATTCTTTTTGAAAACTTTTTCTTCACTATTTCTTGATTTTTCATAGGAGGGAATTTGGTTTGATGAAAAACTAATGATAACATACATACCGAGGGTTCATAAACGAAAATTAGAAAATGGTATACAAATACCATTGCTTTTTTTAATGGAAACACGACATTTCATTTCTTTTATTTCATTCAAATTCAAAAACAAAGTTACCTTTGTATAATTTTATTTATTTCGAAATTCAATAGTTTTGAAATGAGCATATCGAAACTTTCAGTTTCTAAAATGCCATTCCTTCGAGTTTATGAACAAACTGTTTTAGCCTGATTTAATAGCCATAAGTCTGGATATGAAGAATTTAATCCCATCCTGCTTTTTCACAATTTTCAAAGAATTGATGGCAGTTGGTTAAAATTAGATACTGTGCTATTGATAATCCTAGTCTAAAATTAAAATCATTCCTTTCGCATTATAATTTCAATATAGCATTCCGGACTGATAATTGTTTAGGCCGACATATCAAAAACTGCAAATCTAAAACTGATAAAGGTAATAAATCCGGTGTTTATAAACTGTCTTGCAGGGATTGTAATAAAATTTATATTGGTAGAACTTTCAGAAATTTCAAAATTAGATTTTCCGAGCACAAACCTAGTTTTAATTATCATAAATCAGATTCCCATTATTCTAATCACTTACTCGAAGAAAACCATAACTTTAATGATAATTTCAAAATTTTACACAATGAAAATAATAGACAACAACTCAATCTATTGGAGATTTTAGAGATCAACAAAGAAAAGAATTCAGGTAGGTTACTTAATAGTTAATTAGATCTAAACCTTTCTCCTTTATTCAATCTTTTCAATTCATAAAGTAAGCAACTTCGATGGGTTTTCCAATATACCCTTGTACTTGTACATATTGTAATATCAAGTAGGAAATAAGACTAATATATAAGGAATAACTCTGTTCATTAGTTTGTATCTATCTGATGAAGCCATAGTGTGGTGAAACCGGTCATAGTTTGGTTAATATAGTGAAATTCTAAATACTTTAGTTTTATTTCATTGAGAATATGTATATCGATTTTCATCAAGTAACGACCTCCCCAATCAAATTATAAACATTTCTAGTTCAATTTTTGTTGTTATAAATCGAACTTGGTGCGAGGTCCTAAAAATGTCTGAAAATGCGGATGCTTCCTTCACTTTAAAGATAGCATCATAAACTGGAACAAACCCCAAGATTCTTAACACATATTTTACTGAACTACCGAGTATTTGAAGATAGTGGTTTTGAAGTTAAATCTGAAATGTACGTTTTTGAATTTGATCATTTTGTTGAAAAAAGCACATATATCTCTTGAATAGGATCGAAGCATCCAGACACCTCAAAAAAAATTTTTAGCAGCTTCATTAAAACTAGATTTATTACTACGTTGAATTTGGAACAAAAATTGTTTGCGGGCTTTTATTTAAGATTTGTCTTTGTGAACCACTATATTATCCGCGCATATTTGCTACACTGTTATATCCGTGATCGCGCAAGTCATATGTGCTTTTTACTGAAACAAACCTAAATTATTTAGTATGACATCCATCTGGTGTACAATTGAGGATGTATTGATAATATTTATGTTTAATTACTAAATCAAAATTTGAGTTTTTGATTTTTGAGCAGTTTATATTATTAATTCATTTTAAATTTCATTACCGCAATATTTTCTCGAAACCATATCATTGTTTCGATCTGATTGTTGAACATGAGCACTATTTAACCAGATAAAATAACAGTATTCAGCTTTAGAAAAGACCAGGAGCAAGAGCAGTAGTTCAAAGAGTATGAACATCGGTTCCCCAAGTACACTTGGCTAGTTTTCGTAGAAAATTATTCGTGCATTGTTCATTTGACTCAGTTTATTGATATTTGATTTGAAAGTAAGATGAGTACAGTGTACCACCAAGGTATTTAGGATAGAAAGAATGATTCATTGAAAACTACCCTTAAATATCTATCTTTTTTGTGATTTTTCGGATGAGAACAAGATACATTAGTTCACGAGGATTAGGGCATAGACCACTCTTTCTGAAGAACTTGTTCCAAATTTCCTGATTGGCAGTCAAAACATGTCCGATAAAGCAATGTCATCGGCATAAATTCGAATAAGATGTAGGATTATCACCTATACAGGGTGATCCAACGAAAACTTAACTCCTCGATTTTCCGGTTTTGAAATGAAAATATGGAGAATCGCTCGGACCCGTCGATTTCTGATTTGGTTTTTTTTTAAAGAGGAGGGGAAATGCATTTACGCACATCTGGCAAGGCAAGATGTGCGTTGGCAAATAGTATGGGACTCGGATGTTACAATACCCACTAAAACTCCTCCTCTGTTCGCGCTGATTTACTTCTGTAACCGTTTTCACATACTTCGGAAGCCTCCCAGCCTTTTATTATCTTCAATTTCCGTAGTATTTTATTTTCCTATCCATAATTGAGTCTACATATCCTTTTACCAGTTCCCATTGCTCTTTGGTTTTCTATCATATTTTCGGCGTTCAATTCTTTCCCACATTTCAAGGACTCTTTCTCGTTTTCCCACCGAACACACCTGAAAAGGTTGTGCGATGCGGTGTCTTCTTAATGAGCTTTCTGGTCCATGCAGCGTCTTGTGCCTCCCCCCATCTATCCTGCCATTTCCTGAATGTACTTTCCCTTAGTTCTTTTTTACCTATACCGAACCTGTGTCTGTCTTGTTTCTCGTTCACGAGAACATACCATTCCTGCTATGACGAAGACAGCGGTTGCCGACACCGTTCTATAGGCCGAGGTTACTCTTAGAGCTAGTCTTCTCTGAACTTTAAGCATAAGTTTTTTTTAGCTCTTCAATTTCATGGCGTCTCCCCAAATTTCTGCACCATATAGCATGGCCACTTTTGCTGTTTCCACGATGAGTTTTCGTTTAGAGGATACCGGCCCGTTTACATTTGGCATTAGAATTCGAAACGATTTGACCAAAGATTCTGCTTCCTTCGAGGCCTCTTCAATGTGCCGGTTAAAGCTGAGGTCTTTGTCGATTCAAACGCCTAGATATTTTATGGCTTTCTCAGGCAGGATTTCATATCCCCCTAGATAGAATTTCACCTCTTTGAGTTTACGCCTGCTTGATGTAACCACCGCTTCTGTCTTCTGGGGGGCCACAGTGAGGCCTTTATTAGAAAGCCAGTTTTCTATTTTTTGTGGAGCAATGTTTGAACTCTCCATGAACTTCTCCTCATTTTGAGCTGTTACGATTACTGCAACATCGTCCGCAAAAGCCACAATATTGTACCCTTCTCCTACATTCATCTCAGCTAATCCATTATACATCATGTTCCACAACAAAGGGCTCAGAACTGAGCCTTGTAGTACTCCGATCTCGATACTTATTTTTTGTCCCCTACTTGTTATTATAGTTCTGTTAAGATAACTGGCTATTATGTTTTCAAGCAGTCCTAGAAGTCTCCATTTTCTCACCTCTTCCATTATGTGCTTCCACATAGCGGAGCTAAATGCGTCCTTTACGTCTACCGCATCTAACGTTCCAATTCCCTCTGTAAAGCCGTACTGATTTTCTTAGAGGCCATCCCTTTCCGTCAACATTTTTTTCAGTCTCACAACTATCAGAGACTCCAAAATTTTAGCCATTGTGTCGATCAGGCAGATAGGTTGAAATGATCCGGGCTGTATATCTGTTTTGCCTGGCTTTCTTAGAAGAATAAGGTCCGCTCTCTTCCATTCTTAAGGGAATGTACCTATTTTCAGTTGGTGGTTGAAAACCCGGGTGAGTACTTCGGGAATCATCTTACCCAGTATTGCCACCATTTCAGGGGGAATACCGTCTGGGCCTGGTGTCTTCTTCATTTTCATTTTTTTAGTGCGATGTTCAGGTCATTCTCTGTGAAATGAAATTTATAAGTTCTTCATTCTCTCGTATTGTCCACGATTGAGGTTCATGAACAGGGAACAAACTCCTTCTGACCTCAAACTCAGTCTCGGCTGTAAGTTTTTTAAGCGCGGCCTGTTCTGCTTTTTTTAAAAAGTTTGTAGCCCTGTCCCCATGGTTCTACGCTCAGCTCATCAATCAAGTCTTTCCATTTTTGTCGTTCAGAATCTCTAATTTCTTGTCTTTTTGGCATCCTTGTATTCCTATGTTATCCTAGCTAGATCTCACTAAGTTCTCCTAGCCCTCAGGTACTTGCGTTTCAACTGACATTCCTTTTCTGAGCTTTCCTATATCATCATTCCACCAATATACTATTTTTACTTTATTTGCACCAAATCTATTCTTCATATTTATGTTTTCGCATATTTCGGCTATCTGAGACATTAATTTGTCTGTGTATCTATGTTTTCCTACCATGCATCCATAATGGCTACTTCGAACCTAGCCTTATTTCTTACAGTTATGTAAAATCTCGCTGTGCGTTGAATGTTTTCCTCTTCGTGTTGTAGTGTGTATATTGAAAATGAAATCAGTTTGTAGTCGCTGAGTGTTTCTGAGTCTATCACAGTCCATCCTTTGATCAAATGGGCCGCTCGTGCGTTCGAGAATGTAGGGTCTATTATGCTTTCTTCGTTATGCCTTATATATGTACTAATCCCGGATGTGTTGTGAACTATCAGATCTTCGGTTCCTAGCCAATCCTCCAGGATTTGTCCTCTGTGTTCCGTTTTCACGATCCCCAAGTTTCAGAGTGTGCATTAAAATCACCGGCTAGCACTATCTGGTATGTTCTTTGTCGCTGTATCTCTCCGAATAAGTCGAATAAGAAGTTTTCAAATTCACTATCACTTCTGTTTGGGGAAAAATAGCAGGAAATGAGAACCACCTGTTGCAGTCTTACCTAGCAGTATCCAGAACCGCTTCCTCTATAATGTATTGGTATATATTTACGCACTCTAATTGCTGAGTCTTTTTTGTTGTCTGTGATCCACCTTCCTGCTCCTATATAATTTTTGTTAGGTTCAGAGACCAAGACTAGGTCTCCACCCAGGTGCTCCCGCGACTTGTAGAGTAAATCGTGGGCATCTTTGCTTCTTTTCAGATTAATCTGTAGTGCGTGTAGAGCCATTTTGGTAGTTGACCAGTGTCGCAATACCGCTATCTGTCCTTTCGTCCTCGTGTTCTGTTGGAACCGCTTTGTTCTTGGTTTGTGCATTTTTGACGGTTTGTCTATAAATAGGACAGCTAAATGCATTCTATGAGTGGCCAGGCACCTTGCATGTACTACAGTATCGCTCTCTTTGACAATCTCGGCCCTTGTGTCCCCCCTGACCACATTTGAAACACGCTGTGTGTTTTTCTCCTTTGCATTCTGCATCTATATGACCACATTCCTTGTGTTTGAAGCAAATGGGAACGTCAGTTTTTCTGTGCAAGTGGCACTCTCCAACTCTTGTTCTAAGCTCGACAGCTTTCTCTAGAACACTTGCTGTCTTTCCACTTGAACATACTGTTGCTACTTGTGTTTTCCCATAGCTGCGACGAAGATTCTCCACTACCACGTCCCTATTGGCCCCTAAGTCTTCAGCAGTCTGGTTTAGTTTCTCCTGTATCTCTTTCGTAATGTCACCATCTAATCCTCTGATATATAGAGTTTCTGATATGGGGGTTGGCTTTCTACTCAGTCGGATAATTGCGTCAGACATTTCTTAAACCAGGCTCTCCTTAATTTTTTCGGCCATGTCTCTTCTTCCTTTAATTGTCATTATGAGGTCGTCTATTTTTCCTCACATTCTTCACATCATTTCTGTGCGGGTTGTTTTCCATTTTGGTTATAACATCTTTTAAAAGCTCTGCATATGATCTGTCTTTTTGGTTAATAAACACTGCTTCTCCTTCATAAGCATTTTTCGTGTTTGGCTGCTGTTATTTGAGATTGGCAACATTTCCTTTGTCTTGGCTTGGCTTATGGATGTCAGCTTTTGTGTTTGAGTTCATGAAGGCTAGCACCATGATTTTTTTGAAAATTATGTTAGGAATTTCAAGGTTGATTCGAGCTGGAACAACTTTTCTGATTTTTTCATCCCCGTAACCTCAAACCCTCAAACCAGGAGTGAGCACAACCCCCTAATTTTGAAGAATGATGAGGGGTGTTGCGATACCCCATTTTGCAGGTCGTAACGAGTACTATCTAACCCTAAGTTTTCGCTTCAAAATTTCATCGTTAACGAAATGGCAGCTAAAAAAGTGGAAGTCTACTTACTTTTGTGATTATTTTATTAAGTGCTGAGAATGGACACCATTCACTTCCATGCAGTAAAATAAGTTTTGCTCAAATCCTTCACGGACATTACTCAACATTTCTGGTTCGATTTGACGGCATCTAATAATGATCCAAATTCGCAAATCATCCAGTGACTCTGGTAGGGTAGCGTAAATCTTAGATTTCAGGTAACCCCATAGAAAAAAGTCCAGGGGCGCCAGATCAGGTGATCTGGGTGGCCACTCAATATGTCCCATCCTTCCAATCCAGGCCTGATGAATATTTTCATCTAATGACTGACGCATTGGTTGAACAGAATGAGGTGTGCGCCATCTGGTTGAAAAATGATCGTTTCATGATCTTCTTCATTCTCCAATACTTGCACGAGGGCTGGATAAATAGCGTTCTGTAATAGTTCTAAATAAATTTGGCCAGAGGTATTACCGGGTATAAAAAGCACCGATGATGGGATTTCCATAAATACCCGACTAAACATTTAACTTTTGGATATGCTGAGTCTGCTTTTCTCGAACTAATCTTGGATTTGCATCTGATCAGTACCGACAATTTAATTGTCGCGCAAAGTCCTTATTTCTGAAAAATAATTTCATTTCCACCCTTATTTCTACGGAATACACCATTTTAATCCTTTTATAAATTTACAATCGCTTTGGCACAGTTTCAACGTTCCTGAAAATTCACGATAGACTAACGAGAGACTAAGGTAAATCAAACACATGGTCTGTCTTCTTTTTCGAACGAAAGTTAACGAATAAGTAAAAACATTGCATACCTCGAGGTAAATTCAACATAAGCTAGCCATACACCAGCGTTCTTTACTGCATGGAAGGGAATGGTGCCCATTTTCAGCACTTAATAAACTAATCAGAAAAGTAAGTAGTCTTCCACTTTTTTAGCTGCCATTTCGTTAACAATGATATCTTGATGCGAAAATTTAGAGTCAGATAGTACTTAATAAGTACTAGTGTCGCAAACACTGATCCCTATTCAAAATCAGGGGATTGTGCTCACCCCCGTTAAGGAATTGAAATTACGGAGATGAAAAAATCGGAAAAGTTGTTCCCCCTCGAATCAGAAATCGGGGTGTTAAGTTTTCGTTGGATCACCCTGTATATTACTCGATTAAGAAATTTGCAAAAACAGATATTAGTGAATTTTTCTTCAGTCATTTTTTGAATTAAATTTTATCTGTTCAGCAGAAGCACTGAACTTGGGCAATTCATCATATTTTTCCTGCAGATATAAACACACCAATTTATTGCTTCATATGTATTTTCCCTCATTATGCAAGGAATGCAGAATATGGTGGTTAGCTTCGCCTCACCAAGAGATAACAAATAATTATAAAACTGCAAAATGGATAAGATAACGTTTCAGTTCTCTGTGAAGAATTTATTAAGAATTTAAACTAGTGTTCATCCGGAAAATTATTCTGAAGAAATGTATTCTAAATGCACTCTATTTTTATGATATCCCTTTCCCTCATATGGATCATTTCAGCGTATGAACTATATGCCCCTTTAAGGACTGAGCCTTTGAGGACTGAACCTTTGAGAATATCAGGAGTGATAGACGTGGTGAGTACGATATTGTCCAAAATGAAATATAACCAATGTTCAATCTTGTCAAAAAAAATCTATTAGGCTTTATACTATAACCTAGCTTTCTAGAGGACTCCTTTAATCACGAAAAAAATCAAGATATGTTTATCACTAATAATTTTTTCAGATTTGAGCTTATTAAAGTTTCTACTTTTCTTAAGTTTTACTTGATTAAAATGAATCAAGTGAATATAAGGTTTAGGAATTTGCAGAAATTAGTGAACTGAGTCACATTTCCAATCAAATCTGAAGAATAGCAGAAACGTATTATTGTTCACTAATTCTAGAAGAATTAGCTGATCTTTTTATTAAATTAATTTTTGAACATCCGCCAGTGTATGCACATCTAACTGGAAAGTAATTATTATAGAAATATATCTCAATAACATAAAAATATCAAAGCTATTCATTAATATAAATTGTATAGTTTATATATTATTATTATAATTGTACAGGGTGAACAGATTTCCACGTTTCAGTACTACAGCTATGTGAAATATCGTGGTTGTTTATGAAGTTATGTATACATGGTTTTGATATTCTACAGACACGTTCAATCGACTTTTGTGTGGAAGTTTTTTAAGTCATTATGCAAACTTTTTTTCTATTATTTGAAAATCGAGAATTTTTCTAGTAACTTTATGTCCATTTAAAGAATTTACACGGAATGATTGAAATTGCATGAGTATATTCTGTGCTCTATTTATGACAGATCGAGAATTAAGTTTTACAAATCAGATGAATTATTTAGTATTTTTCGATCAATTTAATTTGAGTTACAACTGTTGTGTGAATATAGTATCATTCGTAATAACAAAGCTACCATCCCGTACGGAAATTTTTGAAAGATCTGTCTGTGGTCTTTTAATTTTGACGAGGACCGTAATATCTTTCCTTTCGCCTTTTCGTCTTTCTTCCGCTTTTTTCTACTGTTTTCTTTTTATTGTCTCGTTTTAAGAAGTTTTACTCTTGCCGACTTATGGTAATTGGTCACCAGCCTCTGAGGTTTCAGCTTGAGTGAGAATAACTTTGTTATTTTACTCCTTTTGTTCTGTTTTTCTTCGTCCTCGTGTTCTCTTTCCCACTGAAGTAGGGAAATGTGTTTATCCTTTTTGCTTGTCTTTATTTGGGATATCTCTTTTATTTCTGCGTTTTCGTGTTCCTCTTTTTCTTCCAAGAATTTTTCTGTCTTCTTGCGTCGTAATATTGACTTCTCGTCTTAATTATTCGTTTGATATGTACCAGTATGTACCAGGGGCTCCCATTTAACGCCTTGTTAAGTGTTTCTTGTAATATTCTTTTCCGAAAGGATTTCGTAGTCATGAACCATATTTCTCCTTCGTATGTTATGGTAGGTACGGTTGTTTTTATTATTTTCATTTCGTTCTCTAATGGTAGTTTGCTGTTTAGGAAAGGATATAGATATCCTTGCAGCTGCTTCGATTTTCTTGCATTTTCTCTCATTTGACTGTGGAATTTCAAATTTTTTCTCTATGAATACTCCGGGTATTTTACTTCGTTTCTCTACTGCACTTTCTGATTGGCTATTTTTATTTCTTACTGTTTTTCGTGTCCTTTCTGTTTTTATGGCCGAAGTGTACTGCAACTGTCTTGTTTGCGTTGACTTTGATTCTCCATTTCTCGAAGTAATCTACCAGTTTATCGGTATCTTCTTATAGTCTCTTTGCTATAGTTTTCTTGTTCCTACAAATTGCTGTGTCGTCAGCAAACTGTACTATTTTCGGTTTTTCATTTCAGGTATGTCCGAGATGTATACATTGAATAGTAGTGGTTCCAGTACTGATCCTTGTGGGACTCCATCCTTCTCAATTCGTACTATAAATTTCCTATCTCCTAAGTACGATGCGGTTATGTTAACTAGTTTGTTTGGTAACTTCGTCTGTTCCATGTGGTTTATAATTGCTTCGTGCTAGACTTTGTCGAAGGCCTTCTCTATGTCTAGAAACGTTCCTGCTGTTGGTTTTGATATGCTCATGTTTTGTTATATATATTCCGTCAGCCATGCCAGCTGGTGGGTCGTAGGGTATCCACTTCTGAATCCAAACTAGTGGCTCGGTATTAGGTTGTTTCGTTCTGCAAAGCTTCTCAGTCTTCTGTATATGAGTTTTTTTATGACTTCGCTTATTGATGACATCAGGCTGATAGCTGCTGGGCTTGTTCTTTGATTTCCCTGTTTTTGGTATCATGATTGCTTCGGCAGTTTTCCTTGTGCTCGATGTGCTTGAATAATGTTCTGCTTTCATCACTCCTTTCGCAATTTCTGCTAGTTCTTCTATTGCTTCTTCTGGTTGGTTTTTCAAGCTCTGCTTTTTTATTCTGTCGATGCCTTCCTACGTGGTAGCTGTGCGATAATTTCTTGTACTTCTCCTCCTGTTATTTCCATTATTTCTTCTTTTGCATTTTTTCTTCTCTCTTTCTTTCTATGATTTCAACGTTTTTATTGAAAGTCACGTTTGGTTCGGACTGTTAGTCTTGAATTGTTCTTCGAGAGAATCTGCGAACGCGTCCACCTTCTTTTTATTCGTTTTGCTATCTTGTCATTTTTTTTTTTGGTGAGTAGGGAATGTTGGTTCTCTTCTTTTTCCCTGACATCCATTTTCCAGAGGGATTGGTCCTCTGTTATTGAAGCCTCTTTTTTCTCGTCCCACTCTTCGTTGAATATCTGTCTTTTTTCCTCGTTTACTTTGTTGTTTAGGTTATTCAGGATCTTCTTATATTCGGGATGCATCGTTCTCATGTATTTCTTTTTTGCTCTTTCCTTTTCTTCGATTAGGGCATGTATATTTGTCGGAAGTGGTCTCTTTTGACCTTCTGCCAACGTTTTTGTTGCTTTTTTCCGTTTCTTTTATTCTGCTTTCCAAATATTGGATGGCTTCTTAAAGTTCAGTTTCGTCTTTTATGGCTATCTTCTTCGTTTCATGGTTTCTTTGAACATCTTCCATTTTGTTCTTTTCGTTTCTCTTCCTAAGTTTTCTGCCCCTATGAGTACTTCTAGAAGCACCAGCGTGTGGTCCGAGTTTGAGTCCATGACTGCTCCTATTTCTGTCTGTCAGGGCACATTTTTCAGCATTGCTATGTCCAATACGTCGACTATTTCTGTGCTTGTGCGTATATGCGTTGGCTCTTCTGGAGAAATTGTCATTATGTTGTACTTTTCTGCTATATGCCTCAGCTTTTCGAAAGATCAAATTGATTGAAGTTTATATTCACAATAATTATGATGCGGATGCTGCTTATGTAATTTCCATGAGGGGCGGCCATCACATAGAAGTATATTCGATAAACTGAGGGAAGACACTCAACATCTCAAGTGAAAAGAATATGAAGTCGTTGATGGAGAAGATGCAACAATTGATGTAATAGGCAGTGTAACTGCCAACCCAATGATTTCAAGTAGGCACATCGCCATATTAATATTAAACCTCAAGACCGATATGGGTTCAATGTATGGTGTGCATGGGAAGATAATCGCGTATAAGCATATGCCATTTTCACATAACTTCAAAAACATCCGAGATATAGGCATTTGACTGATTAGAAAAATTTTCAAATAACTCGAAAATGAAAAAGGCTAGATTGAACCCATTTGTTTTGAACTCCTCGCGCGGAAAGAATACGGCGGAAGGAGGGGGTTGTCATTTTCCTTTATTCACAATATTTCAAATAGCTGCAGGTCATTTTTTTTTCTCGTTGTAAATCGATGTTGACTAAGTCGGTGACAGGGCGATATCATAGTGATCAAGTGGTAAATTTTAAATTAAAACACATAAATCGTCGATCAATACTAATGCTTCATTATACATCTCTGGCGTATAATCTATGTTTGGGCATTGATCTGTTTGTCTCATTCGGTGCAATATGTCAACGCAGCATCAGCAAGCGTTAAGTCCCAATGGTTATCGTCTTCTAGCAATTGCAGTTGACGTCATGTATCTTGGTATGTATTGAATACTCGAACATTAACTGTTCGCAGAAATTCAAAAGACGTTTGTCCGGGAACATTCACCAATAACAAACGTAAATAGATGCACTCACATTGCTTTGGATGTACCGTGTAGAGACGCCCCAATGTCTTAGCTTTGAATATGCCTGTAATGCCAAAATCGGCCGAAAATATCTCATTCCTGGGAAAAATATCAGATTTTTTGACACAATGTGAAAAATGCAGTTAGTGTCGTTTCTGGAGCCTCGAACGTTCTTTGGGGAACATTTTCCTCAGTGAAGTATACACATTAACCGTTTTCAAGATATATTCCTAGATGCTGGACAGAATGATCTCTTTCGTGTATGGGAAAGCTAAGAATATGCCAAACAGCTTCGTTACTGCTAATATATATGCCCATTTGGTATCGTGCTATTTCGTCATTTTGATTTATATTTTGTACTTCAAATACGGCCAAACCACTGCCTTTGTTTATATACTTACAAATGTACTTAATTGATTTTACAGAACTGCAAACCTCAACATTGATATGAGCTTTATAAGTTTTTGAAAGTGATGGCGAGTTTGGTACCACCTACTAATTATCAAATTCTACTTGATTTTGATAATTCGGCAGTCGCATTGTGCATGTGTGGCCACCATTCTCAGTATTTCTGCGGCGATACAATGGATAACCGTCAATATCCGTGATAGAGTCATTCGTATGCGGCTTCGTGAAATTTTTCTTACATTTTCCAATTTCCATGCATGGTGACGTCATGTTGAGAGCACCGCATGGCCCATTGATCATGTGTTTGGCAACAATATCAAATAATTCTTGATCAATTAATGGGTCTGGAATTTCGGCTGAAATTATTTGATCAATTTCTTCTGGACGGATTTTATCTTGAAGCCAAATCAAAATGTGGGCATGAGGCAAACCTCGCTTTTGCCACTCAATCGTATACAGCTAACAACGTCTGATACCAAAAACTGAATATTTAACAATAAAGTCAAGTAAGGAATTTTTGCTTAAACACCCGTGACGTGACATGACGATGAATTGCTTGTTGTCCTGGTTATAGTAAAGTTTGTATATCTTACCAATTCGGATTATTTGTGAATGTAATAAACAAATCCGGTCGGCCGTAATGACGTACGTAAGTCATCGCATCTTGTATGTATTCCTGCATGTTCCGTGGACTGCCGATGTAGCTTGAAGGTAAAATGAAAGCATTACCGATGTCATTGTGACTTAAATTTCCGTCGTTGTTTCCAGCAACAGCATCTCGTAAGTCTGGTTGTATCGAATGAATCGCAAGCGTTGGCTTTTAACCTTAGCAAACAGATAAACAATGTATTGTGCAATAGCTGACGATATCGAAAGATATCATTGTACTGATTCAGTCTAACCATCATTCGGTGTGCGTAGTAGTTCATTGAGATAACTTTTTTATTTCCATAAGCACCTAAAAAAAAAAAATAAAATGCAATACGAAATTGAAATTTTTGCATACTGTAAGAAAATAAATAGGTAACTGTGAAATTTACCGGTATTTGGATCACACTGTTTGATGTTAAAGCGATATTCATCCTGTCCTTGCCAAAATATTAATGGATATTGTAGTGCGTCATATGAACGGTGTAGATCCGAAACAGTACTGACAGTGTTGTCTCGCCGTGTAATGTTTACAGCTCTTTTGTCAACTGGATCACCAAACATAATAACAGCAACCTCATCAACAGTTGGAGCGTTGAATCTATGAGCATCTTCACCTAATGATACTTTGTCGGCTTTTATGACGATTTGATAGTTGTCATTTTGCAATCGTGGGGAAACTCTTTTAATCAATCGAATTAGTTGATTTTGATCTCCTAAAAAATTTCTCAGTAATATCACAATTGCTCTTTCCTCTGCTTGTTCAATGAAATTATACTGGCACCAAGCCGTCACGCGCTCTTCACAATTGCCCATAAATAAATTTGAAGAAATTTCGGATTATCATCAGGTAGTACCATCAAGAACCCGATTTTATGGTACACCTGGCCTTGTATTTTGAATGTAGTTTCAAAATTACGTCCATCGGATGCAAAATCGGAAATTTTAGTTACCACAAATGACGTAATTTGGAAGCAAGAATTAAATTTGCGTATCTCACACAAAAATAATTTTGAATCATCTGAATTGCCAGCAAGAAGGGATAATAAAGGTTCCGGCGGAGTGGGTAGATGTGACAGGACAACTTTACCTGATGCACAGCACATGCCGGGTGCTGCATTTCAATGCTTGACAATATTGACATACTTTATACATTCCAGCGATAGCAATTTTTGAATGCGCAGAGTAGTTAATATCTGGTGAATATTCAAAAGCAAGACGAACGAATGATGTACGTGTTAATAAGCGGCTGGACCGCTGCCTCTGTCGTTCTTATACGCGTGCTGTAGCTATGTTTCGTTCTCGTGCCGCTCTTGTTCTCGTAATAGTCTGTCGCAGACGCTCGTCACGCTATTCTTGAGATTCTTCTGCACGACCTTCTGCTGTTCTGATTCTCTGAGCTGTATTTCTTGTTGCGATTTGTTCTGCCAACTGCTGAGCTCAGTCAACACATTTGCGTCGTGCCTCTCTGCTCCTCGCGTTGTTGATGTTAGATTTTTTCGGTGGCATTTGACTGAAAATGATAATTTACTCGTTTAAATATTAGAAGAAAAAACTGTAAAACTTGCTATTATAGCACATTAAAATGATTAGTGCAAAATAATTTTCAATAGAGGTTAAATTAAAACAATAAAAAAAATATTTGTACAATTATTGAAAAATGTGGGGATTTTGTACCATTTTCTCATTGATGTATAAATTAACTTTTAAAACTATGTTATAATACTATATATTTAAATTATAGAGTTTTGAGCAATGAAGCACATATAAGTGAAAAGCAGGAATAATTTCACTGTATTATCTCCACTATAATATGAAATTAAAAAAATTAAAAAGTAGAAACAATTGAATTTCACGGTATTTCGTTTACTACAAAATGAAATTAACTTATACTTTAACCTCAACAATACGTGGTGGTTATGCTATTAAATTGTAGCTTATATGACACATTTGAAGGCAGCGCCATCTATTGATTACTTACTCAATCCAGTCAATAGATATCGCCATCCGTTAAAATCGTTTGGAGTTAACAGATAATTGTGAATGTCAAATAACAGACAAAAAATTTGCAATAAAATAATGTTGCGGCTATGAATTACGATGTAAGCTATTCTATCTTTCAAGCTGGATCAAACATCACACGATGTGCAAATTTAATTCAAAATCGGTTAAGTAGTTTAGGAGTCCATCACGGACAAACGACGTGACACGTGATTTATATATATTAAGATAACACGTGTAATGTAACTAGTGTAAGGAACTTCCTTTTAATTGCTCATCAGTCCATGGATTTTGAATCTGGAGATCTTGGGGGCCATTAAACAATTTAGTTCTTTTCTTCTCCATTTCGAACATCAATGAAGTAATGTACTCAAATATTTAAAAAATACTTCAAAGGGCTATAATTAGCTGAATAATGAAAAATGTTCGAAAGAAAAGATAATTAATTTCGAAAATGAGAAATCAGAAGATTGCCTGTATAGCCGTATGAATAATTACTTATCCCTCATGAATATTTGGGTATATGGGAATAATATAGTATTAAAATTCTAAGATAATTCCAGTAGATAATGGAGATGTTGGAAAGAGAGTCATATTTCAACAAAATGTCGATTAATTAAAAACCAGTTCAGTTGAGGCATTACTGAGCTGAACCCAACTCTTTCAGGTGGACACGTTAAAAATGATGAGAAACGTAGGGCGGCTCGTTTAGAAAAACGTAATGATTTAGGACATGCAGTAAATTAGTTTTTAACTTTTTGCTGTATATAATTCACCTGGTATATTAGTACTCGTAAAGTGTCTATACCCTAAATTTCCTTATGTGAATGAATCAGAATGATACGACAAAGGTATCTTTTAAGTTTTGGCAAGGACATGGAAGGCGTCATTAATTTTTTCACTACTGAAACTTGACTTCAAACCTTCGGTAATCTCAATACAAATTTTAAGAGCAATAAGTATAGTGTACTATAATGAACTGTCGAAGCTGATAAGTAAGTTGAGAACTACAATTAACACCAGGGCACCTTCGCACAATATTTTTTTGTTTTCGATGACCCATTTTCAACAAGAATGTTTAACATCATCCACATCCATATCGCGAGATTGTGGAATTATTGGATGTAATTCAGAAAATTTGCATGAAGTATTGTAAATCTATGAGAAGAAGAACCTAGAGAAGGTAGCGGGAATTGCCAGAAAGATCAAGACCGCTTCAATCCGAAAACATTTCATCAGTAAACTATTGTCTTTCTCAAAATTAATAATTCTTTCAAGACTTAAGACGACACAATATTTTTTCAAATTTTGAATTTTGAAAATTCTCTAGACTATGCTCGTGTTATGGGAATCGCGGGGGCCACTATGTTGATTGAGATTATGAATAAGATAGGTTAAGTTACGTGAGTTAGGACTCTTTAATCGGAAATTTGATGTTCTGATGATTTTTTTTTCTGTTCTAAATTATTAAAAGTTTCTGGGTACTTTTTTTGCATCTTAATTTACTGAAAACATTCGTCTTTTTCAGTAAAATGAGCAATCGCTCATATTTTAGCAGTCGAATTTTTCATCTCGCATAAGAGATGT
Source organism: Cryptolaemus montrouzieri (assembly GCA_013387265.2). NCBI lineage: Eukaryota > Metazoa > Arthropoda > Insecta > Coleoptera > Coccinellidae > Cryptolaemus > Cryptolaemus montrouzieri. The sequence continues at coordinate 32,539,775 of JABFTP020000124.1, read as the reverse complement.
GGCTTAATGCAAGATGTTCATACTATAGAGCCTGTTAGAAGTATCTGGGGAATGTGTTTATCGATGAATTTCAAATTTTGGGATTAGAGGAAATGGAACTGATCTACAACTTCCAATTATTTTCAGAGCGGTATCACTTTCGGTTATAACAGATATCGACTACAACTTGACAATTTCAAATTGCGTGGAGTACTTTGTAAGAGCATCCTTGTTGACTATCTAACATTGACCACCACTAAGCTATAATTTTTCCATCAAAATATTCGGGAATATAGTGGCATTCTCTTCGCCCAAAAAGTTGACTTAGGTTTGAGTAAAATTAGTAATTTTTTCTTATTTTATCTAGAAAAGTTTTATTTTTGAGGGCAACGAATTTTTAGATGCTATTTTATATACAGGGTGCTTGTCAATTCAATAAAACTAATTTGTCAAAATAACGTTTTCTCTTCAAATACGGGCACTCCTTTATTATTTTTATTAGAACCGTATTTTAAACTAGTATTGTACTAGGTTTCCTTATACCTAAAATGGCCCGTTTTCATTTTATTCATAATTTCATCAAAAGCATGCAGTTACTTCGGAAAATTAAATCGTAAGGTGGTGAAACATTGAAACAGAGTGGATTCAAATGCAATACCAGTTTCAATATTCCATAATGTTTCTTGTAAGATTCTATGAGCTTTGGCCTCAGTTTGACGTTTGGAAATTATTTAAGATAACAATAACGCTCATTTTGTTTGTGTATAATTTTTTGTCGAATAAAAACCCAAACGAGGATATCACGAATTTAGCCATCATTCATGGAATTTCAGAAGAAAATAAAGATATTTCTATTAAATTTTTTCAATACAGAAAACTGGAATGAGTAGCGCTTGCTTACTTGAAACAATGAAGATGTCGTTTTGGTGACATAAATCTTGGAATTGAATTTGTAACATTTATGAAAATTGAAATTCAAAAATTTAATCAAATTGAATGTTCGAATCGTCTACCACTGTTTCCGCAATATTTTCTATTCCGCGAGCTCTCTTCATTAATAGTTATTTTTTGCACTTGATTGTGATTGACACTTTCAAAGGCACGTCTCATTTTCAATGCCATCCATCAGATTCATTGACGAACTATAAATCTTTCTTCTTCAAGAACCTCCATAGATAAAAATCTAAAGCAGTGAGATACGGCGATCTTGCAGGCTAACTACCTGGACCAATTCTTCTAATCCATCGGACGTCAAACAAGCTGGTTAATTTTTCCGATACCCGAGGAAATCTATGAGTGGGAGCACCATTTAATTGGAACCAACATGAAACATGTGCATTTGGGGAGCGATTGTCCAGGAATTCCGTTCCATTCAAACTTTCGTCATATATTAAATAAGAATAAAAAATTTTTGAGTGATTGATTAAGCTGAATACATGAAAGCCGAAACAATGTTGGAAATTTCGCTTTCGTGTTTGATGTTGATTTTCGACGTCCTAGATCAGTGAATTATGCCGATTAAAAATACTTTCTCTCGAAAATATGGACTCATCGGTCCATATAATGTTTTGTAAGGGGTTTCTCTAGTGAGAACTATCAACACTTCGCAGAAATTAATCCTAATCGCCGCGTCTCATGTAAGAAAAGACGAAAGTATAGCATTATCTCCGAAAGAAAAATCCGATCTCTTTGCTCTCTTGTTCTCAAAGAATTCTGTACTAGACTCATCCGCACTGTGAGACGCGCTCTCGAGCAGCTGAACTGCAAGAAGGCAGTTGTTCTAGACGAAATACATGCGATCGTCCGAGAGAGTGTGCTCCCGAACTGGCACCCATTCTTAACCGTCTGTTTCAGATTTCTTATGAAAGTCGGACTTTTCCGAGCAGCTGAAAAAGAGCGAGGATTCAACCGATCTCAAAGAAAAGAAAGAAGTCCTTACCCCAAAACTACTGCCCGGTTGCACTTCTTCCCATTATGTCCAAAGTGATGGAGAGAGTCATAAATGCTGAACTCATCAAATATCTTGAGATGCAGGGAATTATTAACGACCGTCAGTATGGTTTTCGCAGGTGAAGATCGACAGGAGATCTGCTCGCCTACGTCACTCATGTTTGTACATCAATAGCAATAGCCCTCGACATCTCTAAAGCCTTCGTTAGGGTTTGGCACGCAGCCTTGTTGAATAAACTTGCTGCATATGGGCTTCCCGAAAAATTGTGGGATTGGATAAGTAGCTTTCTTTCAAATAGATCGATACAAGTTGTAGTCGATGGTATAACATCTGATTGTATTCGGTTGCAAGCAGGAGTACCTCATGGATCCATTCTTTCGCCAACCTTGTTTCTGTTGCAGATAAACGATCTTCTGTCATCTACAGAGAACAAGATCTTCGGTTCTGCAGACGATTGTACCCTGGTTCCGTCTTTCAGTAGTCTGCGACCGATCACAGCTGCGGAATCTCAGCGATAAAGATGTCAACAAATAACTTAAACTTTGACTCGCAGAGGATATCTGAGTGGCGTCAATTGAACCTGGTGAGCTTCAACGCGAGCAAGATACAATCTAACCTCCTCTAATGATGCCAGGCCAACAAATTGCATCCAAAGATTTGATGAACCTTCTCGGAATAACAGTCAACTGCGGGTTTTACTGACATAAACATGTATCAGCAATAGCTAAGTCTTCATCAGCTAAACTTAGTTCTTTTCAGAGCCAAGCGATACTTCACGTCATCTCAGCTGTTGCTTCTATATAAGGCGCAGATTCGACCTGCTTTGGAATATTGTTCCCATGTATGGGGATCTGCGGCCAAACATTCGTTGCGGATGTTGGATAGTGTGCAAAAACGGACTGTGCGCTTCATCGACCACCCGTAGATCACCAGCGATCTCCAACCGCTGGCTCTCAGAAGACAAGTTGCTGGCCTTTCTCTGTTTTACAGATACTTCCATGGAGATGTTTCCAGGAGCTGAAATACTTTTTTCCGGGAAAGCTCATGTTTTGCTGCAACACTAGGCTGGCAAGGAGTTCTAATCAAATGGCGATACATTTAACGACCCCTTGAACCTCTCTCTATAAGACTTTCTTCGTTTACAGGGCCGGTTAGTTGTGGAACTCGCTTCCGACCAACATCTTCCCAACATCCTACAATTTGGTCCTCTTTAAGAAGAGAGTAAATAGACACCTTAATTCTTCCAAGGCGCCTACTCATGAGGGCTAACAGGTTCGCCTATTCCTGGGAAGCGCGCATAAAAAAAATTATAATATCTTCGTTAGGGTATTTATTTGAGATTTTATCAACAAATAAAATTAGTATTATTTCCGAACGTGAGGCGAAATTCATAGAACCTTACATAGAACATTGGGGGACATCGAAACTGGCATCGGAATTAAATCCGCTCTGACTGTTTTTATGTTCCACGGTCTAATGATTTAACTTTCCGGGGGAACTGCAAGTTTCTCTGATAAAATCCGAACAAAATGAAAACGTAACTTTAGCACTAACTAATACTAATTTAAAATACGGTTCTAATAAAATAAATGAAATAGATGCTCGTGTTTGAAAAATAAAGGTTTTCTGACAATTTTGTTTTATTGAGTTGACAAATGATTTTTAAGCACCCTGTATATAAAATAGCATCGGAGATACGTTCCCAAAAAAATATTACTTTCCCGTTCAACTGGAAACCCTAGAATGCGGTTAATAAAACGGGCGAACTTAATGACAATTATAATTAATTTATAATTTTATTTTTTGTTTTTGATTACAATGAAGAAATATTTTTCAAATTTTGTGAGAATAGTAGTAGTAGTTGCACTTTATTCCCCATCAAAACATGCATGGAATGTCAACATCATTACATAAAATAGATATATACTTCAAAAGTAATTAGTTATTTCAACGATTGTTAGAATCATATAATATCATGTAACAATAAAAGAACTATATTTAGTAATAAGTAAGAAAAGAACGAATGACTAGCAAGATACTTGAATAAAAAACTATAGGACACTTTGACATTTTGAGCAAACGAACTAATGTGTAACAGTATGAAATCAAAGCCTTCAACAAGATGTTTCGTATCATATTATAGAAAAAAAAAAAACTAAGATCCATCATTCATAGTTAGATTCATAAATTCATTAACAGGGTAGATTGCGTTGTTAACAAGAAAATATTTTGCTTTTGAAATAATATGTTTTATTGAAAGATTTCTCCTTGTAATCGGAAGTCTATTATAAAGTTTTATGCAGTGGTGGTTAGTAGCAACTTGTGATGTGTTTATTCTGTGGTATTCTATATGGAGATTGTCTCTATTTCTTGTGTTATATCTATGTATTCCAGATCAAAATTTTACCTTATTTCCATGGGCATACTTCAGACAGTTCAGAACAAAAACTGCTCTAATTGTTAAAAGTTTTAGCTCCTTGAATAGTGGCCGGCAGCTTTGTGTCCTAGGTACTCCACATATCGCTCTTATTGCTCTTTTTTTGCTCGAGTTGCACACGTTTCAACTCTAGACTGTAACCCCAAATAATTATACTATATGTAGCTAAAGAGTGAAAATCTGCAAAGTATGGCAAAATACTTGTTTAGATGCCATTGCTCTTATCCTTTTCATTGTGAATATTGTAACTGACAGCCTTTGAAGAAGCTTATCAACATGTGGTTTCCAAGACAGTTGAGAGTCAATTATAATGCCTAAAAGATTTATTTCGCTCTTTTTCTTCGATGTAACTTTCAGATTTGATTTTTGAGTTTTTCCAAGATTCAATTTAGGGCCGTTTGATATAGCGCTAGAAATCTTATCACAACCATCGGATATAATGCCGCTTAGGTTTAATTTTCACACACCCTTCAAGTGGCCACAGAAGACCGCATCCTCGTAAAGGGAAAAATAAATCAATTAGACCAAAAATCCTCCATGTGGTACACGGACGGATCAAAAACGATTGATGGAACACGAGCAGGCATATATAGACCCAAATACTCGTCATCAGTGCCTCAGGGTTCTACTCCCACAATCATGCAAGCAGAAACACTTGCTATAAACTTGTGCTGCCAGAAGGGACTACGAAGGAAACTTAAAGGTGCAAAGATTTACATTTTAACGGACAGTCAGGCAGTGATTAAAGCTCTAAACACTTATAGTTATCGGAGCATCTCTGTCTGGGAATGTCGTCAATCCTTGAAGCAACTTGCTGCAGGGAACAAACTTTTCCTGTGGTGAGCGAATGGCCACGAAGGCATACAAGGAAATGAAGCCGCTGACGAACTGGCTAGATTAGCTGCTGGAATCCCACCCATTGGACTTGAATCGTTCTGCGGTCTAGGCAAGTCGCACAGACGACAAGAACTGGAACGGTGGGAAGAATCTAGCAAAAAAGAATATTGGAGGAAAACTCCAGGCCAAAGGCAAGCGGAAAAGTTTATTGACTATTCCCTAAAGAAGACAAAACAGCTTCTAGATCTCTCTAGGGATGAGCTGAGGACTATAACAGGCCTCCCTACTGGACACTGCCCACTGAGCATCTCGGTAAAATGGGCAAATCGGAAAGCAGCAACAAACAAATTCTTTGCAGTTGCATCGCAACTGCCCATCAAAAACATATACACTTCAGTAGCGACAAGCTAGAGCCGCACGAAGTAAAAGCGAGAGCTCCCAGGGAGATTATTAATTTTGAATTTTGTAAGGGAACTAGATCTACAGGGAAATGAATAAGAATGGTTACGAACAAAAGACCAACTTGGTCGCACTTTGGAAAGGCTTGCAAAGCCAAACGACCCCCTACAATGTAATGAAAGGCCGTTTGATGAAAACCACTTCTTCACTACACAATGAGAATCTGACCTTTTCTGATTGATTTAATATGCGCGAAAAATTTTCTAGTGACGAACAGAAATGGTTATGACAGCAGGTTATTTAACAACTTCACCGTGTACATTCCGAGCATAGGTTTCAAAAAATTTGAAACGATTATCTAAATTTTCGTTGTTCCTGAGTTGGCACAACTGTTTTCTATATTGACGCGGAGTTTGAACACGATGTGTCATTTAGTTTGTTTACAGTTCTCGATTTGGTCAATTCTCACAAGTGGTTCTTGCAATTTTTACATGTGATAAAAATATCGAAAAAGAATTTATCTAAACTTTCTACTGCAACTGGAATTTCGTGTGTCGAATCACCGAAAATGTTACAGAAGGCTGACGGTGAATCGACTTCATCAAGAAAACGTGGATATGAGTGAAATAGTGCATTTAACAGCATCCGATATGTGGTGGGAGATTTGCCTCGCTATGTACAGCCATCGACATCTTCTGACAACTGAAGTTAATATTGATAAAGTCATTTAAGTTTGAGAGAGATAGACAATGAAATTTGTGTATCTCACGAATCAATTAGTACCATTTCGAACGATTGTTTGGGCATAAAACGAGTTGCCGCTCGACTAGTTCAAAAAGACCTGAACGTTCTTCTAAAATTGAATCGCGTAGAGGTCGCTGAAGACATGCTAGAACTAATCAATTCCAATTTTTCATTCATAAAATGAATTGTAAGTGGTGATGAGACATGGGTTTAGAAGTTTTACATGCAAACCAGTCAACAAGCTTCGGAATGGCGCCTTTCAAATGAACCGAAACCGAAAAAAACACGTCGAAGCCGATCGAAAGTCATGGTTTCTTTGATTACCGCGGTGTTGTGCACTCGAAATTCTTCTAAATAGAATAAACGGTTAATGAAGAATATCACCAGAGCGTTATACCGCATTTGAGAGAGCAAATTTGTCGAAAAATGCCATTTTTGTGGAATGGATTCTGCACCATCTCACAAGGCTATCATTGTGAATGAATTTCTGACCAAAAACTCAACAAATACCATCGAAAACCACTGTATTCACCTGATATGGCCCCGTGCGACTTTTTTATTTTTCCAAAACTCAAATACCACTTAGAGGTATACCTTATGATTCGGTTGAAGACATAAAAGAGAATTCGCGGTAGAACTGAAGTCGATTCCGGAGGAAGCGTTTGAAAAATGTTGTTGATGATCGGATTATTCGTTGGCGTATATGTATTATTTCGGAAGGGCCTACTTTGAAGGCGATACAAACGAATATTTTGTGTTTTATTGACCAATTCTCGGTATTTCTTTGACAGAACGTATTTCCAAAAATCAAACGCCGACTGCGTGGTCTAAGCATTAATTTTAGTGGAGATAGCTTCGCAAAACAATCAAATATCTAAAAGCTATCTACGGTTTCATGTCAGCTCCAGATGCCAAACATAAAGTACATCTCTCGTAATAATCAAACGTTCGGATACCTACAATTTAATTGAATAGTAAATTACGCTACCCTTGATATGCTGTTCGTTTCATGGTTCGTAACTACTGTATCCCTAACTCTCTAGAATGCTAATAACAGCACGATATCCAACGTGATACAATTACCTTGATAATTAATCATAAATCTCTGTGGTTTTAAAGCCGGACAGAAATTAACAGCAGAACAATGAGTGCTTTTGTGGAAAATTTCTGGTTTCTTTATTGGATTATATTATTATTTCATTTGTTAAAATTACAGTGTAATTTGGATAATTACGATCTTAAGAACGCTGACTTTTTCCCTCGAATTAATCTATTTACAAACAGCCAGGTTGAAAAAGAGTTTCCCAACTTACATAGGTTAAAATATTTGGTTTCTATTCAAACAGGTAAAAAGAGCATATTTTATGTATCATAAATTTATAGGAATAGGCCGAAATGGTATCATATGATACGATATGAGTGATGCTTTTAATAACAATTTCGGGAACAACTGGAGACGTCTAGATTAGCACAATTCGTGATGACGAAAAACAAGAGTTGTTTGTACACCAATCGGGCTTTTCGACTCGTACTGTTTCACACAAACGACGCATAATATTGCTTATTGAGAGTTTGTTCGGACGGAAGGAATGTAAAGTGAACAACACCACCATATAGTCCAAGGAAACTCAACGCATCCAAACTTTTTTGTGTCGTAGACCCCTGGCCATGTTTTTCGGGTTTGGGTAGATCCCCTACTCACCTGATATTGATTTTTTGTAAATTTCTAACTGTAGTGAAGTTTAGTGTCAGAAACTTAAAGTAAAAACACATGTTAATTCATACATACATTAATTGAATTTAAATTAAATCTAGTCAAAGTAAAATTTTGTATATGTTATATAAAATATACGTGACATAAAATAAACTTAGCAATAAGTAAATATTTTTAGTAAGAAGGATGAACATGATGCTTCAATAATAAATTAACAACATTTGGCGTCAATTTTGTAAGGGTTAATCTTAAATCTCCTCAGCTAATGATATCCAGTCTGTTTCTTTTTTTCGTTAGGAGATTGGTAACAGCGCTGAACCCCTTTCCTACTAGGTATGACGATGGAACGGAAATTTAAAATTTCCTCCTATATTCCATAATACGGGATAAGTAACGGGTATGTTGTTTTGCTACCAGAATTGCTGATATCCGTTTTTAAACTGAATCTTAAGTTCTTTGTTTGTACAGTCAGTTCCTCTTGTATTATGACATTCGTTTCTTCTTTGTCGCCATATGGATTAATTATCCACGGTGATATTTCCATGATCAAAACATCCTCAAACCTAGTTTCAAAGTTTGACTAAAGGGCATTAAAATGTTGAACGTAGGTTGAAACGTCGTCTTCCTGGCAGTTTGTCTGTGACAAACTGGGGAATTAAAAAAATTTGCCCCATCCAATCTTTTGCTTCATTAGTTTAACTCTGGCAAGAAGTGATGATAAGATGGACTTTGTTTCAATGAAATTTAAACTGTCGCCTTGTATATGCAAATCTGTTAAATAGGCGATGTCTGTTTTCCACTTCATTAAATTTTCCTTTAAAATTTTATCTTTAGTATCCAGAAATTCTAAAATAGTCTCAAAAGGTGCAAAAAATCTTGTCAAACATAAGCGACAGATAGCGTACTTCAGTGTGAATGAGTAATGGATGAAAGTGTTCATCATTTTCTTCACAACTGTGCAAATAACCGCGTATTCAACGCGTTGTTTCGGATTCGGTTTACTACATCAATGACTAATTGAAGAGATTCATGCAATCGAACACTCAAATTTTTCGCAACTAAATGTTGTCGATGGATGACGCAATGTATTGTTAACACCCCTGACACATTTTGTTTTAAATAGCTTATAAATCCACGATAACGTCCAACCATGGCAGGAGCTCTATCTGTAGCTACTGATATATTGATAAAGGGATTGATTTTTCAATGAAGTAATCCATCAAAACATGAAATATGGATTCACCTTTAGTGTTGGTTATCAAAGTTCTTGCGAAGAGCAGTTCCTCGTGGATTTCTTGATTCATAACAAAACGAACGCTTTCAATGTCAGAACTCATTTCATCAATACGTCTTTCAACAGTATTATTGCTCCAGGATATTCTTTGAATGATATTAGATGCAGGTTTGTGTGAAACAGTTGTTGAAATCTCTTCAACGGTTGGCAAAATTAACTTCTCTCCGATAGTATGCGGTTTTCCGGATTTTGCTATAAGTAGCGAGATATTGTAAGACGCCCGCAAACCATCATCGTTTCTTTGTGACGTTGAAGCGAACATTCTGTCCAGCTAAGCTGCAGCTTAGACGGTTTCATATCTACATTGCCCAAAACTTTGTTGCATAAAAGGTACATAGGCAATTGTTGGTCCGACAATGATGAAATGAAGCCAAATTTCCAATAATCAACACTGTACTGTCTACATTTCTTTTTAGATTTGGACATGGCATTAGTCATCTATGGACAAAATTACATTATTTAAATAAGACATAAACACCAGCAACTGTATATTAAAAATTTTTCCGAAAACATACCATAATCCGAACATCTCTTTGCAGCAATTAGTTTGGATTACGGAGATTGCACTGTAATTATAATACCCGATTGCCAAAACTTTCAAAAAGAAATTATTGAGGAGTATTCGTATAATTCTGCATAATTGAATATTAAACAACTAATAACTGAAGACATGATTGGCGTAATTTATCAATCTTTTCTAACTACGAGTACAAAACTAAAATTTAATAAAAAATAATGTACTTACTTTTCTCCGACACACTCAAACAAAATAACACTGATTCACTGTAATTTGTGTGATAAACTACCTGTTTATATTTTTCAAAATATTTTCTTAGCACTTTATTTTTCAAGATTCAGGAAACGAATAAACGTATTTGTCCCACATTCGTATTTATAGAGTGACGAATTGAACAAGTCAGTGCAAGTTAGCGAAGCTCTGAGTCTGCTCGTACACGATAATACTGGTATTTCATTATGTGCAGGTTTTTACAAGTTCAAAATGTATTGTGACCACAAAGCAAATGCCTACATTCTACAACTTACACAATTTTATAAACAAATATAATAAATTTTCTACTTCATAGGTACTTTTATAATTAATATATATGTCTTTATATCATAAGATAGTATGATGTAAGTAACGAGGTACTATTAGTGTATGTGTTGAGATTCAGTATCGTGGTCCCCCCATTTTCCATCTCATAGACCCCAAAAAAATTTTTTCGCAGACATAGACCCCTTGTAAGATGTTATAGACCCCTGGGGGTCGATATAGATCACTTTGGGAATCACTGCTTTAGAATCTTGAGTTTTGACGTTCCTAAGGTTCAGGCTCACCTTTGCATTGGGATAAGTCTAGTAGTTAAATCAAAAGCCCTATTATTTTTTGATCGCAGTGGTTTACGTATATAAATATCAATTATTTATGACTTCGAAGAAAAACACCATCGTACTTTCAATATTGTCCTATATTATATAGTTTGGAAAGAAATACAATGAAAAAGTTGCTCTCTCTCCTGTCTAGTTAGCAAACGTTGACATAAGTCGATGCTTGGAAAAAATCGAATACATACAGAAACATCTGATTTATACAGATTTTTTTACTGCATTATAACTACTTTGTAACCAGTCAAAATCAAGACACTCGAAGCACATACAGTGTTGAAAGTAATATGACCTCACCCTAAGAATTGAGTAGTGTTTTTTGTTAATGCTCGATGTTTTTAATTTTTTCACATTCTTATAGAATGTATTTACTTTTTTGTTGACAACTGATAATCTAATTTTTTGCTGGTAATAACACTTTTTCAGGTAATCGCATGTGCGAAATCTTTGGAAAACTTTTTGTTTTACTCCCTATGTACCTAGATTTTGTGCAACTCTGTAGTATAGTTTCAAAATGGTGACCATTCAATTATGATATTCGCCTTCAATGTGATTCCAGTAGAAATTAATCTTTCTTGTTCTGTCAAGAAGATACAACTATTTCAGTCGAAGATTGTAATTTTATAAATCATGCAAATAATTGTGATCGAATTGAGAATTCGTCTGAAATATTGTATTCTCGGTTGAAGCAACTTTTTACCTTAAAGATACAATAAGCTTACTGAAATTACTTCACATAAAATCCACCTTTTGCCTTCGCAAAAAATCTCACAAGTGGAACCCATTTGAATTGTTTGTGGTTGGAACTTTTGCCAGCTTTAGTGATTCTTTATATTGAAAGAAATATGCCCGATATGTCTACTCCGAATATTTGGCATCAAAAAGCACCTCGCGGCACTGCTCAAGAAATGTTAGGGAATCTTGATTTAATGTTGCCAGGAAAATGGATTGGCTGACGACGTTGGGGTGCCACTAAATGGCCATCCTGATCACTTGATATGATCCCTTAGGACCTCTTTCCGTGGGCTTATTCGGCATGAAAATTAGTTTTCAATCAAGAAACTTTGAATATCGAAAGCGGTCACATTAGAACGGAAATATAAAATATTCCACCAAAAATTCATTTCTAATCTTAGCCACGAGTTGTAAAATGGTTGTCATTTCGAATATGAAGATGAGATCTTGAAATTCATCAGCTGTATTCTCAGCATTGTATTCTCATTCAATTATTGATTGTTTTTCGTAATATTATTCTCTTGTAGTTGTCATATTATCCGTTCTTGATAATGAAATTATATCCATGATTTTTTGACAAATCACGGAACAGTATTTCTTCAACTGGAATCACGGTTAACAATCTAAAAGGAGCGACAGAGTCGCACAAAAATCTAGGAACGTAAGAGTAAAACTGCAAAGTAGAAGCTAATGAAATCGAAGTTACTAATAAGTTTGAAAACGTTTCTACGTTAACTTCGTGTTTTGAATAAATGATTCAATAATTTTTCACAAATTCTTAATGAGACTTTGTTTTTTTTTCTTAGATTTATTAACTGAGATCATCTTCGTCCATCGCGTTCGATGAATTCGGAGTCAAATCCGGTATTAACATACCTCGTAATATTTTCTGAAGCCTTAGTGTTCAGTAGGGTGGTTTTTTTGTTTTTAGTTCCTGGAGGTCGATACACTATATTTATGTAGTCATATTCCAAGGGGGCGATCTTTAGTTAAGGTGGCATTCATTAAGCTATCACATAAGATGGATGAAACTGCAATTCTGTCGTTCGATGCTATAACATTTTATTAAATCTGTAATTGCTGTTGTAGCTCATGTCGGCGATGTTTTTGGTGATAATTTGCTACTTATGGTGAATTATTCGATAATTCTTGATTATTGAAAACAATCGAAATGGTTCGTATAGAATACTTCTACGTTTCTTCAGAAATCCTTATATTCTGTTCTACTGGGAAATGAGATTTTTCAACGAGATCTATCAATGTGAATTATTTCTAATCTTAATAAATCACTATAATTGTAATAACCTTGGATAACAACATAAATATCCTCTTTAAGATTTGCATTTTAGCCGGTAAAATGATATATATTCTAACCTAGATTTCTTTTTGCAGATCAAACAAGCATTCTGCGAATTTCTGCTGCCTATCCTGATGCCGATTCTGAAAATGTTTCGGGTGGACCAATTAGTTGCCGTTTTATGCAATAAATAGAAATTGTTTAATAAACAATAATTATTAATTTTTTTTATTTCATTCAAAAACTTCGCAATCTTGGTTACATAAAACCAGTTGAGTGATTACATATTATTCCAAAAATAAAGATTTATTGGGGAGTCTTTGTTGAGTAGAGACACATGTAACATACTTCTCTTTTTCTACCTTCAGTAGGAGTAAAAATTGAATAAATTAGTAGACAATGAGTAGGTTCTGAGAGAAATGTATATTGAAAATATTTTTGTTTTCGAAGTAAGGCCCTTGAATAATAAATAATGATTGTAAACATCTTGGACTCCTACCACTTATAACTAAATAACCATGCTCCCATTTCAAATACAGGGTGATTCAACGAAAACTAAACAGAGGCTATATCTACCAAGATATTCATTTCTGATCAAAACGCAAAAATAGGTCAGTTTTTGTTTCAAGCGGGGGACATTTTTTGGGGTACATGGGTCCAGTTGACTGAAAGAAATGTGGTATCTTTGTCTACATTGCCTTGAACGAATTTCCATTTTAATTGAAACGTGTAAAAGATACAGGGTGAGCAACTGAAAGATAGGAAGACAATTTTCTTGAGACTATTCAAGTTTCAGTGAAGTAAAATGGAACAGATCCATGCTGATCAATGGCAGTCATCACCAAGTACCATCCTCATCTCGAATTCCAACCCCTAGAGCAGGGGTTAGATGGGTCGAGTGATACCTCGAAAGAAAGGTATTATCTTTGTCTGCATCCCCGTGAACGAATTTTCATTTTTGATTGAAAACTGTAGAAGATACAGAGTGAGCTACTGAAAAATAGAGGAGACTATCTATCGCCCTGAGCTATTCAAGTATTAGTGCAAAAAAAATGGAACAGATTCATTTCAGATCAAAGGCTGTCATCATTGATCTAAATGAATCTATTCCAGTTTTTTGCACTAATACTCCAATAGTCTTGGGGCGATAGTCTTCTCTATTTTTCAGTGGCTCACTCTGTATCCTATACAGTTTTCAATCAAAAATAAAAGTTCTTTCACGGGAATGCAGATAAGGATAATACCTTTCTTTCGAGTTATCACTCGACCCTCTTCCAAATTTTCAAGGGTTGTCATCCCTGCTCCAGGGGTTGAAATTCGAGATGAGGATGGTACTTGGTGATGACTGCCATTAATCAGCATGGATCTGTCCCATTTTACCTCACTGAAACTTGAATAGTCTCAGGGAAATATTCTTCCCTATCTTTCAGTTGCTCACCCTGTATCTTTCACAGTTTTCAATTAAAAATTGAAACTCGTTCAAGGCAATGTAGACAAAAATACCACCTTTCTTTTGAGTTATCACTCGACCTATATTCCCCATTCAAAATGTTCAAGGATTGTAACCCCGCTTAGGGGTTGATATTTCAGATATTGTACCCAAAAGATGTACCTTGAAACAAAAATTGATTTGTTTTTGCGTTTTGATCAGAAATGAATATCTTGGTAGATATAGCAGTGTATCAGCCAAATGGAATAATTTCGATTATAAATTAATGACGACTTGTCAAAAAATAACATGGAGACGTCAATTGGTATTATAGAAATGAAGTTTGAATTGAGTTTCTCTGACTCTACAAGCATCCTGCTTTGCGAGCAGAATTCTATGTTGAACACAATCAAATGCATTATTAAGGACAAGAAACCCCTCTTCAATGCATTCAATATGAACTAGGTTTCGGAAATTGTCGATGCAGTGGTTCCACCCTGCATAAAGCCATATTGTCTCTCATGTTGAATCATTTTATGAAATGAAATCATTCGAACAGCAATCAATTTCTAAAAAAATTTGGAAAATATTAGTTAAAATAGATATGGTCCTGAAATTCCCTGGTTCATGACATGGTCCCTTCTCATAGATTGGTTTCTCAACTTCAAGCTTCAAAGTCTCAGGAACGATACTCCTCCTACTTGCCAGATTGATGACATAGCATAAAGGTTCTATGATGAAAGGGATCGACTTTTTGATTTTTTCATGTTGTATTTGATTTGCTAATGGGTGGTACTCAGTCTTGTTGAAAATACATCATATTCGCTTATGGGTTTATTGGATCAGAATATAAATAGGCAAGATATAATTCTGGAGCAGTGCTCAATAATTATCATCATTGAAATTATCAATGAAAGGTGATCTACGCTATGATCTCCAACAATTCCAAACCTTTACCTTATTAGAGTATTTCGTATGTTCTTCTATCATGCAGTGAGGATCTTCCTGAGAATAATATCGGCAGTTTTGACGATTACCATGCTCGTTAAGCATGAAAGTATATTCAACAAGAAACAGAACATGTTCTATTCGTATCAGATTGTTATTCAACATTGTCGTCATTTGCTTACCGAAATCTAGCATATCAAAATCGTCTTCATGAATTTCTGAGTTGGTATCATTTTGAATGGATGCATTGTATTTTCGTTTGAAGAAAAATCGTCGAATGGCTAATATTCGACAATAGGGCAGCTTGTTATCTAGTACATGCGCATTATATTAGTTTCATGGCTGCAATAGAAAGACTTCAGTGACCATTTTGTATATGCTGTTCCTTGCAATTTAGAGAGCAGGAATTGCTTTTTGAGGCTATATTACTTCAAGTAATACAACTCTAAATGATACAGGCTTTACACCATCACGTACAGCCAGTGAAGTAGTTTCGGGGCGAGTACGCATTTCTTTTCACAGGTGATTGAACATAACCTTAGGGAATCTGACCGTCTTCATTATGCTTTGCAAGTGCGGGTTCCGAGTAAGTTTACTATCTGGAGTAACCACATACACTGCTTCCTCTGTAATTGTGAATAATATTCCACTTAGGCTCAGGGGAATGACGAATATCCTATTTTTGCTTATGGGTTTTATGTGACTGTTCCCATTCAGTGTTTTGCTCTAATACCACTCTTGCATAACTGATATAGTATCTTGCAGTCAGTCAGAGATTACATCGTCATGTCCGTCATTCGGGATGATTATTTGATCAGCGTAAGCTTGGACCTACACATCCAGTGAACTGATTTTGGCCAGGACGCCATCGATTAGTCGGGATTACAACAGAAAAGACAGAAACCTTCTTCGGCGGCAGTCTCCACCGGTCACCAATGTAATGCTTCCTGCTTTTAGATAAGTGTTGATCATCTTTGCATTCAGTATCTTACTAATCCACTCCGCAATAATATTAGGTTCTTCCTTTGCCTAATGCAGACCCACAAAGCGAACTATTGAGAGCCGCATTTAACACCCCCTCTATGAAGGTTGCAACTGCCACATTCTTGTGGTTCAGAGACTGAGTAATTTATCTGACTAGTTTGTTTAGCAATTTATCTTTTTGAAAGGTATATTGATATTGATGATTAAGCCATCCAAAAACTTCTCCAAGGTTTTCAGAACAATACAACCTCAACTTTCCGCCAGCTGGTTGGGAAAACTTCCAGGACAAGCTTGATGGGAAGAACCTAAAAATGTATGAAAGGAGGATATTCATCCCCTGTTGCAGCAAGCTAGGCATTATATTACTTTACTAGGAGCCCTAAATGGCTTAAACGAACGAACTGCCTATCTAGCTGTTCCGAAATTGATGATCATTTTTGCGCTCCTGCAATTGGTCCTTTACCATTTAGCGGGACCCAGAGAGGCGATGGATTTTCTGTAGTCATTGCCAACAAGAAGTCGTGAGACTATGGAGTCGTTTCCCTTCCTGGTATGATATACTGTCCATTTGTTCTTTTTACAATAGAAATTGTAGTACTATGTAAAGAATCCTGTATAGCCTCCATTTACGGGGTTGCTTTCCACCTCTCGCAGAACTATTATTCTCTTTTACCTGCCTGATTTTTAGTATAGGACGTTAGAGTAGACCAACAACGGTTTCAGTTGGCAGTAGTTTTAGCTTGGATAAAATGTTTCCGAATTTTTCTTATTTTTTTATTCGACCACATTCTATGTCCAGATCACTAAGACCTAATATTATTAATTTTAGACTGTGGAGTAGCAAATTTGTGTAATCTTAAAATTTTATTCCTTGAATTTTGGTTTTGCAATAAATCTGAATATACAAAATATGTTCGAAACTGTTACAAACAGGTGTAGGAGAACATGAAATATATCTAGAATTTTCTGAAGTAGAAAAATTAGATATTATACAGGGTATTGAAATTAAAATAAGAGAATTAGTATTTTTTACATTTTCTTACATATCATACCCTTTATAAAAAGATTTTGTTGTGGAAAGTGTCCAAATGAAACTACAAAATACCAATAACGTTTCTTCCGTACGTTCCATCAATTCATTATGGAATTTATTCCATTCAGGTGATACACAATTTTGAAACAAATGAACATGCGAATCTGTGGTTTGGCGAATTCAAGGTCTTGCAAACATGGAATCTACCAGTAAATAATTGTATTTGCTCTTAATAGAAAATAAATAATCATAGAAAAAAAGACATCTTTTACATAGAGTCGATACACTTTCATAGAAGACTATCTAACATTATATTATTATGTTCAGGATTAAGTAACTCTGTTCGGATATTTCAGTGAAAAGAGCTATTGAGATACATAGATCCAAGATAATACTTAATAACTACGAAATTGCTGAAAAATGGAAGAATGAAATTGTTCTGCAAACTGCATCAAGTTCATTGAATTTCGAAAGGAGAATGTCAAAATCTTGGAAGGTGGAAATAGTTTGCTATATTAATGAAAAAGCTCAAATCTGACTTGCATAAGTTTCCGAGGAATATCTCTATTATATATATTCTTTTGAAAAGAGAGAATTTACAAAAATTCGAATGATTGTATTTGCAATAAATGCTTATATCTATAATTTTGGTGTGTGTCAGAAAAACACAATCGTAAAAAACAAGCGAATAAATAGAATACCAGCGGAAAAACAGACTATGCCTGTTCCTTTATCTGGCATCTAAACTCGCATCATGCCTCCTACGATTGCCCCTAAAGTGTGAGCACAGGAAATGTAACAGGGGAACCATACTATCTTGCGTATGATTCAATAAACGAGTGAAAAAAACCTGTGGAAAAAACTCGTTTCCCTGCTAGTGCAATAGCTTGTCTGTTTATGTTGTGTTAGTGTCGTGTGTACAAAAAGAGTACCAAAAATTTTTCTAACATTCTCATCTAGCACTCCATGATTTCCAGAAGACAAGGGTGAAAAGGAAGGGTTTGGGACAGGAAAAATCTTCAATAATGGAAAAAGAAAAATATTTCATCAAATATACCTAATTCTTTTATGTCTAAACTCATTTGAATTACTTGAAGGCCATAAATAGGACTAAGGAGATAATAAAAAAGTACATAACCTGCGATATTTCCTCTTTCGCGGAGATGTTCTTCCATCGCAGTGTGAGTCTCCTGAAGCATAATCACTTCCACCTTGTTCTTGCTTGCCAATTTTGAAGTATGATCGCATTTATCCTTGGAAAAATATTCAGAACTTAACAAAACAATTCCCTCTCTGTTTGACCGAGAGAGCCCCGATGGCCAGGTTCGGTCTTCTAAATGATGCCGATTATGATCTATAGATGTTCTAGATTCATTATGAACCCAATAATTTGGATTGACATCGCCCATAAGATATTTCTTCGTGGATCTTGAGTAATTTATAGAAAAAATTTGCGAAAAAATGTTGACATTCGTTTTAAAATTATGACAAATAATATCTCTATTCAATACCGGATACAACTCCTTCCGCACATTGAGGATGATAGTTTGTGAAATTAGAAGTGCAAACATTAGGACATAACCACGGTGGTTTCGAAGGTTATGAATAAACCACAAATCACATTGTCACACTAAGGTTTTAGGAATGTAATCAAACAATAAATTACCTACACATAGATCAGCAGAGTTTACCACAAAAGAGCGTCAGTAAGAGCACATCTCCTTGAGTTGGTGTTCGCCTGACTGTAGTTTTTACTTAGTCTGTTGATTAACTTAACTGAAATCTCGTCAATTGCTCGCTGCGACTTCATTTTGACAGCAAATTATCGTTAATGAGCATGTATGGTAAAAACAGTAGATCTATACCAAACGTTCACAAAGATCACCTCTAGAAACCAAGAAACAAAAGCGAAACTGAGAACTTTAAAGAACTAAGAAGCTTTAGAGCATATACTGCGACATTACTGCAAATAGAGGAAACCAACTGCTTTCAAAACTGAATCCCTTAGATCGATGAATTTGGATATGAGGAAGAATGTCAAATTGAATGTGGCATTGATTTTCTCTATTCATAAAAAAATATTAACGCTGTCATTCAAAAATTACTGAGGAATATCTGTCTGCATCTGGATGCGGCAAACATTAGGAAATAGCGAGAGCAATATCAGAGAAATGATTAAAGCGTAGATCATATTGAGGTATTATGAATTATATTTTAATTTTGCTGTAAATATTTAGTTCAGCAGACTTCGCCAGAAAAGTGAATTGTTCTTTCCCCAGAATATTGGGTTGGCGTTCATCTGAACAATTTTTAGTCATATCGATTATTTACTCATGAATTCATTGCGTGAGATGAATGATTTTGATTGTGAATTCAACTAGGAGTAAAGCAGCAAATTTGCGTTACTGGTATAGATGACGAATGAATTAGAAATTTCCAACAAGTACATTACACTGATTTGTTTCATTTTCTGCCAATCTGAGAGTATAGAAGAGTTGAGACAAACGTAGCACGAAACATAGCGAGAATTCGCAATGAACCCTGGACGGGTCTTGTTCAATCTGACCCCTAATAAAATATTGATAAATATCAAAGTTGACCGCCATAGAACATTACGTAGAGCAAGAAATCGGCAACAGGTATCATATTGTACCATTAAGACTTAATGCACCTGATATCCTCTGATAATGATAATGATAGGTATATTAGTTCGAGAAGACGTGAAACATACTTATTGAGTTATTGAGAATTCATCAAAACTTGCATTCTTGGATAGTTAGAAAAGCGATTCTTAAACATGATAAATTGATATAACAGATAGACTAGACGCATATTTATATCCTCTTTCCTTAACGGCAATTCTCACATCCCTGAATAGTAATTTTGTTGCTGCAAATTTATGTTCGTTTATATACAATCTATCAGATACCCCCTATGTTCAATCCAGGATCGCCCCTATGGTTTAGAAGACGTTTGGCTTTAGCAGCCCGGAGAAAGTTGTCTCTCGTCATTTTGGAAATGAAACGAACGACGATATTCTTACCCCTTCCATCTGCTTTGGTTGGAACTCTGGTCTCGTAGTTCAGTGCGTCATCGTCAGCCGGGTACCTACAGTCTGGACTATAGCAACAAGATTCTCATTTTTTCAGAAACTTCTTGGATTTCAACATTTTTGGATCGACTGAATTGATCAAAATTATCTAATTTATTTTTCGTAGATAAGATTTTCTTTATTGGCAACTCATTTTCTTGTCCGATCGCATCCATAGTTCTTATTAAATCCTTGATTGGACTAAGATTAGCCTCAAATTCAGACATCTTATTACTGCAGAATTCCAAAGCAAGTTTGAGATCTCGTAACTCACGTTCAATATTCAAATGACCGTCCGTACTGACGTGCGCGGGTACAACACCCACTTCAAGACTGGTACGAGAAGTGCGGGCATGCGAGAGCGAAGATGAGGCGACCGAACGTTTATTACTGATGGAACTCAGGTGATGTTTTGATAACAAACTGCACTGCGAATTTGCGTGATAATAATTTTTGCAAGGTCCATCACATTGCAAATCGGGAGATTTTTATTTTTTGGACAGAAAGTTTTTACACACTGAGCAGGATTGGACACCATCGACCAACATGATTTCGCTGGAGTGAAAACTGAATAAATATTTGAATTTAACTTGTTAAATAGGAGGATAACGCGATGTTTACCATCTGCGAGACCAAACACTACTGTTCTGTTATATTCAATAATTCCGACAAAGTAAAGAAAATGAATCTGTTGGAATGCTTGGAAATCAATAAACTTTGTAAAAACCCAAGTGAAATTACCCTCAATAGCCTTCTAGATGTTAATACCTCTCAACTACTTCATTTGTAATTAGGCTAGTATCTATAGAAGTAAGTTAGTTCCCTGTAATTGACCATTTGAAAATGACTTCACAGTCGAAACTGGTCGTGTTTGTCAAAATAAAATTGACTTCAACGTCCAAAGAAAAAAAGAATATGAATGAGTTGATGGAAAAGATTGATTTGACAATAGATGTAATAGATAATGTAACTACCAACCCATCGATTTCGTGCAAGCAAACTGAAATGGAAACAGGGGTACTCAAGAGTCGAGTACTCAGTATTTTCAAGAAAGATAGATATAAACATTATAAAATGAGAATATCCTAGCTTCTCAAAATAAAAAGTTACTATATGCGAGATTTTGCAATGTGTAGACACATCGAAGAAAATTATTTTTCAAGGGACAATATTCAACCTTCCGTAGAATGTTAAATATCCTCCCTTGAAGGAGCTAGTTTTCCGATCTACTCTTCATAATCACGGTTAACGGTTATTATGAATAACGGAAGGTTGAATATTGTCCCTTGAAAAATAATTTTTCTTCGAAGTGTCTACACATTGCGAAATCTCGCATATAGTAACTTTTTGTTTTGAGATGTTTGTGTATGCCTAGTTGTAAACCACATAGAAATGAGGAGCGTCGGTCCTTCGACGGCCGCTTCTGTCTGATACGTGAATGTCGCATGGCAGTATGTTATCAAACTAGTGTGACCACTTAACGTTTTCCTGTTTTATCTGCTCTTTGGTTTCACCGTTTCGCGGGGCGTTGGTGAGGTAGCCTCTGTTTCGGTTCGTTGGGGGGCGCAGTGACATTTACATTATTGCGTTCGCTCCAACAAATTGAGATGAGTAGGTAACGGCATAGCCTTGTGTTACGAATGGGTAGACAATGCTAACGAGGTCAAACGAGACCGAAACTGCAGTACATTGTTCCTATTCGTGACATCTTACCGTGCTGTACCACTTCCCTGTGGCCCCGGTTATCGGTGATTATGAAGAGTAGATCGGAAAACTAGCTCCTTCAAGGGAGGATATTTAACATTCTACGGAAGGTTGAATATCGTCCCTTGAAAAATAATTTTCTTCGAAATATCCTAGCTCTTGGAGCCAGGAAGTTTCCAACGACGAATCGATTTGTGCATTTGGTTTATGCAGAAATCTGAAAAAAATGTGCAGTTTTCCAAGAAATAATTTGGTCTGATGGAATTCACATCAGTACTGATGGAACATTCAACGTTAAAATAAAAACTAGTGATCGGATGTAAGCCCACATCACCCTATTAATATTTAACGTCAACGTCGATATGTTGATATTATTAAATATTTTGATGACCTGTCTCTTGAAAGAAAAGATATCTATCTTCAACATGATGGAGCTCTTCCTCTTCAAAATATGGTCCTTGCTGATTTATTTCACTCAAATTGTGGCTATAATTGAGTTCGAACTAGAGCACAAGCAAGATGGCCAGCCCGTTTCCCAGATTTGTTGCCTCTGTATTTTTCCTTCGAGGATATATCAAGAATCTGTTATATGGAAGCGCTAGTTGAAATATTGAGGAGTTGAAGCAAAAATTCGACATTTATTATAATAAAATATGTTGTTAGTTTTTCTGTTTCAAATTAATATTTGCATGTTACTTTTTATAAATTTCGTACCGCAGGGTCGCCAATACGTCATTCATCCTTAATATATAATTATAAATAATTTTATAAAAATTAAATTAAATGGCATAATTCATCTGGATTATCGTTGCAAGAATTAATTTGCGAATTGCCATGATGAGAACACAGAACAAACTTAAGTTGTTTCAATCATTCCGTGTAAATTCTGTGAATGGACATAGATTAATCAGGGAAAAGTTACACAATTTTCGGTTGCTCATGAAAACACGTCCTGGATGAGAAAATTAACTACACATGTGATAAATTTTTGAAGAGGAAACAACCCTATTCAACGAAATCAAAGCTACCCATACTTAATATTCGAAGAAACACAAGTTTACATGATAACTCAAAAACCGTTGGATGAAATATAATATCCGCAAGCAGTTCGATTTTACGTAAGAAAGTGCTGTAAAAAGTTAAAACCATTTTACATAACTTCGAGGAACAACCGAGATATTAGCGTTTGACTGGTTCCAAAAGTTTTCAAACTCTCCAAATAACTCGAAAATGAAGAGAGATAGCTTGAATCTGTTTGTGGCAATGAATTCCAAAAACGCAAAAAGATAACGGTAAAGGGAGGTGTGAGTTTCTTCAGCCATAGACGAGCTGAACGACGAAACCCTCGAAAGGAAACAGATCTAACCAGATGTAACCTAACCTTACCTAACCTAACCTAAATTTTACCTGGTTGTAGTATTATTCTCAGTGCAATTGAGTCCATATTTCATTAAATTGCTGAATTTACTTTTGAACGTGATGAGCACAATCTCTATGCCAATTTTTACCAAGTCTAAATTTCAAAGTATGCCGATGGTCCATCTAATCTCAATGACATTATTATCTCTTGTACCTACTTAGTCGACGAAATAAAACCTTTTTTTTCGTGCAGTTCGTTTCCATTTTGTCATGCAGTTCATACATAGCCCATTGGGTCCAAAATTGACCGTCGTGCAGTTCGACAACTCCGGTTTCTTCTATTGACAATCCTTCACATTACTGCAGTATTAAAACGTCGAAATCAGTTCACCCTGTAAAGGGAAACATTCGGCATTGGCTTAGATTGAACGGATTTTTTTCTATTGAAAGGGCATCAGACGTTTATGATTTATGATCATTAACAGAATTGTCAAGATCGCTCGGAACAGCCTGTATATTCGAAATGCGGACATCATAATCAAAAACATCATCTGTTCGAGCTACCTCAGAAGTGTGCACCAAAATACGAAATATTTCATTTGCTCGTGAATCATAATGTAGGTAGTTTAATATTTGTATTTCTATAATAGAATTCAACGACCTTATCATAACTTGGTGTTTTCTCTCATTCACTGAATGGTTCATAAGTCTATGATGAACTAATTTTATCAAACGAATTAAAGAAATTTTCAAAATTGATATATTTTCCTATTTACCACAAGTTAATCGTGAAAATATGAACTAAATTTTAAGTTTGTTTCATGAATATGTTTTCAATTTCCATATCAGAATCAACATGAGAACCAACCGATGATATCATTTTATTACTTTAATTGAAACTTCTGAAGCCAAGTGATTACATATTCAACTCATTCACTTATGTAGTTAGGTACAAGATACTTCGAATGAAGTTTCCGTGGGGTTAAAAAACTGAGGGTGGAATTTTTTACAAGGTTTCGCGAGGGGTAAGTCCGCCGCAAGGCATACAGCCCGAGACACCCTAACAAAGTCCTACCCTAAGGACCATTTTACAACGAAACGCACGTAAAAAAAACGATTCCACGTGCTGCTGTATCACCATTAAATTCCAGTAGAGAAAGGGTTATACGTCGGTTTTATACTTGAATGTATGAGTGGGGATATTTGGGAATCGCTGAAATTTCTTCAGGGTGCACACCCGTCGGGTGAGGAAAGTGAGGATGAGTCACTTCTTTTAATTTTTTTTAATCAATCTAGGGATCGCCGATGGCAATCTCGAAATTGATGATTTATGTTGTGGAAGGAATATTAATGCTTTGCTGAACGGAATACTTTGTTCAAATCAAAATTTGTTGAGTCGTAAATCAAGAATTTAAAAGTAAGAAGGAAACACTTACTATTACTGAGGAAGGGCTTCAGGAAGTTTATTTCAATTAAGATGTAAATATATTTTCTGATTCGAAGGTGCTCACATATGAATAATTCACTATTCTGCGAATTTTAATCATACAGGGTGTTCTTTAACGAGCCACCTGTATGTTTCTTATCCTGAAGTGGCTGGATATAATTGCCCAAACTCCTCGAATGATTTTGTTTGGAGAATATGTTTTGACGTATATTTGAGGCTTTAACGAACAACCCTGTAAGAAGGAGCGCAAATTAACTTACCTCGAGGTTTTAGCCGATAAAAAAATGGGTTTTGTTGTAATTTCTTTATGAAGGTTTATTTACAAACTACAACAGTCTTAACAAGATTTTATTGTTTTATTTGAATTGCAAATTTTTCTCATATAATAGGAACCATTACTCCAAACTATATATAAATGAAAAAAGTCAATGAAAACATTGGTTTTGATTTAATTGTTTGTTGTTAGGATCAAGGTGCTTCTTATCTTAAGTAAGATGTTACGTTTGTTCGATCTTTTACGCATTGTAAATCAATCATTTTGTTACTATTTGGCCAATGTAGATAACATTTAAAAAATAATTATGATGTACATGTTGCAAGAACGAGTTGAGCTGGTAAGCCTTCATTATCAAAATTAAAATTGTGCCGTAGTGGCTGCAAGGATATTTAACTAAAATCATATTGAACGTAACGTTTGCATTAATACATAATGGAATTGATATCAAAATTTAATGAGACGGGTTCAGTAATGGATAAAAAAAGAACCCCCTGGAATTGTGAATGATGAAGCAGCGGCAGTATTGGGACATGTCCGACTAATGCCTAACACGCAATCCGTTCAAAGAATTTCTGCCGCTTCCGTTGTATGCCAATCTAACGATTTTAGAATTTTACATCAACACAGGTACAACCATCCATACAGAATTATCTCACTTCATAAAATTATGGCAGAGCGTATAGTCAATAAGTGGTATTTCGGTCAAAACGTTTGTTTTTCTGACGAATACAGTTTTTCACTTCATGGAAAGGTTAACCAGGAAAACTATAGATACAAATCGTTATGTATTTTGAGACCCACACTCAGAATCTGGAAAAGCTAAATGTTTGGGAAGGAATTAAGGGAGACCTACTCATTGGTCCTGTCTTCATTCCTGATAATTTAAATGGCGAAAACTAACATAACGATTATGATGGAATAGCGATTTATATATTGATAACAAAAAATCTGAAAGACGATCCCCTACTACATGAAAACAATTGCATTTCTGACAAGACGGAGCACCTCCTCGCTACGCCAGACCAGTTTGCCAATAACTCAATTTGAACTACCCTAGTCGTTGCATTAGAACAAGAGGCCCTATGGACTCACCCGCTCATTCTCCTGACCTGAATGGTCGAGAGTGGGGACAAGTCATAAGAATTTGGACAGTCTTCGCCAGCGAATTATGGATGAGTGTCGTCAGATAAGTCCGAATATACTGAACCACTCTAGAGATTGTTTGCAGTCAAGATTGTATTATTGTATGGAAGGACAATTGGAACATCTCATTTGAAAACATTGCAGTTAATTCCTTACTTTGTAAACATAATGAAACATTAAAATCTTTTCACGATTTTTGTAGTTTGAAAAAAGGTTTTTTGAAAGACATTACAACAAAACCTGCAAATATTGATTTGTTTTCCCTTTTTCAATATTCTTGAAAATTGCCAAGGTAGCTTGTTTAGTGCCTTCTCTCAGGAGGTTGTTCAATAAAGCGTCAAAAATACGTCAAGCGATGTCTATCAAAAAAATATTCTAAATATTCGGCAAATTTTTCTAATCTCGATGGGATAGGAAATATACCAGGTGGGCTATTTTCGATGGAACACCTTGTATTTTGAAGTCAGAACTATTCTGTTTATTGAAACGGTCAGATATCTTATTGCGGAACATTTATTGTTGAGAAGATTCCGGTTTGTTATCACAGTCTTCCTTTTCAAGATGGAATAACCACTCAAATCTTCAGCCACTATTGTTGCTTGTAGAGATGAAGTTGGGTTAGAGAGTACTAGTTCCTCATGTAAGATTATTTGATAATTTAGTTCTCATATCTGTCCAAATTGCTTCTGAAAATCTCATGAAGGTACAGTTTCAAACGCATCATTATAATTCTCCGCTGAATCATAATTTATATCTCAAATATCTTGGTGTCTGTGGTTTCCTTATTAATCTTCGAATAACTTATCAATAAATTGAGGTAGAAACTGAAAATAAGAAATAATATTCTAAAAAAACCGTTGGATTCATTTGGGGTGCCAATGTTCACACACATCGAAGTGCTGCGTTTGCTCAAGTATTTGATACCGCTAAGTATTGTTGTTATGTCTGTCGAAATACTGCTCATGTGCATATAATTGATTCCAAATTGAATTAGGATCACTCTTTTCCGGACCTTTCTTCTATTATCCTAAAACTTTGGAGTCCACCTGTTTTGAGATTGCAAGCAGAAAAACTGATTTAATTACGCGCTCCTTTCGAGGCGTTAGCCGTTTAGAAGAGAGAATGAATTTAAGTTTTTTCTCATGCAAGATCCTAATCAGAAGTTTCCTAGTTTTGGCCGCAGAGGAAATGTCTGGTGTATCTTTAGTTGTTTAAGAGTAGCGTTGTAATAGTATAATTGTCGATTGAAATTCATAATCGAGTATGGTGAGGCCAAGGAACCTAGTCCATCAGTCTAGGACTGACCTATACCTCGTTATCCAGATATATTTCAATATATACATATACTGGGTGATTCACAAGTGGCGCGGTGCTCTGTAGCTCATACACTCTTGAAAATTTCATTTTTGTTCGAACGGTATTGTATTTAGAAAGTAAGAATCTGCTTCAGCAATTTATTTTGCAGTAAACAGCGTGTCCCAATATTCCATGGAAAAATCTTTGTTTTTTTTTCTCAGATTAGAAGACCACTTTTTGTTCAAGATTCAGGAGTGGCCTTAACTCTGCTATATTCTACTAATAAGTTTTTTTAGTGAGTAGTTTCGTCACAATATTTTTTCTTTCCGGAAAAATTCATGAAAATAGGCTCTCACATCATAGCATGCTCCTTCGGCCAGAGGGGAAAATTACTTTTTTCCTTTCGTTTTCTTATTGCCCAAGGATATTTATTGTTGAATTGAAATACAACATCCTCATTTTATACAGGAGTAAATTATTGAATATTGTAATTTTAAAAATATCATATCTCGATTTTTTTCAAATAGAACACCCCATATTTTATTATTCATGTCAACGCATAGAATATGGTGCTATATTCTTTCAGAAGTAAACTTATCTTTATATTCGATCATTTTCGAAATATTCGATTATCTGTAAAAATTTTTGATGAAAATTCTACAAACCGAAGTGTGTGTGTGAAATTATTCAAGTAGTGAAAATGACACCTAAACAAGATAATTCTTTTAACGAATGATAAAATCAAGTTGATTAAAACATAAACTCTACTTGCCAACAAAATTTCTATCACACACAGAATAAAATCATATTTTTATTCGAATGATACTTATATAGTATATATATAATATATATATATATAATAATATATATTTATATATATATATATATATATATATATATATATATATATATATATATATATATATATATATATATATATATATATATATATATATATATATATATATATATATATATATATATATATATATATATATATATATATATATATATATATATATATATATATATATATATATATATATATATATATATATATATATATATATATATATATATATATATATATATATATATATATATATATATATATATATATATATATATATATATATATATATCTGCATTTTATATGGTGAAATTATCAGTGTTTCGTTATTAAACATTGTTAAAGTGAGGTTCGAATCCAATTTTCTCAATTGGCTGCCATGAAGTGAAGTTTTCCAAAGAAGAAATGGTTGATATGATTTTTATTCTGGGTGTGTGTGATAGAAATTCTTTGTTGGCAAGTAGAGTTTATGCACAAAGGTTTCCTGATAAGAGGCATCCTGATGCAAGATGCTTTGAAAAACTTCTAATTAGATTTATCGAAACGGGTAATATCGCTTGCAGAAAACTAATGTGTCTGCTCCACCTCAAAAATTCATCCACATAAATTCCCAGAAACTTGACATGTTATGTCAGTTTGACAGTTTTCTCCTTAAAATTAAGTTGTTCCGGAGTATCAAATCCAGGATGAGCCCGATCGGTGGCGTAGAAGATATGATGCTCGTCTCCTGCGGAGAGTCACCTGGGTTCAGTCCCCACAAAGTCGGTGCGATTATTCGGATTCTGGAAATTGCTTGAGTATCCATCTTTCGGAGAAGATGTAAAGCCGTCGATCCTGTCTAACACAGATGTGTTGGATATTAATGACCCCTTCACGAGAGGGGTTCGGCAAAAATTCCCAGGTTAGTGAGGTCACAGAACTCTCCGGCGTGTCATTGGCCGAAAGGCGGAAATAGAGCACGTTCAAGGAATAACAAACAAACAAACAAAAATCCAGAATGAGATGATTTGAATAAAACTGCAGTTCTTTTATCATTATTCATTTTCAGGCCATTGCTCGAGAACCACATTTTAGCATCTTCAAGCAAAGTCTCTGTAATTATTAATTTCAATCGATCTTTTGTGTATGTTTATAATGTAAACTTAAAATTGTACTCGCGTATCTGTGAAATTCAAATCATTTCTAAAGCAAAAAAGAAGAGATAGCGGTTTCGTGCGGATTATATTAATTACGGATTCATCAAAAATTACCTAACCGCTGTAGTAGCTTATTTGTGAAAAAATTTCTTTGGTTAATAGTTCTATGCAGAGAAGAATCCTACAGACTTGTCAATTTTCAATTTAGCTGGATTGTTATGAACTATCGTCTGCTATAAATTTTGAAACGAATACAAATGGAGAAAGTATATTCAATATTCTTTTGTGCCGTGAAAAAAAAATCTTTGAATAATGTTTCACCAAGAGTTACATTTTTGAAAAGCTCACATCGAATGGGAAAAATTAAAACAATAAATACATAGTGTCCAAAATCCAAATAAGCAATTTATTTCCATATCTGAAGATTTTTAACCCGTAGAAAATTTGAGTTAGCCCCTAGATTATCTGAAAACCGTTTTCATTTTTCCAATATATTTTCCATATACAGCTTGATATGTTTACAAAATTAACCTGTATCACAGAAATTATGACAGATTGACCTAATCTGCTTGCGAAAAATGTTTCGCTCTATCTCTTCTCACATCCGAGGTACCTTACAAAACCTACGTAAATAGGACAGTCTGTACACTATGTTGATTCACCTAATATGCTATTTATATTATAATTAATATATTGTCACTACTACCACTACTACTGCAATTCTGTTCATATTCACCATTGCTTTGACGAGATAACAAATGAATTAAACAGCTTGGCTTAGATAACTGCAAATGTGGCCGCTTCTCGTATTTTAGTCGCACGAAAACGCACCAGTAGTTTGCCTACTAAATCTATAGATTTTTGGTTTCGTGTGTTATTCACGAACAAATTCAGTTAAAAAACGGCAACTGTTCTGGGCTAGATATGTCATCCGCTAAAAGATTGATGATTGGTTTCCAAGTTATGTATTAGTTCACAAGTAAAATAGTTGAAAGGATACTATCAAATATAAATAAAATACAATACCTTCACAATCAGATCTAGGTAATCACTATAATCAGACAATGACGTCCGTTAGTATTCCCTAAAGTGGTCCTTAGTAATATCAGAAAATAAATAGATAAGCAATTTCATAATTTGAGGAAGGACTCTAAAGACCACCATTATTCACAGTAGTATAATCATCTAATAATTCATCCAAAACAATATTATAAGAAATATCACCAATAATTTGAATATTAAATTTTATAACAATATGTCATCATCAGACAATGATATCAATGTACCAACGAGTAGTGTCAGAGGCTTTCTCCACGGAAAAATCCAGTGTAATTTCGACAATAAAATAATAACTGCATAATTAGCTCGAAAACTTTCGAGCGTTATTATCCATATATATATATATATATATATATATATATATATATATATATATATATATATATATATATATATATATATATATATGGATCGTCCTGGCCTAGTCTTACAGTCTCATAGTCATATGTAACCACGGCCTTTCGTGGTTTACAGCGATGTTTGATCGCTGCCATTCGGCGATATGATTCTATGACTCATCATGTCGTAATCCTTGTCTCACGAAACGCGATGTATCCTTTTTCTTGTTTTTGTCGCGATGGCGGCTGATCTGGTAGAACAAAATTATTGATAAGAATTTTGGACAGTCTTCACCAGCGAATTATAGATGAGTGTCGTCGAATAAGTCCAAATATGCTGAACCATTTCACAGATGGTTTGCAGTCAAGATGATATTATTGTAAGGAAGGACAATTGGAACATCTCATTTGAAAATAATGGAGTTAACTTTTTACATTGTAAACATAATGCAATAAAACCTTTTCAAGATTGTTGTAGTTAGTAAAACGGTTTTTCGAAAGATATCACAACAAAACCTACTCTCCTTGTCTTAAATATCAAGGTGATTGGTAAATATTGATTTGTTTTCCTTTTTTAATAATCTTGAAAACTGCCAAAGTAGCTTGTTTGCGAATAGAAACAATTTTTTGGGAAAGAGATTCGTTAAAATTACTTTTGGCATTCTGAAAAGACTTTTCAGAGCTTTCAAATGAGGTATCTCTCAACCCCTGTACCTCATTCAATTTCTAGGGGTTAAAGCTACTTCTCTAGGGCGTCAAAAATACGTCAACCGATTTCTATCAAAAAAATATTCGAACTATTTCGGAAAATTTTCTAATCACCATGGTATAGGAAATACACAGGGTGGGCTATTTTAGATGGAACACCTTGTTTTGCCATCCGGCGATGTGATTCTATGACGCAACATGTCGTCATCCTTGCCTTACAAAACGCGTTGTATCCTTCTCTGTTGTTTTTGTCGCGATGACGGCCGATCTGGTAGAATAATATTATTGATATTCAAGTGAAAATAACGTACCGAACACAAAAATATTTTCAGAAACTGTTCATAAATACCTGTATTTCTTCCAGAGTTCAAACGAATACTATGAAATTAGTTTAAAAGAGGCTGAATCATGAAATGAAATTCTTCCCTTCTTCTTTCCTGTGTTTGACATGATAACAGCAGAAGGAGTTGTTTTATTAATTTTTGTAATATATTTGTATAAGCAATGTTTTGGGGAAAAAAATATGTTAGCAACTGCAATCAAAATTTTAAGTGGTTTAGCATCAAATCAACTCAAGTAGGTTGCTGTCATTCATATCAATTTCAAATTTGTATGATTTTTTTTCAAAAACTCAGGTGCATCGTTATGCATGTACCCTATTATACGACGTAGTAGAAGCGATATATCTTGCGAAAGTTCGGGGAAATGCTCTTCTAAGAAGTTTCTATATATTCAATGGAAAATAATAGTCTCCTATCAAGAAATTATAGGATATTTCTATGAAAATAATCAAAGAAAACTCGTACTTCTGTCTGACTTCTGTAATAGCATGTTGGTTATCTTCCGTTGGAGGACGACGTTTTAAATCTGGCATGGTTCAAAATCTGTTTATATAACAAAACCTTGTTCATATGTTGTCTGTACTGATCTCCTTACGATAACAGTTACCCTCTAGATTGTTTCAGTATTTTGGCGAAAAGGTATCCACTAGCGAAGGTTATCATAATGGGAGACTTCAATGTCCACAACATCAACTGGCTCCAATTTGCAAATAGGACCAACGGAGCGGAAAGGCAAGCTGAGGCCTTTGCCATCAGTTGCAACTTGTCGATAAACCGACAAGAATTCCTGACAATATAATGGATTTTCTCAATACTTTCGATCTTTTTCTCTTTTCAGGTCCAGATGATTTCCATTTACGAGTCACCCAATCCTCAACCAATTCCGACAACAACCTTATTTCTGCCATTGATAACTTCGTACAGCCATCCGATAAAGTTCCAACGCTTCTTAGATCACAACTGAGCCAGCTGGGAGGAGCTGCGTGAGTTTTCTCGTCTTTTCCTTTCAATGATGTCTGTTATTCGATAATAAAGTCAATGTCTGCAATGAATCCATCACTGAAAAAAAATGAACATTCCACACTTCACGTGAAATACATCCGCACCAACGCTTTCTTTCACTGTCGTAGTTAGAAACAGAGTTTATAAAAACTGGACAAAAAATCCAACAGATGAAATTAAAGCTGAAGATGAGCGTTTCAAGAACATTTGTAACTCAAGAATTGATAAAGCGAAAACCAACTTCAATGAAAGACTTTCGAAAAGAAGCATAGGGCAGACCTGTGGTACTCGTCAGTTTTGGTCTATGGCGAAGGCAGTAAACACCAACATTTGCAAGTCATCCTTCCCGCCTTTGATTAGGTAAGAAGGTTCTATCGCATCCTCACGAAAATATTTTCGCAAAATGCTGTTTTAGATGCATCAAACGCTGTGCCACCGAGCTGAAGTAAAGTTCAAAGTACGTACGGTAAGGCGCGTTCTTCAACAACTGAAAAAAAAAACTGAACTGAAAGAAAGCAGTGGGTCTTGATGGAATAGCACAAACTATTTTTAAGAATTAACTCCAGAGTTAGCACCTGTTCCTCATCATCTGAATCAGATTTTGTATGAGGGCCAAACATTTACGAAGTGTTAGGAAGTATTTTGTTTACCTATCTAGAAGAAATTGTTTGATCAAGTGACTGCTATTATTTCAGCTTACTTGGATAATATGATGTAAGAACCAATACATACTTTCTGAATAATAAATATCTTTCTCCTTACAGAATGAAGATTCTCTTATCGCAACAGATGAATTTTATTAAGCACAAACGTGAATTTTTGTTGAAATAGCTGAATAGATGCATTCCGCCATTGCGGAATTGCATTAATTCGGTATTACTTAGGTGATATGCTGGGAGAACACGCTTCTATTCAGTTACCATAATAGGTCCGTACACTTTAAATGGTTATAGATGTCATCTAGATCATCATTCCTAGCAGACAAGAATGGGCCTGCTTCGAGGACCGCCTATTTAAGGATCCCTATAGGTTCACAGACAGCTCCAAAACTGGCCAAGCAACAGCCTATCTGTCCCGATGGTTTGCGACTTTTTCTCAATAGGAAATATCCACCAGCGATCACTGTGCTTACCTTCTGCTTGCAGGAGGATTAATAAGAAGGTCAATAAAAATCTTCATGGATAGCCAAGATGCACTCAACCGATTGGTATCCGACAAGTGCGCCTCTCTTATTGTGCAGGAATGTCGTTCAACCCTCTCCAAACTGGGAGAAATAAATAGGCTCCGACTGATGTGGGTACCGAGACATTTAGGGCAATGAGGAACAGCCTAGGAATACACTGGAGCGGCGCCTAAGCTTGAAATTTCTCTGCTGACTGCAAAGATGTAAAATAACCGTTTGTGGGACCTGGAGGTATGGGAGTACTGGCTGAGCCTCATAGGTCTTAGACACGCTCGGTTTGCCATAAGTGGACCGTCCACTGAGCCAAGGCTTGGTTTAAACTCACCTCAGATATCACTTCAATAAGTTAGGATTGCGAATGCCCTGTTGGAAACAGAATCAGACGAATCGAGGAATCTGGATCTAACAGACTAGAGCAGTCTGGGGTTATTAAGCTCTCATCCACAAATTCTATAGCCTTTATAAGAAGGAAGAGTATGTAGATGAAATTCAGGACAGAGTGTGCCCGATAGACGCAGTGACAGGGAAGTCAATCAGCCTATACTCAGTTTTGATATTTATCTAACTATCGTCCCGTATATTGTACTCTGCATAGTACGAATAAATTTCTGTTTATCCAGTGAATAAATTTTCGATTCGAACTTACAATAAAAAGGTCTAGAAGATTAAGATTTCACATGCAGAACACGTTAACCTATTAGTTATCAAAATCTGAAACAGAATTTCATCATATTTCAAATAATAACGGACGAGTTCCTTATAACTGTCGAATATGGATTTGAAAGGTTGAAGGGTTTTCTCGCTCCGCTTCGGAATGATGAATATTTTAGATATGTAAACATTACATTCACTTTTATTCGATGCACCTATAAAAATACTTTCGTAACAAGTCTGGATGCATCTCATCAACTGATAAAGTCATTTCGTTACTTTGAGTAGGAAATCGACGATAGCATATCGAACAGAAAAAAATCATCATTTATGCAGTTAAAATACTTCTCTTTCGTGACTGACTAAATAATTCATGGGTAACGCATAGCTTAATGGCTTTCTTTCACTTAAACTTTACAAATGTAAGTTTTATTGAACAGAAAAACTGAAATTTGGTTATTGAAAATTACATTTTTTCCGAAGTCAAAGAGTTTCTTGGTTGTGACAAAAGACAAGGAAACAAAAAAATCTTTTGTACTATTCATAACGCACGCAAGGCGATATAAGTGTTTGCTGTTGGGTTTCGTAAAAATTCTTCTCTAAGTTTTTAAAATTATCTGGAAAAATTCAAATTCCATTAGAATATATACGAATGTATTAATCAATGTACGTAATCGTTTCAATTTATTTTGTATTCTCACAAAATGGTTATCCATCGATGTTTTCTTTCACTTCTCGAACTTTATATCTGTATTCAGACATCCAGATATTGCAACCAGTTTTTAAAAAAAAAGTATTTCGGAAAGGAGAGGGTTAGAAGTTTCAGTCAATTTTTGCTCTTTTCCTAATTATTGAACCACGAGTTTATACCTTGATCAAACTATCGAGGTCTGGTCATTTGATGATTCTTCCTCTATATCAACAGTACAACCTTCACCTTTTCGCTGTATTTTAGTTAGAGCGCTCAGTAGAGGCTGTCAGTCCATTTACACTCACAGAATTATAACTCGGTTGATTTTCGGAATTTTGTACACATGTACTTAACTTGTTGTTTCTCGCGTTTTAGTATAGGGTTTTCCCAAGCTCTATGACAAACATTTATAGGTGATTACTGAAGCATCTATGAGACAAACTAAAGAGATCAGCACGGTCCTGATTCTTTGAATTCGGAGCTTCAAAAAAGATTCTCACGGGTCCAAAAATCACTATTTTAACATACGAGTCCAATTCTGGGATACCGTAGAAGAATGAAATACAAGTCTTGTTGTATAGATGGTTACATTCGAAACAATAGTAAGATGATTATAATGAATGTTGAGTTACTTTTCACAGATACATACCAGAATATATTTTTCGATAGATTATTATTATTTTTATTATTTTGAAACCTTGAATTCCTCGAATTGAAAATTCATTCCCTGAGTAATGAAGAATATGCTGGTATGATCTATGTTTATGGTTTTTGCGATGGAAACATGCGAGAAACTGCTAGAGAATACCATTGAATATTTCCTCGAAGACATCCTCCTGTTCGTACAGTTTAAACTTTGGAAATTAGAATACACAGAACACTTGAGGCAAAACTTGTATCACCTCGTCAAGCCTACATATAAAATGAGGAAACGTTAGAGACTGTGTGGAAGATAATCATAGATTAAGTAACAGATTCAACAGAGTGAATGTCATCGAAATTTTCAACAGAACATGTTGTTCAATTTAATTGATGATGTTTCGCTAAATTTTATTCATCATATGTATTAACAACATGACGAATCACCTCCACATCAAGGAATGAATATTTTCCAAATAGGTGGATTTGTAGGGAACGTCCAATTGCTTGGTCACCACGGCCACCAGATCTGAACCCGTTAGACTTCTATATACAGAGATATATGAAACAACTGGTTTGCAGTGTAGAGATAACAAATTTCAAGCAGTTACTATAAGGATGAACAATGTTGCTGAAAAAATTAGAAATGACAATGTCCATCATATTGTTCTGCAGTAACTTCATTTTTAATAACTCTTGTAATGATTAATTTGATCTGATTTATTTGTTTTATTTATTATCTTCTTCAATAAAATTTCACAACTCTGAAATGTAATGAAAATTCAAAATTATTTTTCAACTTTTTGATCTAACTAATTAATAATTAATAATAATAATAATATTTAAATTTAAAACCTCAGGGGCTCAGGAACATTGTTTCTGAGTACGGGCTTAGCGAACCCGAGGTACCCAAGCTGAACCTGGCAGTAGGTATAAAATGCAACTTATCCAATGATGTACAATCTAAGGAATAAACGGGTGAATCGACATTGTACCACCATAACCTCTTGTCGCGTTCAAGATTTAGGAAGAGGGTCTTGTTCGGAAAGTGAGTCGCAGTCTCCCTCGGTTAGCGACGGAAGCAACGTGATATCGAGTAGGGATACTGCAACACAAAACCAAGTGGGAAACAACATCAATATCTCCCAACCGACTCTTGATGTTTCAACGGTGGCGCAAACCATTATGCCTACGACCACGAGAGCCGGACTCCTTAGGAAACGCATGAAGTGGACCCCAGAAATGAATGCCTTCATTATGCGTTCCTATTACAAGATTACGAACTTGGAATCAGAAATGACAGCTTACAGATATGCATTACATCTTCCGTTCGTAGAACACTATCCGGAATTACAGCACATATCCGAGCAAAGAATTTCGGATCAACGAAGAACAATCGTTGAAAACAGGCTACTTCCTTCAGAAACGCTGCAAAGCATACGAGAAGAGGTCATAATGGAGCTCAGAAGTGAAGATGATACTCATAACGGTATACCCACCGTCAATGATAGCGATACAAATAACATCGAAGCTATGGAAACGAATATCAACAAAGAGCGTCCCCCTGAGACGAACCAGCAGAACGAATTTATGTATTCAGCACGATCAGAACTCAACAGAGCAATAACTGAATTCAGTGGTAGTGACCCAACTAAACGACCTAAACTGCCCAAACTCTAGACGAACAAGAACACCAATATCATCCTAGCAAGCATAAACTCAGTGCTTGAAGAATACACTGACCATAACACCTTGGAGAGAATTCACACTTTGATTTACTGTGGAGCGGTAGCGGTTCTTCGGCTATACAAACAACAAGTCTCCACAACTCTGATTCGATCTGAGCCAAAAAGCGTCAGAAAACCACCATGGCAAAAACGACTGGAGAAAGATATTGACAATATTAGAGCTGAGATCGGTCGGCTCACAGAATTCCGAAGAAACAAAAACCCCTCAAGGCGCTTGAAATTCTATATACGCAAAATTCATAGAAAAATTGGTACGAACACAAAACACCCTGATCACAAACAACATATCGATGTGTATATGGATACTTTGAAGCAGAAACTCCAAGCAAAAACAAAGAGGCTCTCAAGATGCATCAAGTGTACTGAAAGGAAACATCAAAACCAAAGGTTCCTCCAGAGCGCGGCCAATTTTCATAAGGGAAATAACAAAACTGCGACCATCAATAACAGAGCAGTACCTGACGCACAGTGCTTGACCGATTATTGGTCATCGCTATGTTCAAATCCCAACAAAGAACACAATAATGATGCAGAATGGATCACGTATGAAAAACAACGCCTTGATATCAAACATATGGACTTCGAAGGAATAACAGAGGAAGAAATCACAACAGTAGTTAGAGCGACCAACAATTGGAAGGCCACATGTATAGATAATATCCACAACTTCTGGTACAAGAAGTTTGATAAGCTCCATGGAGCCCTAGCGAAACCTCTCACGTATGTTCTTCAACATCCCAATAAAACACCCACTTTCCTAACACAAGGCTTAACATATATGCTACCTAAGAGCGATAGAACACAGGATCCGTCTCAATATAGACCAATTACTTGCCTGCCAACACTCTACAAAATACTAACTTCATGCATATCCAATCGAATATACCAACACCTTGACGACAACAATATATTAGCAGAGGAGCAGAAAGGATGCAGAAAGAAACACCACGGGTGCAAGGAACAACTCTCATCGATTCTGTGATCATGAAACAGGCACACGTAGGGCATCGGAATGTTCATTCAGCTTTTCTCGATTATCTGAAGGCATTCGATAGTACCGCCCATTCTTGGCTTGTTGAAGTATTGCAGATATACAAAATCCACCCAGCCCTGGTAGAATTCTTGAAGACAACAATGAAACATTGGTGCACGTCTCTGCAGGTCAACATGAACAATAAGTCAATTAAAACCGACGAGACACCCATACGTCGTGAAATTTTTCAAGGAGATTCCTTGAGTCCACTATGGTTCTGTTTAGCTATGAACCCATTGTCCTCAATGCTCAATAGAACAGGATACGGATTTAGGATAAAAACAGATAGGAATTATCATACAATCTCCCACCTGCTGTATATGGATGACATCAAATTATATGCTTCGAACAAGAAGCAATTGGATGATTTGCTGAAAACTGTCAGTGAGTTCTCAGCAGATATTCATATGAAATTCGGGATTTAAAAGTGTAAGACACTGAGCATTCAAAGGGGGAAAGTCATAGATGGTGAAACACAACTTCCAAACGGTGATATTATACAGTGCATGAAGAATGGCGAAACATACAAATATCTGGGATACCAACAAGCCAGATTGCTAGACCAAAAACAATCAAAGGAGAAGATTCGTTCAGAATGCAGTCAGCGTATGAAGACTGTGCTGAAATCAATGTTAACTCGGGGAATCTAGTCAAGGCAATTAACACCTATGCCATTCCAGTGTTGCTTTACTCATTTGGAATAATCTGATGGACTAAGACAGAATTGGATGATAGTCAAAGGCAGACCCAAACGATGCTGACAAAGTACAACAATCATCATCCAAAATTGTCTGTGATACGAACAACTTTGAAGTGGAAAGAAGGAGGACGCGGAATAATAGATGTAGTCAATTTACACACCAAACAGATAAAAAATCTCAGAGAATTCTTCTCTGCAAAAGCTCTTACTTCTGACCTCCATAGAGTGGTATCGTTGGCTGATAAGGGATATACACCTCTGAATCTTGCTACCAGAGATGACCTTCTGAATCTACCATTCCTATCAGATACTGAAAAACAAGAGCAATGGTCAAGAAAGGAATTGCATGGACGACATCACGATGGGATTAATCAACCACACATTGACAAAGAAGCATCCAACAAATGGTTGATGAAAGGAGAATTATTCGCGGAAACAGAAGGATTCCTTATGGCCATCCAAGACCAAATGTTAGCTACAAACAACTACAAAAAATTTATTATGAAGGACGGAACATTACAAATAGATAAGTGTAGAAAATGCCATATAAGATCGGAGACTATACAGCATATTACGTCCGGATGCGAACAACTGGACAATACGGACATTCTTCACAGGCATAATCAAGTGTGCATCAGAAACTTGCACACAAGTACGGACTTCTGAATACCTTCCAGCCATATTACAAGTATCAACCGGCTCCCGTATTGGAAAATGACTCTATCAGATTATACTACGATAGGCCTGTTATCACTGACAGAATGAATAGGCCGGACATAGTGGTGTATGATAAGACAGCCAGAACAGCAATGCTGGTGGATGTCGCTATACCGAATAATAACAACGCGTTGAACAAGTTCCAGGAGAAAAAGTCCAACTACACAGACCTGGCTATTGAGATCAAGCAGATGTAGCACCTCGAGAAAATAGATTTTGTTCCTGTCATCGTATCCTCCACTGGGTTAATACCCAAAAATTTGCATGATAGCCATAAGAAATTAGAATTGCATAAGAATACCTATATAGAAATGCAAAAAGCTGTAATTCTTAATACATGTAGGATAGTTAGGAAATTTATGTCAAGTATATTGTAATCGAGCCTATTCCCTTTGATTGCTGAATCTGGGAAAGGTAAATTATATCCAGCTAACAGCTGAGATAGTGCATAAATCCACGAAAATAAGAAAATAATAATGGTATCGTTGGCTGATAGGGGATATACACCACTAAATCTTGCTACCAGAGATGACCTGCTGAATCTACCGTTCCTATCAGATACTGAAAAACAAGAGAAATGGTCAAGAAAGGAACTGCATGGACGACATCACCATGAGATTAATCAACCACACATCGACAAAGAAGCCTCCAACAAATGGTTGATGAAAGGTGAATTATTCGCAGAAACAGAGGGATTCCTTATGGCCATCCAAGACCAAGTGATCGCTACAAACAATTACAAAAAATTTATAATGAAGGACGGAACATTACAAACAGATAAGTGCAGAAAATGCCATATAAGATCGGAGACTATACAGCCTATTACGTCCGGCTGCGAACAACTGGCCAATACAACAGGCATAATCAAGTGTGCAACATTATCCATCAGAAACTTGCACACAAGTACGGACTTCTGAATACCTTCCAGCCATATTACAAGTATCAACCGGCGCCCGTATTGGAAAATGACTCTATGATATTATACTACGATAGGCCTGTTATCACTGACAGAATTGTGACGAATAATAGACCGGACATAGTGATGTAAGATGAGAGAACCAGAACAGCAATGCTGGTGTATGTCGCTATACCGACTAATAACAACGGGCTGAACAAGTTCCAGGAGAAAAAGTCCAAATACACAGACCTTGCTATTGAGGTCAAGCAGATGTGGCGCCTTAATAAGATAGATATTGTTCCTGTCATAGTATCCTCGACTGGGTTAATACCCAAAACTTTGCACGATAGCCTTAAGAAATTAGAATTGCATAAGAATACCTATATAGAAATGCAAAAAGCTATATTTCTTAATATATGTAGGATAGTTAGGAAATTCATATCAAGTATACTGTAATCAAGCCTATTTACTTTGATTGCTGAATCTGGGAAAGGTAAATTATATTCAGCTGAGCTGAGCTAATGCATAAGTCCGCGATAATAATAATAATATCGACGTGTATATAGACACTTTGAAGCAGAAACTCCAAGCAAAAGCAAAGAGGCTCTCAAGATACATCAAGTGTACTGAAAGGAAACATCAAAACCAAAGGTTCCTCCAAAGCGCGGCCAATTTTCATAAGGGAAATAACAAAACTGCGACCAGCAATTGAAGAGAAGTATCTGTCGCTCAGTGCTTGACCGATTATTGGTCATCACTATGGTCGAACCCCAGAGAACACAATAAAGATGCGGAATGGATCACGAAAGAAAAACAACACCTTAATATTGAACATATGGACTTCGAAGGAATAACGGAGGAAGAAATCACAACAGTAGTTAGAACGACCAACAATTAGAAGGCCACAGGTATAGATAATATCCACAACTTCTGGTACAAGAAGTTTGATAAGCTCCATGGAACCCTAGCGAAACAGCTCACGTATATTCTTCAACATCCCAGGAAAACACCCACTTTCCTAACACAAGGCTTAACATATATGCTACCCAAGAGCGAAAGAACACAGGATCCGGATTGGATGTAGGCCAATCACTTGGCTGCCAACACTCTACAAAATACTCACCTCATGCATATCCAATCAAATATACCCACACCTTGACGACAACAATATATTAGCAGAGGAGCAGAAAGGATGCAGAAGGAAACACCACGGGTGCAAGGAACAGCTCATCATCGATTCTGTGAAAATGAAACAGGCATACGTAGCGCATCGGAATGTTCGTTCAGCTTATCTCGATTATCTGAAGGCATTCGATAGTACCGGTCAGTCTTATGGCACGCACAGAAATAATTTCGAAAAAGGAATAACTCTGAGAGATGTTCTCTTTTCGAACCGCCACAATAGTTCTGTCTCTCTCTTCTGTTCTTATGGTATAAAATAACAAACTTTGCGCGTCATCCATCTATCTCTAAGTAGTCTAAAGGTAGTAAACACGTGTGGTTAAGCACAATGAGTGATTCTGATAATGACATTCCGGAAAAAAAGGAGAGAGGTGCAAGAAATGCCGAGAAATATAAAAACGTAGTTATAAAAACCGCTAAAATAAGAGGTTCACCTCATGTAAACCATAGAGGAAAACAATTACCAGGACGACGAACGGGAGAGACTTGTAGGTAGGTTTCATTGTTTATTATTTGAATAGTTTTAATTCGTTAGAAAAGTAGGAAGGTAGTTCTTCATTTATATAACTATTTTACTCATTAGTGGGTTTTCACTTACAATTTATTTAGGTATTGTTTTAATATATGTCTAATAATATGTGTCGGTGACGACTGATTTTATTGTTCTATTCTACATGTCCCCTAAAGTGTTTCCATGGTTTGTCTGAAAACGATAAGGCTGGCTTTATCGAACAAATCAATTCCTTTAGAACGAAAAATGAACAAGATATTTATCTTCGAAGTATGATCGGGTTATTTGTACCCAAAGACGCCTCAAAGCGGGCCAATGATCCAGCAAATACAAAACATAAAACGATATCTTGCAAATATTATGTGGAAATTAGTAGGTAAAAAATTATGTAAATCTGCTTTCATAAGTTTATATGGAATAACGGCTAAGAGATGCAGACGTCTAATAGAACTAAAATAGGAGAATAAAATACCACAATATCTGAGAGAGTCTCTTGACAAGAAAGAAATTCATTATTCAAACGACGTTAAGAAGCAGTATTTGTCATCGTCATTAAATATTAGAAAATTACATGAAATGTTTTTGATTAGGAATCCTGACATAAGAGGCGAAGTTAACTCAGTTCTTTCGGCAATATTTTATTCTGAATTTCGATTTATCATTTGGAAGAGCACAAATCGACGTTAGCAAGTAAGTGCGAAGAATTAAATGTTAAAATAAGAGATCCCCATTTAAACGACGGTGCTAAACGAACAGCAACTGCAGAATTATTAGTACACAAGCGTCGTGCAACCAAATTTTATAAGGTTAAAGAAATTGAAGAGAAATGTGCCAATGATGAAACAGTTTTTGGTTTATCCTTTTATTATAGACTGTGGGTGTGGGTCTATGAAATCCGCATTCATAACATGAAAACTGGCTAAGGAACATTTTATTCTTATCATGAAGGACAAGCATTGAAAGGCACCAATGAAGTATCAACATTTTTAAACGATTACGTCAATAAGATTGTTCCACAATCAATAACTGATCTTCATCTTTTTTGTGATGGATGCCCCGGAAGATAAAAACAATACTGCTATAAGATTTTTGATGGCATTATCTGTACAAAGAAATATAATAATCCATCTATATTTTCCAGTGCGCGGCGACTCTTTTAATGATTTTGACAGAAAGTTTCAATCGTGCAAAGGAAAATTAGACGCGAAGATTGTGTGTTCACGCATTAACAATATATTACTCTTAGAATGCAATCCAGCAACACCGAAAACCTTAA
Organism: Cryptolaemus montrouzieri; assembly: GCA_013387265.2. Classification (NCBI taxonomy): domain Eukaryota; kingdom Metazoa; phylum Arthropoda; class Insecta; order Coleoptera; family Coccinellidae; genus Cryptolaemus; species Cryptolaemus montrouzieri. Next base: position 32,495,628 of record JABFTP020000124.1, on the reverse strand, counting down.
CGTTGAACAAGTAAATACAGAAGATATTATCGATTTCAAGAAATGGGCTCAACTAAACTTTAAAGCTAAACCTTTATCAGTAAGAAGTTATGGAAAAGATGTGCCTAAAAATCAAAAAGTGAATTTTCAAGTATCGACTTATTATGAATATATTTTCGATCCAAACAAACCTGGTGAAGTTATCGCAAAAAATATATAGATAACAACATCTCTCAGGAAATTTTCGTTCTTTCCGAAGTAAAAGGTACTTGCAATAATTTACCTAGCCCAGCTGATCGAGCTTACAATGGCAAAGTACCAATCAATCATTTGAAAATTGCAGATATTGCAAGGGTAAAACAATATATACCGTCAGAATTCACAGGATTTTATGTTGAATCACTGCAATAGCCAACTACACACGAACGAGAGCTTCCAGAAGAGGATTTTTAAACAAAAGACCAATTTATTTATTTTGTTTCAGTAATATATTTAATCATAAATTACTAAAATAAAAGTTTCGACATATTTATATGGTTTTTTCTTAAAATTATGAGTACTCAACGTGGTAAATTTCGAAAAGGGCACATTTCATAAATTTATGATATACGTTAACATCGAAATATTTCTGTAACTTTCGAAAATTAATATGCCCCAAAATGTTTCCTTATCTAATTGGTTAAACAAATTATTCAAGACATGATATTTGTTTTGAAACTAATAAAATCAATGAAACAGATATCTCCAGCATTCATTGACAAGAATCTTTGAAGCATTTTCATTCTGTTATTTGTTCTCCTTTTCCGCAAAATAACGTGCAATCTAGAAGTAAAATAAGGAAGCAAAACAACTCTCAACTACTGCATATGTGTCACATACGGAAGTCCAGGCTCCGATACTCCGCTTTCTCTCCCGAAATGAAAGGGTGAACGGAGAATTCGGAAGATGCTGGGATACGACCAGAGAATGAACGAGTGGCATAACAATCAAGTAAAGAGTTTCACTCACTACAGCACAATCAGACAGTCGCGTAGGGCAGCAAAGAGTTAATATTGATCCGTTTTTTTATTTGAGTCACCCCCACGTTTTTTTCACCCTCGCTTTTTTTATCCCCGGATGAGTATGTGTTTCTATAGCAACTGCTCTGTGTACAGCAGGTGCCTCCGTCGTGGCAACGCTGCGTGGCTTCTTTCGTCTGTTCTTTGAAGGAAAGTCGCGAAGGAAAGACATTGACAAATGGTGCTAATTTTTCATAGATTTTAATTAGATTCGTCTTGCTTCTAAATTTTATATAATTTTCAAATTCTGAATTTTTTGCATGATAAGTTTCCGCTGAGAGTTCAGAAAAAATTGCTTTATATTTTGGGGAAATTAATAGCCTATATTTTTTCCAGAAGAAGTTAATCTCATTCCTTAACTCATCAATTACTACGAAGAATTTCCTTCAGCTTCAACGTTAATCAGTTTCAATACACGATGTGCTTTCAATGCAGCATTCAAGAGAATACTTTCAGTCAACCCCAAAAATAAATCCTTGCAGAAATTAAAAACCAGTATGTTGTAAACTGTATTTATAATCAACAGAATTCGAGTAACACAACAATCAATTTGGAATTCTAGTAAAATTGAAACTTCATATTTTAACGTGTGAGTTAGGAAGCTAGGTTCCCAAACGAAAGAAATGGAGGGGATCCAGCCACCATGGGTGTTTCTTTATTTTACTGATATTACACATCATTTATTTTCGATAGTGTGTATGACATGGTTTCCGAAAATCACACTATTTTAATCTTTATATTCATATAATTTTTTTTGAATTAACAAATGAATTATAAATATTTCATTCTGATAATCACGTGAGATCAAACACCAACGACAGCACATGACGTCACGTATTCTAAAGATTTTGACATTTGATTCCAAGAGTCCAGTAAGTGCACTGTTGATTTTACATAAGCTTGTAAGAATAGCGTTCTCATTTTTTCCGACAAGGTTTGGAGTTATATTCTGAAAATCATCCGTAAAAACGTATATTCACATAATTTGTGTATTTCGTATTAGCTTGAACCAGAATTCGAAATTAATCATATTTCATTACTTGCGGATTCAACGAGTTCAATACTTACATATAGAAACAATCAAGTAGGCGTCCAATACACACAATCAATAAATATTATTGGTGTCAGCTCTGTCATTCTCCGATATTAATCCGATAACTCAAAGCTCGATGATATATCCGATGTTCTGTGTGAAACGTCCCAAGCTATATCTCCGACAATTATATATCGCTTTTGATCAAACAAAAACCGCACTACATCTTAAATGATATTCTAATAGCCTGAAACATTTTCATTGCTCTATCACTTTCGGATATAACGGAAGTTGATTTTCTCTTGGACTTTTTAAATGTTAACCCTATATTTTCGTTTTTTTTATACTCATTCAATTTTAAGTGACTACAGCTAAAGAAGTATTAATTAAAACGTTGTAATATCCAAGAAAAAAGAAAGTATCGAGAATTTTCGAATAAATTCATTGATGTAATCCATGGAATGGGCTATTTGAGTTTGTGATAAAATTTTTCTGTCCTGAATCAAATGAAGGGTGAAGTAAGTTCTGTGGCGGAATACCAAAGAAAATCACAGACAAATCTTCATAGAATTAAAAAGGAGGTCATTTGTAATTATTAACGAGAAATTAGGACAGATTACGTACCTACACGCTTATTCTTGTTATTGTTTAGTTTCGAATGGTGCTGGAAGAGTTATCATCAAATCAAACTATAATTTAGCAATTTAATATGTTTGGTTATCATTTTGCTTCGGGAAAAATGTTAGTTCGTGAAAGCTTGTTTCTGTTTCAAGAAACCGCGGAATGTTCCCTTATTACCTTTAATCGCCAACTTATTTCGAATCAATTGAATAAAACATGTTCAATGATGTAAAGAATACCCAACCTGGAGTTAATACAATACAAATTGGATAACCTTTCCGATGGGGGAGGTTTTGGTTAGATTCTTCCTTCAAATTAAATTATCTATGCATGATATTTACGTATGACGATTGAACCCTGAATCATTCTGTATGAGTGGCATTTGACATTGATCTCTTTGTTATGTCATTATGTGATTTGGTGTTGCTGATAGCAAAAACATGAAATTGTTTGAAGTTTCTTGATATATATTCTTTACCATCCAATTATCTTCAATTCAAATATGTGTTTGGAACCTGTTCCACTTTACAATGTTCGTCAGTTTTATGTAACTCACAGGTCTGAACTGAATAGGAACCCCGTTTTCGTCGACCAATAGTTTCTTCTACTTCAAGAAAAAAAGGCATTCTACGAGAGCTACGCTATATATTTTGAGATGTCACCCAATTACAGGAGTGAGAGCTAGCAATATTTTCTTACTTAAAGCCCTCATTCTGCATTAGTCAAGGCCTGATTTCAGTTGAGTCTTTTTTTCATTGTCAACTCTTGGGAGGAGTCGATGCCTGTTATCCCACAGCTGTGGGATGATAAGTTATCGGAAAATGATCGATGGAAACGAGTTCTTCAGCCCTATAAACAAAAGAATTTTTATAGGAAGAGGCACGTGGCTGTGCTAGTTGGATCGTCCGCTGATGCTAGTTTTCCACAATTCTAGTTTTTCTTGTGAACTGAATTATTTCCGGAATTAAGACTTACAGTTCTTTAGAGTTTTTACCATGCAAGTATCAGGAAAAAAGGGAAAGATTAGGAAGATTCTTTGAGCGAGAGATCATGGAGATCATGCATGATCTCCGTGTAGTTAATGAGGCGCACTTCTGGACACTATCCAATAAATGTAATAAATGTTTGGGTGTGGAACCCTCCACACGGGAACATTATTCCGGACCGTTCTCACCTGTGTCTTGTTTAAAAGCATCAGTTATGATGCTGTGAAGTACTTCTTAGCCCTGAAATGAAAATTGAGTTTATCAGAAGCAGATTCGGCAATGGCTGACACTTGGTCTTGACAGAAAACTCTGGTATTGGTGATTCCGAGTAGGTGCATGTTCGTTTCTGAGGAACTTCGATGTCCTTGCATGATTAAAGGAGGTTCTCCAGCAGTGACTCTTCTGGAGAACGTTGTTAATGGCGTCTTATTTGCCTTAAAATTGACCTTGTTCAACCGGCCCTACTCTGATATCTTCTTGAAGTTCGAATTCAGTGCTCTGTTGCCATATTTGTCGGCGTGTCCCAGCAGTTATTGGACGTTGACCAGAAAATGAGGACACCTGGGTACAGTCGTTCGCAAAACTCAAATATACTGTTTTCGTTGGAGCGGAAAACATAATTAGCTAGAACAAAGAAAGAGTTGATGAGAGTATGGAGCCCTGGGGTACTCCTACATTAACCTGATAAGATCCACTCATTGCACCATCAACCACCATCTGAATCCATCTATTGAAGAGGAAATTACCAATCTAAACATACAATTTTCGGATCCGTATGCAATTAGTTTAATCATCAAGGGTGGGAGTCAAACCCTGTCGAATGCCTTTGAGATATCATCATGTTGATGGGCACAAATGCGTAACATATGCAAGGATGTCACAAGTTGACCGTTGTCTACGGAAACAGTATTGTCGATTACTGATGATACTCTGCAACTCGAGATATTTTATGAGTTCATCACTATTTCCAAGCCTCTGGACATAATGGGCCACAATGCGATTGTGGCTTTCCCTTTCTTTGGAATCGGTTTATACAACTTTCCAACACTTCGAAAACGTCTGGCTCTCATACGAAATCTGAAACAGATGATCAAAAACAAGTGCTAACTCTGGAGCATATTTCTTCAAAGTAGTTGGTGGTATTTCATCAAGACCGATCCACTGCTTTCTTTCATTTCATTTCATTTCATTTCATTTATTGTTCATTCAGTCTAGAGTACTACATGAATTACATATAATATAAATATTATAAAACAACGGTACACATTTTAACATATTGACAAACATAACTATTGAATAAATAATTAAATAAGTTTTTCTAGAAATTTTTGTCATTGAAATATTCATCTAGCGTGTAGTAGGATTTCGATATCAGTTTTTTGAGTTGTGACGTATGTATTTTATGGAAAGGTTTTACAAATTTTTCGGCATTTCTAGTGGAGTAGGTTTGACTGAAATTATTTCTTGGAATGTCAAGCCCGTGATCATGAATGAAAAGTATGCACGCGTATATGAAAAGAGATGTCAAGGTAAGTATTTCTTCTTTTCTGAACAGGTTTCTGCAGCTTTCCCTTTTTCGAACGTTGCACAGGATTCGCAGCGCATATTTCTGCTTCAGGAATGTTTTGCTACTCTCGTGATGGTCACCTCAGGAAATGACACCGTAGAAGATCAAACTGTGGAAGCACCCAAAGTAAGCGGTTCGAGCAGATATCTCATCAGAAATTTGCCTTATTCTACAGATGGTGAAGATGGCACCGGAGAGTCTACGCGCTAGGTCTTCAATGTGAAGAGCAAACTTCAGGTCCGGTTCCAAGGTGACCTCTAAAAACCGAAGGTGAGTATTCATTTGTAATTTTGTTTTCAGTATTGGATGTTGGGTTTTTGTTTCATTTATTTTCAGTTTGTTTGTATCGAACCAAAATTTCGCCTCTTCAAGCGTATTTGAGGAGAGGTTGTTCACCTCATTTATAATATCAGTGCCTACATTCAAAAAGCTGGTACCATCGGCAAAAAGAACTGAGCTAGTTGATGTCACATTATTTGTCAAATCATTCACATAAATGACAATAAATAGCGGGCTCAAGATGGACCCCTGTGGTACACCACGGCTGATCGTTCGCTACTGTGACTTTCCACTCTGGAACTACACTTGCTGAGATCGGTTGCTGAAATAGCTTATTATGAGTTCTAGAGCTACGCCTCTTATACCATAGTAGTTCAGTTTCCTCAGCATAATTAGATGGACTATACTGTCGAAGGCTTTGCTTAGGTCGCAGGATCACAACTTGCATTTTTTACCACCATCCTTAGCTATCTCGCACAATATATGGGTTAGTGCCGTTGTTATGGATTTCATTCTCAGAAAACCATGTTGCTGCTAGCATAAAACACTAAATCGCTCGAAGACATCCAGCAGTCTTTCTTTTATTGCCGATTCAAAAATCCTTGATACTGCAGGTAGAATCGATATGGTTCGATAGTTATCCGATGAATTTGGATCTCCTGCATTGAATATAGGAACTACTTTCGCTCTTTTCAGTTGCTCTGGAAGAAAACCCTCTGCGAAACACCTGTTTATCAGAAAACTGATGGGTTCTGCGATATATGGTATGATTTTTTTCAGCATATTAGTTGACATGCCATATGTGTCCTTTGTATCTTTCGATTTCATTTTTCGGACTATTTTGATAACCACGTTTTCTATCACCTCTGATAGGACAATTGAATTTTCAACTTTTTCTTTGGCCTTTGTCAACAGATTGATGGGATTTTCTTTTGGTGTTTGTACAATAGTCTGCTGCATTCTTCCCCACATTCAAAGAACTCCTGGCTCCTGGCAGGATGCAGGTCTCTCTTTCCTATTATTACTTTGTGTTCGGATGATATCCCATATTGCCTTAGCTTTGTTTTGTGCTTCATCAATCTTTTTCGAATTATGTTTCTTTTTCATTCGTTGTTATTTACTTCTGTAGATTTTTTTTTGACATGTTATAAGCATCAATACTTGTGGAATCCTTTTTAACAACTCTAATCGTGGCAAGAGCATCCATTTGTTTTTTTCAGTTCTATGGTTTCTTTGTTTTTTCTCAACTTTGTCGACTGGTTTATTTTCCTGCTAGTCCACCGTTCAGGGCATGTTCTATCGAAAACTTCTATAAATACTTTCCAGAAAGCATCGAAGACTTTTTCTGCTGATTTTGAGCTCTTCACTCATTTTACAGATATTTTCATCATTTTTATTTTTCATCAATTGTCTTTCTTTTTTTACAGGTTTGTTGTTCACAGGTTCAGCATTGCTTTTAAGGAACTGGTCTTTCTTACAGTTCAGCTGTTGAAGAAAGCGCCTTACCGTTCGCGCTGTGAACTTTAATTTGGATATATTCGATCGATTGAACATATGGGATGCTTGGTGGTTCATTTGATGTATCTCAAACTAAATTTAGCGAAAATTTTTGCAAGAAGATCTGCCTTTCCTGTAGTCGATGATGCGATAGAACCGTCATTTGTTATCAAAGGTGGGGAGGATGAATTGCAAAAGTTGACTGCCTTCACCATAGACCAGAACTGACGAGTTTCACTGTCTGCTCCAAGATTCTATCCTTAAGTCTTTCTAAGAGTTGGTTTTCACTTTATCGATTGTTGAGTTACAAATATTTCTGAAACGAAGATATTCAGTGTCAATCTCATCTGCTGAATTCTTCTTCCATTTCTATTACGCCCTGCTTTTAACTGTGGCTTCTTGGCTGTTTTCAGTAAACCAAGGTTTTTATGTCTGATGTTCCTTTCTTGGAGTGTGAAATGTGGGGGTCCATGCCTGTAAGAATAATAACTTCAGTGACGAATTCAGTGCAGACATTAATGTCAGGATCTAAAAAAGAGACATCATTTAAGGGAAAAGACGAGAAAAACTAGCGTGGATCCTTGCAGCTAGCTCGGTTGTAATACCATACCTTCCTGGAAGGCGTTGGATATTTATTGTGTGGCTGTAGGAAGTTACCAGTGGCAGAAATAATGTTGCGGTTAGAGTTGTCTGAGGGTGCTGAAATCTGTAAAGGAAAATCTTTATGATCTAAAAGAAGAAAGTGATCGCGAGTATTGGGAAAATTAGTTATATTGTCAGGAACGCTTCCACTTGCGCCTTCCTGCTTCGTCAGTTTTGAGTGTTCGAGCCAGTTGATGTTGAGGACGTTTATAGCCTCCATTATGATCACCTAAGCTGATGGATACTGTATTTGGATCGTATCTATCTTGTCGCCTAGATGCTGAAACAATCTAAGGTAGATGTTATCGTTAGGAGGTCGATAAAGAGAACATAGAACATGGTTTCGTTATATAAACAGATTTTGTATCTTGTTCGGTCAAATGCGTTGTCCTCTAACGTATATATACTCTGTGCAATGCGATGTCCTATATAGCAAAAACACAAACCCCTTCCTTAAAACGAAGCCTTGAGTGCAATTTATAGCCATTGAAGGAGAGGTAGGTGGTGTCTGTTGTTGGCCTTATTTGAGTTTTCGTTGAAGCTAGAATATGCGGTTGAGTATTTTGTAAGTGCTGGTGTACCGCTTTTATATTAATGGTGGTATGTCCTAGTCCTCTTGTCCTGCAAAACTCAATAAACTTTTGTCATCGGATTTTAGAAGACTCTCTCTTTGAAGATGTCCGAAAGAGGACCGTTGTTAGTCGTATTGCCATCATGAGCTCCCGAGTCAGTTAGCCAGTTTCACCACCCGGAGATCCTACAGGGGAATGGGTTTACCTTCGGATAATTTTGTCCCAAGAGAGCTCATTATGTCTCGTCGAAAAAATCCTTCCCACTCTGTAGACCGGATAATCTGTCAAGAATCCGAAACTTAGTCACAAATGACCAATTCACGGAGCCTATAGCATGGTGTGCAACATAGAGTTTTTCAGATGGGCCAGCGATGATCTGAAATGATTACAAAGTTGGTTTAACTTAACAAAGTCCTGAATGGGTACAGCTCATATTTGATGATGAAAGCTCATCACGGGCAACTGTTACTCGGTGATATAATAAAAACAAAAGAGGATGGATATCGCTTGGTGTTGAGTCACGTGCATCTAGGCCCTGTTCGTCAGTGTCAGTCAGCAACATTGGTCTAGTACGATATATGATCGATTATGATCCAAGGTATATCTATAAAGTTACTGTGGAAATCATTGGTTCTGAAATCCGCAATAGTCAACTCAAGAGTAAAAATCTCGAAGGAAAAGTTAGAAATCTTGTATAATCGTGGTCATCGTATTCTGGCTAAGATTGTAACAGGTGATGAAACATACATTCCTTTCTTCGATGTTTCTATCCGATGACCCAACCTCAAACATTGCGAAATTGCTAAGATCTGTCAAAAAATTATGTACGCAGTTTTTTTTCCTGGGTACAGTATTAGTGACAGCAATTAAGCTCAAAGATCTATGCACAGTGACAGCTAACTGGTCACCTTATAATGTTTACATGCATTGCTTAAATCTGTCAGGATTCGCGGGTTAAGATTACAACACGACATTGCATCACAGTCATACACGGCACATAAAGCATATGACTTCTTACATCAGGGGTGCTCAAACGGTCGATCGTTTGTGCTTTCTGAGTGGATCTCGAGGATCTCGAGAAGAAAAATATTTTTAATGAGTAGGTAACTGAACGACAAAAATTTATTACGTAATAAAATAACACTCTGCTGTCGGCAAAACGCGGCTTTATCAAAGGACCGCGCGGTACTTGTCAAAGAATAGCCATGTTTTTTATTCTTGCCGCTTTTCTAGAAATTTCGGGCAGCGCGTTTGGCGGGAACATTTGAGACTTTCGTTCACACTGATATAAATGTTGCGCCTGCAGTCGATACAAGTTTATTATTAAATAGTACAAAATGAGTGCAGCGAAGAAATCTGAAACTTATCATTTTAATAACGATTGGGAGGAAGAATTTTTCTTTTGTATGGTGAAGGATAAGTGCATTCGTCTTATTTGTCGTGCGTCAGTTGCAATACCTAAGCGTGGTAACTTAGAGAGGCATCATAAAACTGTTCATAAAAAATTTGAAAAGGAGTTTCCACAACAGAGTGAATTGAGAAAACGAAAAGTACGTGATTTGATATCTTGTTTGAAAAAAGAACAAACCATGTTAACAAGACCAGCCAATCAATCAAGAGATTCTACGACCGCGTCATTTAATATATCTCATATATTGGCGAAACACAAGAAACCATTCGAAGATGGTTCGGTAATGAAGGAAGCATTTATTGAAGCAGGTGATACTTTATTTGGAGATTTTGAAAATAAAACAGAAATCATGTCTGCTATTAGAGAACTTCAGTTATCTCGTCCGACTGTCACAAGGCGTATTGAAGTCATGAGCCAGGACATGGCAGATAAACTAGACCATGATATCATGAAATGTACATACTTTTCTCTACTGTTCCACGAAGCCACCGATATGACAGACACTGCCCTGTTGTGTATTTTAATTCGGATAGTATTCAATGACCAGTTGAATTTTCACAATCACTCCTCTGAAGGGGGAGCGTGGCGGAGATATATAATACGTTTTTTCAATTTTGTTAAAAAACTACAAGCTACCAATATATACATTAGTGTGCATTACAACCGGTGGAGCACCAGCAATGCTGAAAACTAAAACGGTTTTATGGCATTGTGTCGAAAATTTCCCTTCATTTTTTTCATTTCATTGCATTATATATCAACAAGTTTTGTGTTCAAAAGTTTTAAACACGAAGGAAATTATGGGCATTGCAACACAAATTGTGAATTCCATCCGTGCACGTAGCTTGCAACGGCGGCTCTTTAAGTTGTAGTTGGAAGATAGGGAGTCAGCTGAATACACTGATTCAGTTCTTCACAAGGACATCAGGTGGTTGAGTCGCCGAAAATTCCTATAAAGGTTTCCAGAATTAATGCTCAAAATAACAGGTTTTCTAGACGAAAGAGGTGATGACACTCAGATGTTGAAAAACGAAAAATGGCTGACTGATTTGGCATTTTTGACTGACATCACAATGCACTTAAACACCATTAACTTGGAGCTTCAAGGTAAAGGAAAAACTATTAATGAGATGATTAGCGCAAAAAACACATTCAAAATTAAATTGCAACTTATGATAGATCAATTGAAAAGAAAGGATGTGAAACATTTTCCGTCTTTGAAAGCAAGGATTGCTCAGTCAAAATATCGCAATCGACTAACTGGCGATCATATGTCATCATGCCTGCAATTAGCACTCAGTGGTTACGTACCATCTTATGAAACGTATGCTGTGGACATGCAGGGCCACGTTTTAACAAACAAAGACACTCCTTAGTTCAGTTTAACACCATATGTAACTCTTTTGTTTTGTCACAACCAATGAACTCGCAATTTTGAATAACTATGAGTTTTTTCATTTATTTTATAGAGAAGGACCTAACTAAACCTAACCCAAACCTTGACTAAAATAATGTATATTGTGCGGAAAGCTAATATCAATATATGCTACGGTACACCCTACCTAGGTAGGTAGGTAGGGTGTATCGTGTATACAGTGTGTTCCAACGAAAATTTGACCCCCCTATAACTCCGAAATGAGTAACATTAGCGAAAAACACCAAGACACGTCGATTTTTGTTTCGAGGGGGAGCATTTTTCGAAATAATTCGAAACTTGTCAGATCAACCCCCTACCCCCAGCAACCCTAATTTCGAAATTCATCATAGGGAATAAGGGTCGAGTGGCACCTTACTGTAAAGGTCTGTCAATTCTCCATTCTGATTTGTCATTTTAGAATTTTAAATTAACATACAGGGTGTCCCAACCGAGGGTAAAGTTGAATTCCTGCAAATCCCAAATACTAAATGAAATCGATTTATTTTGGCATAATGCAAGCGCAGGTTTATGCTCGGTCTAGAAAAACGACCTACACTTGTGAATTTGGAGTTGGTGCAATCAACCCCTATTTCCAGCATCCCCAACTCAAAATCATTCGATCGAAAATAGGTCAAGTGGCACCTCGTTGGAAAGGTATTTCAATTTTCTCTTCGAATTTGGTATTTTCGAAATTCAGAATCAGCATACAGGGTGTCCCGGAGCAGGAACACTGAAAACCCAAATAACTTTTGAAACTGGTTCATTTCGGTATAATACGAGAACATGTTTATGTTTGATTCGAGAATAAGACTCTCTTGCGTGAATATGGAATTTTTGCAATCAATCTCTTCCATTCAGCATCCCCAACTCAAAAATCATACAAGTGATTACAGGTTGAGTGGCAAAGTTCCAGAAAGATTTTTCTATTTTCTGAATCACTGAGGCATTGGTTTCAGTTTGGCAATCGAGGTTTTCTGGCGCGAGGATCAGGATGAGGGATGATGGAGAAACTGATTGGATGCTCATCTAAACAGGAAAACGAGATTTATTGAACTTGTATTCAATTGAAAACAAAAACTAACTTGATTATTACAACAATTGTTCAAAATGACCTCCGCCCACCTCCATACAGTTATACAGACGATTTTCGAACTCTCTTCTCACATTAGCGAAAACTTCAGGAGTCAAAAGTCGGCATTCTGTGATAATCCTCATCCGCAGCTCCTCCAGGTTTTCTGGTCTTGTGGCATAAACTTTAGAATTTAGATGGCCTCACAAAAAAAATCTAGGGATTTAAATCTGGTGACCTGGCTGGCCACTCAACAGGTCCTCTTCTACCAATCCACCTTCCTGGGAAATTTTCGTCTAAATATTGGCGCACCCGAGCATCATAATGCGGAGGAGCACCGTCTTGTTGAAAACGCATTTCGTCCTCAGAAAGAGTTGGATCGTTCTGTAAAATTTCTGTCAATCTAGGATGTATGTGTTCCTCTAACAACTGTAGGTAGCCATTTCCATTCAGATTACCCTCAATAAAGAAAGGCCCAACTAGATGATTGCCAAAATTCCTGCCCAAACGTTCAACTTCTGAGGCCTTTGCGTGTGGGCCTCTCTAAACCAATGAGGATTCTGTGTGTCCCAATATCGACAATTATGTCTATTCACTTCACCACTGAGCATAAAGGTGCTTTCATCAGAAAAACAGATGTTATTCAGAAAATTTGGATTAGCGTTTAGGTTTTCACTTAGATTTTCACAAAACTGTAAACGACGATCTGGATCATCTTCGTTTATTTCATGCACTAATTTTACCTTGTAGGGTGAAATTTGTGATGTTTCACGATTCTATGGACAGTTGTAGCTGATACACCAGTCAGACGAGATAGTTTTCTGATCGAAGTAGTATTCTCCATTTGTAGATGACCCACTACTGCCACTTCCGTTGCCTCATTTCTGACAGGACATGCCACTTCATGTTTTTGTTTGCCACCGAACCCGTAGCTAGGAATTTGTCAACCAAATATTTAACGTACTGGTGACTGACTCCCTTTCTCTTTCAGGATGGTTCCTATCGAATATCCTTGTCGTTTCTTTGGCACAACTGTTATTTCGAAAATACGTCGATACAATTTCGACCCTTTCCTCAGTGGAATAAACCATTTTCAGATTAATTTCAACTGACGAACAACAACAATAATGAGGAACTGATCTGAATAATAATAATATTTCATTGCAAAATGAGAAATAACAGATGACTGCACGCCAGATGGAAATGAAAAAATGTGAACATTTTCAATGCAGAAATCAGCTTTATTTCTTCGTAATTGATGTTCAACACATCGTACCCCAATACTTTTAACAGTTTCGAATTAACTTTAGTTGATAATTTCAAATGACGATATTGAATTTTCGAAAGCGACATCCTGTATGGAGAGCCGAACTGAATGAAATGCTTTAATCATTCTGGAATTCAAAAACCTTTCTGAAGATATGCCACTTGAATTATTTGTATGATTTTCAAGTTGGGGATGCTGAATGGAAGGGGTTGATTGCAAAAATTCTATAACCACACAAGAAAGTCCTATTCTCGGATCAAACATGTTCTCGTATACCGAAATGAACCAGTTTCAAAAAGTTATTTGGATTTTCAATGTTCCTGCTTCGGGACACCCTGTATGATGATTCTGAATTTCGAAAATACCAAATTCGAAGAGAAAATTGCAGTACCTTTCCAACGAGGTGCCACTTGACCTATTATCGATCGAATGATTTTTGAGTTGGGGATGCTGGAAATAGGGGGTTGATTGTACCAACTCCAAATTAACAAGTTTAGGTCGTTTTTCTAGACCGAGCATAAACCTGCGCTTGCATTATGCCAAAATAAATCTATTTCATTTAGTATTTGGGATTTCCAGGAATTCAACTTCACCCTTGGTTGGGACACCCTGTATGTTAATTTAAAATTCTAAAAATGACAAATCAAGGTGGAGAATTGACAGACCTTTTCAGTAAGGTGCCACTCGACCCTTATTCCCTATGATGAATTTCAAAGTTAGGGTTGCTGGGGGTAGGGGGTTGATCTGAGAAGTTTCGAATTATTTCGAAAAATGCTCCCCCTCGAAACAAAAATCGACGTGTCTTGGTGTTTTTCGCTAATGTTACTCATTTCGGAGTTATAGGGGGGGTCAAATTTTCGTTGGAACACACTGTATAGAACAATAGTTCAAGTTTGAGCACTCCTGTTTTGGACCTTCAAATTAACCAAATCGATTTCGAATCATTTCAAAAGTTGATTATTCTATAAATTGCTATTTTTATGTACTTGACGCAATATTCTCAATTAATTTTGCACTGCTCCTCAAAAGATAGTCGTCGATTCTGAGGACTTACATCAAAGTACGCATAAAGTAGGCGTTCTGAGTATATATGAGAAAACATTTTGCCCTTATTGAGAAAGAGACGATTTCAATTAGGAATCAAGATCGACTAATGAAATATGTGAGTAAAATTCCCACAATGGAAATAATGGAATCATATCCGTAAAAATTGAAGATGAAAATTTGATCATTATATTCAAATCAAACAATCATTGGGGCTTGGAAAAACTGTTCCAATTCAGAATAACTTCTTTTTTTTCCCTTACTTCAATTAAAAATTGTCAAAAAATTACTTCAAATTGATCTGAACCTCTTAAGACAATTCTTTGGAACTAAGTTAGAATAATGAGGGTCGGCAACTCATAATACGCGTTTTTGACGTCACAATGTTAGGATGGTGGTAACAGCCCTTCACACCTCTATTACAACGTTGATGATGTTGGAGTATTCTACTTCCTTTTCCGTTGTTGAAATTCACTTATCATTTGATGTGATAAAATAAAGAGAATTTGATTTATACTTATAATTCATCATATTTGTAACGCTCTTCGACTATATTACGCCTTCATCAGACAAATACAAAAAGACAACTAAAATAAGGTACGGAAAACAATTTATATACGATTGAAAGTGGATCAAAGTACGTTATGCAAATCCAAAGAATCATAATCTAAATCACGTAGCCGGAAACATATGAAGTGAAGGAGAATTATTTCATTAAAACTCCAGTTCATTTAAAAATGTCTTGGAAAGTTCATTTCTATCTTGATCTCAAGGAATTCCTAAAATTAATAGAAATTTTTATTAGATGAATGTAACTTTTATAATTGTTGTCGAATTTATGATTGTCTTCAACTAAATGATTCGCGTCATAAGAATTAGTTTTTTATTGATGAAACTACGATAATGTTCATTGGCTCTAATATTGAATATATATATATATATATATATATATATATATATATATATATATATATATATATATATATATATATATATATAATCATTCTTAATAAACAGAATCAAATAACATATAATTGATATTGCTATACCAGACACACATAATATACAAAATAAATACAATGAAAAAATTTCTAAATATATGATGCTTGGCGACGAGATTAAAAATGTGGAAAATGAAGAAAATATTTATTCTACCGATTATTATTTCCACAACAGGTGTTATTCTAGAAATCTTCACAAAAGTATTGAGATTTTGGGTCTGAAGAAAAATTTGTTTGAACAGTTGCAAAAGATAACAGTAGTCATCAAATCTTGTAATATTCTTCGTAGGTTTCTTTCCGAAAAATAATGAGGTAGAGTCATAGATTTTCTCTTTAGTTTATACTGCTCAGAATCTCATTTCATATTTTATTTATTTGTTTATATAAATGTAATATAACAAACTGACAATTTTGTCATATTTATATTCACAGCAGTATTCTATTCGATCGTTCACCACTTCACACAAAGGAAACTATTAATGAGTAACATTCAATGTTACTTGACTAAGGTCCGTACACTGGATTTTTCCGGGGAGAAAGCCTCTGACACTACTCGTTGGTACATTGATATAATTGTCTGATAATGCTTTAGTATGTATATATTCTGGTAGATTGATATATTCTCATAACATTTAACGTTATCCTAATATATAATTATTCCAGGAAATGTTTTGATTATAATCATTGCCTGGCAATGGTATTAATTACCGGGTGGTGGATTTATATTTTTTCATGAAATCAGTTTGATTGCATGAACAGATATATGGGCAACTCGTCGGGGTAAAACCCTCTATATATATATAAATCCACCACCCGGTAATTAATACCATTGCCAGGCAATGATTATAATCAAAACATATCCTGGAATAATTATATATTAGGATAACGTTAAATGTTATGAGAATATATCAATCTACCAGAATATATACATACTAAAGCATTATCAGACAATTATATCAATGTACCAACGAGTAGTGTCAGAGGCCTTCTCCCCGGAAAAATCCAGTGTACGGACCTTAGTCAAGTAACATTGAATGTTACTCATTAATAGTTTCCTTTGTGTGAAGTGGTGAACGATCGAATAGAATACTGCTGTGAATATAAATATGACAAAATTGTCAGTTAATTATATTACATTTATATAAACAAATAAATAAAATATGAAATGAGATTCTGAGCAGTATAAACTAAAGAGAAAACCTATGACTCTACCTCATTATTTTTTCGGAAAGAAACCTACGAAGAATATTACAAGATTTGATGACTACTGTTATCTTTTGCAACTGTTCAAACAAATTTTTCTTCAGACCCACAATCTCAATACTTTTGTGAAGATTTCTAGGAATAACACCTGTTGTGGAAATAATAATCGGTAGAATAAATATTTTCTTCATTTTCCACATTTTTTTAACTCGTCGCCAAGCATCATATATTTAGAAATTTTTCATTGTATTTATTTTGTATATATGTGTGTCGGGTATAGCAATATCAATTATATATGTTATTTGATTCTGTTAATCATTAAGAATGATATGTGGTCTATTGTGTTTTACAGCTCTGTTGCAAAGAATTGTTTTATCAAAATAAAGTTTATATTTGTCATTTTCACAAATAATCTCAGGTTCATATTTGTGAATTTTTTCTTTAGGGAATTAGGTCATGTTTAATTCCTAGATTAAAATGAATAATATTAGCGACGGCATTATGTCTTTCTAAATAATCTGTTGAAGCAAGGACTGAGCAAGATGATAATATATGAAAAACTGTTTCTGAAGAACAGAAACATCTACGGCAACAATCATCTATATTTTGTTTGATGATGTGTTTTCTATAATTCCTCGTGAAAACAACCTGATCCTGGATCGCAATTGCCAAGCCTTCTGTTTCAGCAAACAATTCTCCAGATACTAACCATTTATCTGATGCGATTTCATCAATATATATATATATATATATATATATATATATATATATATATATATATATATATATATATATATATATATATATATATATATATATATATATATATATATATATATATATATATATATGTTTGGACAGATTAATACTAGTTGGAATCAGATGTGTAATTGTAACTGTTTTTTTTTATTTGTGTTGGTGATTTTGGGTAAACTAGTTCTATTGCTTTGTGTTTTCGCTTCTTGTTAAGTTATTCAGTAATAATATTTAGATTATAACAATTATTGAGACCTTTCTGTTAAATAATACAAGATGCAAAGGAACAGTTCATAATCTGTGAATCATGCTGTGTAAAGCAGCCATTTTATGGTGAAGATTGAGAAACTTAAATCAGATATCGAGTTTTTATCTCAGTGAAACATACATAGGTCGTTCGTTGTCGTGAAAGAAAGTAGAAATAATAAGACCGATATATATATATATATATATATATATATATATATATATATATATATATATATATATATATATATATATATATATATATATATATATATATATATATATATATATATATTGCGAGATATAAATTACGATGTATGCTGTTCTGCGCAATTTGAGTCCATAATGATGAAAATATCTTCTTTTCCAACTACTTAACATTTTCTTGCTATCACGCCCATAATGATATATTCTTGCGATCTTGCGGTTTTCAGAACTTCCAGCATGCGATGGGATCGTCTATTAAAATGAAGATTTCAGGAATCGGGTTAAATATCTTGAGCATTGTTTTGCGGGTTCATATGCCTTGTCATTGCTCCTCTTCAAATAAACATCCACGTTCTAGAGCCTAGTGGCTTGGAAAATCGCTTGACAACCGTCAATCCTCGAAAGGATTGCGGATGAGTTGCAGATTTATCGATGGACGTTGAGCTGCATGAATGTCATTTTTCTCTTGAAAAGATCGAAAGAAGGTATTTTATCTAACCACAACGTTAATGGAACGATCATTAACATTTCGTTCAGTATTTGTCTTTTTATATCGATAAAATCTCCGTGTAAGATCTGAACAAGTATCTTTTTTTTTCGCCAGGACAACGATGAAAGGAAGAAAAAACCGTGTTCTAGATCACAATAGTGCTATAACGTATATACTCATAATATTTAATATCAGTAACTTATTGAGCACAGTGTATTTGTAAGACATTGAGGGAAATCATATATAAAATACTTTTGAGAGAAATGATATTCTCAAAGGTTAATGTCAGCAAAGTTATTCTTTTCTTTAAGATCATCCCAAAACATCGAAGATAATATAAAATGAAGAACCATCGAAAAAGACGTAAAAATACGATTACTTATTGCGACAGCCCCTAACTTTTTCAACTCTGGTGATAAGTATATACTACCATGTAGAACACAACTTTTGAATCCTGATTAAATTTGTTATTCTAGTGATATGCAGAGGAATATCGAATAAGACTTAATAACCTTCAGCTTGAAACCATCTCTGAGGAAGTCTTCGAATATACAGGATGTTCGTGAATTGCGTGTACAACGTTATACCACAGATTCTTCAGCTCGAAATAAGTCGATTTAGGCCAACTTATCTATATGAAAACTTTCTTCGTTTGGCCGCTAGAGGTCGCCGAATCCAAAGATTTTTTTTTCTTATTTTTCGAATAATTCGAGAACGACTCGATCGATAGAAACCATATTTGGTATGCGTAATCGGTTACGTTATTCACGTTTTTTAGTGATCCACTCAATGACCTTGACGTTTTACAAGTGTCTCTGAAAACTCGAATGTAATTAATTCAAAGCACTATGTGGTATTTTGAGATTAATTTGAGTATTTTCACCTGAACTACTTGAAAACCCAATAGAAAACCATAAAGAAAGTGTGACGGAGACCAAAAAAACCAAAACAGCATAAGGAAGATGGAAAAACTGTTTACATTTATAGCACACTTTCTAAAAGAAATCCACCTTCATTTTCGGATTATCAAATGCCTAATTGTTTTCTCAATTACGAACTACACCTACCGAGTACTACGTTCGACCGAGTAATCGATTGGTGTAATTGCGTGTAATTGATTGTAATTATATCAACCGAGACCTCGTTTCTGATAATGAAACAAAATTAATAATTTTGGCAATTAGTTCTTCTCGTGTATTTATATTTTCCATCTCATTTATCGTCCCCATATGGAATAATCGAAAGGGGTTAAAGTCTATGTGGCCATGCTTGAGTCTTTCCACGTCCATCTATTTCCATAATTGCCAAACAACGACTAAGAAATTGAGTCTTGGATGACTATCTTGCTTATTAGATTCGACAAAATTCTTCAAAAGTCTGCATTCAAGAAGTGGGAACTTATTAATTACCTTCTATTATTCCTGACAAAACATTTAATGAAAATCGAATATAATTCGGGAATCACCAGAAGATTTTCGTCTATCTAAATGTGTGAGTTGAGCTTGTATTTAGCTTCATAGAAATAGGTCTTATACAATAAGCGATCACCATTCGCAATACACCTAACGAATTGTAAAAGTAAAATTTCATCCTCTAAATGGAATGTTTGGACTTAATGGAACTAAAAATAGGGTAAATTATTATTTCTTGAAACTGTATCAATATTTGATTCAGCTTTTAAATAATGTTTTAAATGATCAATTATTGCTTCAGAGTTTTATTTAGGAGATGTTTTATTTTCTTGTTAATAGTTAAATACTGATTCAAATTTTGATGACGGCGACATTCTGGAAATTTTTATGAAATACCCTATTGATAACCCTATCATTTCTGTCACAAAATCTGCAAATAAAAATAATGTTCGCATATATTTGCTATAGAAAATTTTAATCAATTAGAGTTGTACAAAACAGTTACATTAACTGTAAAATAATTTCATATGTCTTGCATCTTTTTCCATTATCAAAAGTGAAAACAAAATGTAAGTTTGAAGGTTGTTTTGAAATAAAGTGTTTTTCAATTACTTCAAAATGAAATAAAATTGACAGTGATAATTACTGCTTCAATAAAAGTCATATTGTTAGAAATCTATTTTGTATCTTGCTTAATTTTCAATTTATAGTCAAATTTCATTTTCCATAGGGGTTTGACTTACCGCACGTAGAGAAAATACAAAACGCCTTTTTTTTGTCTATTCAAGTAATTCGCAAAATCCTCCTTAGTTTTATAAAAAACACAGTGAAATTTCTGATAGTTCTACTGACGAAATTTTTATATTTAATTTCACAAAATTTTGGAAGGTCTATGCTATTCATTTCAGTTTTATCTCCTAACGAAAGTGTTATCGAAAGCTACAAACTACAGGACATGGCTTTACGCATCCGGTTACTCTTCGAACTAGCGGCTATCACCGCACGTTTTTTCACCCTTCTCAAATATTATTCTTTCTATGCGACTTCACATAATGATGCACATATGGCCTTCTGTTGCTTTCCAGGAAACTTCAAATGGTGCCCCACAATCCTATATAAGAAAGTTGGCGGTTCCTGGTTTCGATATCTATTTTACTATGTCGCTAGTATAGATATTGAGTGTGTGAATTAAAGGATTTACAATTCTTCAATGGCTTTGTAGCGCTTGAATGAGAGTATAAGTATACGAATTTCAACGCATTGTTCTAATTTCAAACATCTCTATATTAGTAGCTCTTGTTTGATTTGGATATACATAAAATTAAACCGTAGATAGCTTCAAGGGGGTATTCTGGTCTAGAGCCCTACTTTTTGGGTATTTTTCAAACACGGATAAAAAAAATTAAAAACATTTTTACTGGCCATTTTTTATTCAATATTTATTGAATTTTAAAGTATATAAAAAAATTATAAAAAAGTCAAAAACGGTGAAGTGGTGGGGGTTGCCAGTCAAACGGTGCTTCCGGGTTGACATGATTCCAACCCTTGTAGTGATCTAAATCGAACAAACAAAAGAAAATCGTAATTAGTAAAAATGTCGCTATCTCTCGGACCTTGGCCCCAAAACAAATTCACAAAATGGCAACCACTTGAAAAAAAAATTTATTTCACCCCTGTTTTTCGACCTTCTTTAAAAATACTTCTAATTGAAATTTTTCAAAACCCAAGATCCAAGTGATAAAGAGATGTACAAAGAAGATTCTCTCAAAATTTCTAAGGAATCGGTGAGATAGAACTTGAGATATCGTGTCAACTACCTCAACAAAAGGAGTTTTGAGAAAAACGCGTTTGAAGTTGGAGAAAGATTTCCAGTAGAATAACTCAGATAATGAAATTTAATACTCACTTTGGATTAATCGCCGATCCCATATCCATAGATTGGACCTTCTTCCTTCTCAAAATCTCGAGATTTTGTGAAGTTTTTTCTTTTAAACAAGCTGTTCTGTCTCCCAAAATAATTCGAATTTTGAAAAATCCGTTCAAGAGCACATTTTCGAAAGTCTAAGCTTTGAAAATATGCAAAAAAAAACCGATTTTTCAATTTTCTAGACGAGAATACCCACTTTATAGATTTGATTGTTTTCCGTAGCTATCTCCACTAAAATGAATGTTTTGACCACGTAGTAGGCACTTGATTTTCAAAAAAAAATTCTGTCAAAAAAGTAACAAGAATTGGACAATGAAACATAAAATACTTCTTCTCCTCCAAATTTATTTTATCGTCTTCAAAATAGGCTACTTCCGACATAATACATTTATGCCAACAAATAATCCAATCATCAAAACCTTCTTCGAACCCCTTTTTCGTAATCAACTTCAGTTCTCGCCAAGAATTCTCTTTTTGTCTTCTATCGATTCAAAACGGATACCTCGAAGTGGTAATATGAGTTTTGGAAAAAGGAAAAATCGGCCAGAGCCATAACAGGTGACTACGGTGGTTGTTCGGTGGTATTTGCTAAGTTTTTGGTTAGACAGTCATTCACAATGAGAGCCCTGTGAGATGGTTCATTATTGTGGTGCACATCCATGAGTTTTCTTTCCACAAATTTGGGGAAAGAAAATTTTGAGGAATTTGCACTCTCAAACGCCGCATAATGCTCAGGTAATATTCTTTACTTACCGTCTGACCTCTGAACTTATAAATATACACAAAAAGAAATGTCAACAGCTGGTGCCTAATAAAATGAGACCGACAGCTCTCTCTGCTGTTGAGTTTAAAAATGAGCCTAATAGCTCTTTTTTGTAGGATCCATATTCTGCCACTTTGGGTGCTGTCACCCCAGAGAAGGATATTGTGATCGAGGTAACTGTAAATGAGGGTGAAGTACGCGTACAAGACACCACGCTGGTCCAGTGTACTCCTAAGCAGAGTGAGAGCAAAAATGTCCGAATTGATTTTTTTCTGACAGCCCCTGCACACCAACTGAAAACTTATCTACCTCAAGACCCAAGAATTCCACTTCTTAATTTGATTGAGTAGGTCGTTACTTGAAAACCGATATACATATCTTTAATGAAATGAAACCATGGTATTTAGATTTTCACCATATTAATATATTAATTATTATAGTGAAAATCTAAGTTTTATTTCATTAAAAAATTTCACTTCTCCCTATAATTTTCGAGTGCACAAATCAATTCTAGGAGAATTTTTCTTACATCGAAAATTGATGATCACTGTTTTATCAATGTTTAAAATTAAGTTGTTATCTTTACACCATTTCGTTAAGGCTCCAGTCACTCGATTAACTCTGAGGCTGAGCTTCCCGAGCTCCGCGCAGTGACCACTATCGAGGTATCATCGGCGAAGATGATATTCTTTCCCTCAGTTATAAATTCCGGCATTGATAAAAATTAGAAACAATAGTGGTCCCAGCTCGGAGCCCTGAGGCACCCCCATCTCAATCAGAATAGGATTCCTCTACTTTCAGACATATCCTCCTCTTCTTAAGATAAGATTCAAAAGTTACTGCACCCTACCCCTAAATCCACAAGCATACAGATTAGACAGCAGGAAATCTATTGCCAAACAGTCAAACGAACGTGAGAGACCAAAGTAAAGCACCACCACAAAGCAGCCGTCGTCTATACTTCTGTGAATAAATTCAAACATGTCGCAGGCAGCACTCTCCGTTGATCTCCCAGCGCGAAAACCATGCTGACATGTGGCAAATGTGTTAGATTCATTTATGAACTCAATCAGCCTGTAGTATATGAGTCTTTCAATAATTTTTGATACAGTGTTCAAAATGGTAATTGGACGATAGTTTGCCAAATTTGTTTTGTCAAGTTTTTTGTGTAAAGCAATTACAACGCCCATTTTTAAGTTTTCAGGAAAGCAGCGCCCTCAGTCATTATGAGATTGATCAAGTACTCTAAAGGGTGCGCTATTTTGTCTTTTATACTTTTCAGAATTCTAATGGAGATGCCATCGGGACCCACACTACCCTTCATTTTCATTGTGCTTAGAATATTTAACATTTCACTGCTTTCAACCGCTCTAAAAAAGAAACTGTTTCTCTTATTGTTAGGGTTGCTAACAGTGCTACCCTGAATTTCGAGGCTTATCCTGTGCTCATTGCGTGTTCCTCCACTATGGGCCTTAACCAGCGACCAAATTTCTTTTTACCTATTATTACCATTTTGTAATTTATCGTTGTAACATTTTTTCTTAGTATATTCCAAAAGAGCTTTATATTCCTTCTTATATATAACATTATATAGATCAAATATGTAATCATATTGTATCGCCTTCAAAGTAGGTCCCTTTTGCCATTTACGCCAACGAATAATCCAACCGTCAAAACATTTTTCAAACGCTTTTTCCGGAATCAACTTAAGTTCGCGCCGCGAATTCTCTTTTGTGTCATCTGTCGACTTAAAACGGGTACCTCGAAGTGGTAATTTTAGTTTTGGAAAAAGAAAATGTCGACCATATCAGCCATATCAGTTGAATACAGTGGTTGTTCAATGGTATTTGTCGAGTTTTTGGTCGGAAATTTATTCACAATGATAGCCTTGTGGGATGGTGTATTATCGTTGTTCAAAATCCATGAGTTTTCTCTCCACAAATCTGGCCGTTTTCAACGAATTTGCTGCCTCAAAAGACACATAACGCTCAGATTATATTCTTTATTTGCCGTCTGACCTCCGGGCAAGAATTCCGAGTGCTGAACAACGCGATAATCAAAGAAAACAGTCAACATTACCTTGAATTTTGATCGACTTTTAAGTGGCTTTTTTCGGTTTCGCTTCAGTTGTAAGGCGAATTTCCGATGCTTGTTGACTGGTTAGCTTGTCAAACCCATAAATCCATGTCTCATCATCAGTTACAATGCGTTTTATGAATGTGGGTTCGGAATTGATCTTTTGGAACTGGTCAAGCGGCAACGCATTTCATGCCGAAACAATCGTTTAAAATGGTACGAACTGATTGGTGAGACATTGGAAATTCATTTTTCAAACTTAAATGACGTTTTTCAATTACCATTGCCTTCACTTTATCGATGATAACTTCCGTTGAAGATTTTGATGGCCAACTAGAGCGGGGCAAATCTTCCACCACATCCCGACCGCTGTAATGCACTGTACCATCCATAGGTGTATTTTTGATAAAGTCTATTCATCGTAAGCCTTCCCTAACATTTTCAGCTATTTGGCACACGAAATTCCATTTGCACTATAAAATTTGAGACAAATTCTTTGTTCGATATTCTTATCTGTTGTAAAAATTGCCAAACAATCTTATGAGAAATCATGCACTATAAACAAACAACTTATAGATTAAGTTCAAACTCCGCGTCAGTATAGAAAACAGTTGTGCCAACAAAAATGTTGACAAAATTTATCAATGATCAATCCCAGGTAGTCTCTTGATATAATGTAGATGAGTTGAAAAAAAACATTAGAAAATAAGTTAGCTTAAGTTACCAATATCCCAATTTAAAACGCATGCAGAAGTGTTTCTGGGCGATGCTATTCTTGCATTCTGTATAGTAGGATTGCTTAAAACTATTTTCTTATTTTTATCGAAAATATTTAGTTGTTTTTTTACTAATTTTTAAATAGTTCTCAACTCATGAGTAATAAATTACTTTATTTGTTCTTATTATAAGAGTGCATCATTCGTGTATGCATAAGTATACCAGATGAAACCATAAAAGTTCAAAGAATTTAATTTCTGGAACAATTCAAATTTCAGATGAAAATTTCAGACATGTTTTATATATTTGAAAATAGAAAAATATTCCTTCTATTTTGACCAAATTCAATTATGGTTTATATTTAAAGATAAAACAAGATTTCACCATTCGAACATTTTTCAAAAAGAAATTGAGTACGTCCCTGTAATCTATTCAAAAGTTTATTTTCACTTAACTTTGATAGTAACCGAGACTTGGCATATGTCAAAATTCCGGCAAATCGAGAAATCCGGAATAACTCGAAAATAAAAGCATATAGCTGCAATCCGTTTTCACTCATGGATTTTGCTCGAAAATCGAAAACTGAGGTAGAGGGGCATTTTTCTGTATTTGCAGAGTTTCACATGGCTGCCGCATTAAAGTATCGAAAACGAAACATTCTGTACAGTAGTTTGTTCCAGTGAATTGAAAATAAAATTAAGTATCTAATATTCGGTTGCATCACCAGATTCAATTGTTCAACCTCTATGAAAAAACGTGATAACTCTTCATTTAACTGGCACTAACCTGTTAATATCCATGATGTATATCATGTAAAATCGAATTTGATTCCATCATAAATAAGATTTTTCAATATTCCTATATCAACGAGTGAAAAATATAATAATTTTTCATTCCAAACA
Organism: Cryptolaemus montrouzieri; assembly: GCA_013387265.2. Lineage (NCBI taxonomy): Eukaryota > Metazoa > Arthropoda > Insecta > Coleoptera > Coccinellidae > Cryptolaemus > Cryptolaemus montrouzieri. The sequence continues at coordinate 32,469,486 of JABFTP020000124.1, read as the reverse complement.
CAAAATGCAGAATTGATTTATTAATTTATTTATTCGAACTCGTCCAAGACTCGAAAAATTCGATTAAAATTATATAATAATAATAATAATGAAACCTATGAAATTTCCCTACGATTTGTACATATCTTGGATCCAATCAAATGATTAATCTGAATTCTTCTTTCACAGCACTATAATTTCTACATACTCTTCATCTCTCCTTGATAGTTGGGGTCAGCCACTGCTAGTGGAGCAATCTATTTCTTAATTTTATTGGATATACCACTTAAGAAGGAGCAACCCAATAAGTTTTAAAATACTTAAGAACATTTGTATTTATATTCTCATTCTTATTTTCTGTACATTCATTCTTCTGAAGAAGCTACGGTGTAGTGAAACGCGTTACGAATCACAATTTTAAGTAAAATTCCTAAAAAACACATTACTTGTTTTTATTATTGATAATGGAATTTTACCAAGTAAAAGCCTCTCAAATTCAAATGCTAGAAAAAAGATAGATGAGAATGCATCTAGAAGTAAGTAGTAATATCATGGTCATACGCGTTATTACGTGTTAGCAAAATACAACCGTCGAAAAGGTTCCACAAATATTTCATTTTGTCAAAACGCGTTCAGTGCAAAAAATATATGATAGAACACCTCAAATTATCTAATCGATAGGTCAGTTATTTAGGACATTTATGATTTTAAGTTATCTTCAACGATCATTACGAATTTTTCAAGAAACAACAAACAAAATGATAGATGTATTAATCATTCTTCAAAAAAGCGACTGCGATATAAAAAGTAAATTGCTAAAAGAACTACAGGAGCCATTTCGCAGATGACGCCTATGTTTCAAATAATAGAGAAAGAAGGAGAAAGTGTGCAGATGAGCACACGACTACTCGAATTAAATCGGCTGGATCCAAAGGGGTGTTTCTAGCAGCCGACGAATGTATCGAAGTAACTGTCAGGGAGCTGTTCTCAGATTAATGTTTCAAATTTTATATCTTATCAAGACATTATGAACGTAGATAATTCAATGCAACATAGTTATTAGGAAGAATTAATCAATTTAAAGTTTTGATTACATCGAACGTGTTTATTAGCTGGCGAATTCGTTATTTGATAGTAAACTTCCCATGTTCTGTTCAGTTCTTTAATTATCATCAATAATAGTACATGGCATATCACATAATTAGGAATTAATTTAAAATCAAATAAAATCACCGATACAATAAAATAAAATACCAAAAAGAAAAAATTACAAACACAAAACAATGTTGAAAGAAACAAACCACAAAGTGTCCTAAAAATTACTATTTAAAAACGTCTCGATACTATAATAGGTTTCCATCAACAGCAGCCTTTTGATTTCTCTCTTAAATTGACTAGTATTCATAATTTTCGTGGCATCTGGCAATTTATTATAACATTGAAAGCAATCGTACATAGTGTCCATCTGTGTTCTTCGCAATCGATGTTATTCTGAGGTTAGATCCTGTTTTCTTCTAGTGTTGTAGATATGAACAAGTTCGCCTCTACAGAATTTGCTTTTATTTTCATGTACATATTTTACACAATTGAGCATGAAGATCGATGATATGGTATGTATACCTTGCTCCTTAAATAGTTCTCTGCAACTGGTTGTTCTGGACGCTTCACATAAGGCTTTCACCGCCTCCTTTTGTTTGAGGAAGACTCTTTTGATACCTGGGCTATGGCCCCACACCAATATACCATAAGCTGCTATAGAATGGAAATTAGCATAGTAAGTTAGCTTACAGATATGGTGACTAGATATTTGCTTCATATGCCGAACCGTGAAAATTACTTTTGACAATCTACCAGTGAGTGAATAAATATACTTGTCCCAATTTTACTCTCCATCAAGTATCATACCAAGCATACTTCATTCCAAATAGAAGGCTCTGTGTTTTCACTCTATTCAACCTCAGTCCATTAGTTGTAAACTAAGATTCAGCCGGCAAAAGTATCAGAAAACGAAGATTCGAATCAATCCACGAGTTTAAATGAAAGGTGGACTAGTTTACTCGCTTTTCACTAGACTATGCATTCGTTCCTAGAAAATTAGTCGGGGGTCATAATTCCTGCTCGTGAATTAGATGTGAGTATCTAGAGCCTGTTCTTCAGGTTGCTTAGAAGAATTAAGACAATTTGTGTTTTTCACTTTCTACCTACTTGATATTTAGGAGATAGGAATGAAACAATATGACACTATTACCATCATACTAGCTGATACACTTACGTGTACCAGGTGTTTCGGTTATTCATTTTCGTTTTTTTGGGACAGATGTCGCTAGTTAAGTATGAAATGTGAATCATGTGTCAATTTATTCTATTGACACTAACCTCAAAACTATATAAATTTGTTTCGTCTTTTTACAATGTGCTCGAGAACTTAGCCCATTTACACAAGGATTAAAAGTTATCTAGTCTTCGGAAGTTTATGGCGTCTTTAGGCCACTCTTGCAAGTGTCACTTTTTTGTTCAAGGAAAACATCCACAACTTGAACAAGGATTCGAACCAGGCACCTCGGCAAAGCAGTTCCAATATGCTTGAGCACTAACCGTGCAGCTATGTAGAGGCAGTTATAAGTTACGGTCTGCTAAAATAATAGTGTTATGAATTGATAATTTCATGTGTTGTACCCGGATATAGAAGTGCATTTGCGATACGCATTACTATTTTATTTCATCTTAAGAAAAACATCACTGCAAGTCATTTTTTGAAGGTAGAGACTTACGAGGGGCAGGCACCAACCATAAGAACACGTGAAACGTGTTTTCAACCATTCAAAAGTGGTGATTTCGACGTTAACGATAAAGAAAGTCCTGATAGGCCGAAAACGTTGAAAAATAAAGACTTGTTGAAGTTATTGGATGAATACCCTAAACCAACTCGAAGAAATAGCAGAAAAGGTGAATGTGAACCCAGTACAACAAGACTACAAGCGATGGGAAAGATCTAAAAGATGAGTAGATGGGTGCCACATGTATTGAATGACAGGAAACTTGAAGACCGAGAAATCTCCAGTGAGTTCTGCTCGAAAGTTATACAAAATGGATTTATTCTCAAAATTCTCAGTGAAAAAATCATGTTCATCACCTGGCAAAACTATTCCATCGACAGCAAGGCCAAATCGCTTTGGTCGCAAGTCTGTTGGGATTAGGTTTGTATTGTATCTTATAACCTGATGAAATCTGGAAAAATAATTAACACTCATTGCTACCCACATTGAATGATCAATTTGAGCTACGCATTGATGGAAAAACGTCTTGTGTGGGTGTAGTGGACAATACATTCAACGGCACGATAAGATGTTTTGCAATGTGACAACGTGCCGTCGTATAAAGCAGAACCGGTCAAGAAAACGTTGAAAGCATTTGGATCGAAAATTCTATTGTTCCAGTCGTACTCCTAAGGCGATTGGGCTTGAACTTGCAGAGCAACACTTACGTCAAAGAAAAAACTGTGCTTTTGGAATGGCGTCCATATATTACCTGAAAATTGGGCAAAATGTAAAGAATCAAATGTTCAATACTTTGAATTTTGAAAAGAATCCTAACTATCCATTGTAAGTAACGTGTTAGTAGTAGCGAAAAAATCGGAAAGGAATCACCGACAAATATGGTAAGCTCACATGCTAGTAGCATTGAGTAATCAGTTCTCACGACCTTGGCAATTGAACTAATATTGAGATACATACTGATATACAGAATAATTGAAAATAACCAATGATATAATAGATGATACAATAACCGACACAATATAGAATCTAAAAATACAAAGAATAGGAAGAGATATAGGTTCCATGATTCGATTGTTCTCTTTTTCAATTTTACAATAGAAGTTACTTTCCAAAGCACTTGTAGTAACACCGAAAACGTAAATTTGAAATATTTAAACACAAAAGAAGTGTCATGTTTTTCATAAAAAGCCCATCACGTCATACACCTCTCTACAATTTATAAGGATTATACTTTAATTGTGGGGTAAAAGCGAAATGATTGAATTTTTTCATCATGTGTAAACATGTTGATGTTGTACACGTCTACTGTCTTTGTAATCAATATTGTTGTAATATGTTGTTTTTAAGTGTTTTATCTTACCACATCAAAACAATGGAAGACTTACTTCTGAGTTCCAAATTTCAGTTATTTCCTTTTGAGATTTGGAAGGAAACTTCAACACTCCTAGACGTTTAAAACTTTTACGGGGTTGAAGGAACGAAAACTTGCTGCATGTCAATTGTCCTGAGCATGGAATCGATATATTATAACTGTAGCACCAAAATTTATACAGGGTGGAGGATAAGAAAGAAGTACAACACTGGTCATACGTAGAACAGCAGTATCTGTAGATAACAGTAGCCTGAAATCGTACTTTTTTTGTCAAGAAAAAGTGAAGTGGAAAAATTATATTTCGTCAAACACGGGTAAAGATTGCATGCTGTTTGCTTAAAGGCTTAAAGCCAAGCCAAGTATCCAGAGTAACGTATCCCGCATCATGTGGTTCAACTTTCAACGACAGGGTACCCGAGTACATTAGACCTTGACCTTCGTATGACCCAGAAAAATGTTTATAGCTTTTTTTTGTAGTATTTGAACCAAAGAATTGATTACAATATATTTTGAGGTGAATATGAGAGATGATTTCCTTAAACTGAATGAATATTTTCAATGAAATAAAACTAGAGTATTTAGATTTTCACTATATTAACAAAACTATGACCAATTATACCACACTGTGGCTTCATCAGATAGGTACAAACTAATGTTTTTTTTTGGCAAAGAGGAGGAAAATCTTTGGAAAGATGCACCCTGGAGACGGGGCCAATGTCGGATTTTTACCGACTAAAAACCTCCTCTTGGGGTTCCAGCCCGAAGGCTATAGTCCCCATGTAGAAAGAAAAGTGGCGGAAGAAAAAGGTAAACTCGGATGGGATGTCCGAGGGGAAGGCTGGGTGTGGAAACCCGATATTCCGGAACTCGTGGAGTCCGGAGTTTAGCTGAGCGGATGCCCTATTCGGCTGGGCGAATGCCCTAAAACATCCAGGTTAGCATCTAATTTTCAATTAAAGTGCAAATTTCCTCAATCGACGGTGTGGTCCACTTCATTCAGCCAACGTCAGCGGTGGTGCACAGGCAGACGCAAAAGTGGCCGCGACGGTAACCTGTGCCAAAGTCCTCTCAAGTCTTGCTGAACTGGGAGTCCAAGCCATGCTGACTAGGAATCCACTGACGCTGCTGGACGGTCTTCACAGGAAGGCTTCCAACGAGGAGTGCATCTGCAGCGCATAAAATGGGCCTGCGCGGGTACAGATGCCGCCTCGTGATGATCTCCGCAGTCGGAAACTAATGAACAGAGTTATTCCTTATATATTAGTCTTATTTCCTACTTAATATCACAATGGGAACAAGTACAAGAGGTATGTTGGAAAACCCATCGGGTTGCTTACTTTATGAATTGAAAAGATTGAGTAAAGGAGAAGGATTTAGATCTAATTGACTATTAAGTAACCTACCTGAATTCTTTTCTTTGTTGATGTCTAAAATTTCCAATAGATTGAGTTTTTTGTCTATTATTTTCATTGTGTAAAATTTCGAAATTATCATTAAAGTTATGGTTTTCTTCGAGTCTTACTCGAAAATTTTACACAATGAAAATAATAGACAAAAACTCAATCTATTAGAAATTTTAGAGATCAACAAGAAAAGAATTCAGGTGGGTTACTTGATAGTCAATTAGATCTAAATCCTTCTCCTTTACTCAATCTTTTCAATTCATAAAGTAAGCAACTCCGATGGGTTTTCCAACATACCTCTTGTACTTGTACCCATTGTAATATTAAGTAGGAAATAAGACTAATATATATGAGGAATAACTCTGTTCATTAGTTTGTATCTATCTGATGAAGCCACAATGTGGTGAAACCGGTCATAGTTTTGTTAATATAGTGAAAATCTTAATACTGTAGTTTTATTTCATTGAAAATATGTATATCGATTTTCATCAAGTAACGACCTCCTCAATCAAATTATTGAATGAATATTCTTCACTTCACTATTATTATAATAATATTAATAACATCAGTATGGTAGTGAGAGAATTGATACAATGCAGGTACCTTATTTGATGGTTATGGCTGGGGTGGTAAATCATCTCATTCAAGATTTTCGTCATTTACTAGAGTTATATGTCCAACATTTGCTTGTGAATCATTTAAGTTTTTAATAATTATCGTTCAGCTCATTTATTTCGTTCCAAAATTACTTGGGTGTTACTGAAGCTAGGGCAACCCCTATAACTTTTTTCTATTTGGAATATTTTAATGAAATTTGGGAATCGTATAAAAGACAACATTTTTGATTTGATAACAATAATATGTTTGACATTTCGTTCCCGGTTATGCCGGAATCGATACGGATACATAAAAAAAGTTACATGAGTGGCCTTAGTCTCAGTTACAGCCGGTATTGTTGAGAACAACCCTTTGATAATAGTGATGATTGGCCTTCAGAAGGGAACATTTAAGAAGAAAATAGCAAAGCAACTATCATTCTCCAACTCATGGAAGCCATGAGATCGACATATTAATATGTCGAAACATTTCAAGTGATCGCCATTGGTATACATTGATATTTTCCGACCCGAATTTGGTGTTTCTCATATCATCTCCATACAGATATTATTTTCTTTATCGACCAACTTTTGATCAGAAAAACCATTGCGCTGAATAAACAAATTTTTTCATAATTAAGTCTTTCAGCTGTTATGGGAACAGTGGAAATCAATTTTTTCCAGTGAAAGGTTTCCTCTACTGAATAAAATTTTTACTGTTTTGATAGCAAAAAACCAGAATATATATAAAATATTCTGAAAATGCTGCACTTCATAAATAATATCTAGCAGAACCTAGTTTTTGGAATTTTATACTTATTCATTTTTACTTATCTGTAACAAATTATATGTTCAGAAATACAGGTAATTTTATTAGGGTAATCCATGATAGATTTTGGATTTGTAAGGGACATAAAGAATGTTTGCTTCTGAAATCTCTGTTTCTGTTATTCGGCTACTTCATCACCAAATTCTCGTAGCAGTTATTTCACCTAACCCTTCAACTAGGCAATTCCACAGATTCTCTAGAACAGTGGTGCTCAAACGGTCGATCGCGAGTGCTTTTTGAGTAGATCTCGAGAAGAAAAAAATTTAGTAGGTAAGTAAACTACAAAAATTTATTACGTAATAAAATAACAATCTGCTATCGGCAAAAGGCGGCATTATCAAAGGAACGCGCGGTACTTGTCGAAGAAAAGTCGCGTTTTTTATTTTTTTCTAGAAATTTCAGGCGGCGCGTTTGACGGGAGCATTCGAGACTTTCGTTCACACCGGTATAAATGTTGCGCCTGCAGGAATTGGAGTCATTCTGAATGGTAACTTGAAGGCAATACTACATCGATACAAAGTTTATTACTAAATAGTACAAAATGAGTGCAGCGAAGAAATCTAATAATCATTCAAATAACGATTGGGAGGAAGAATTTTTCTTTTGTAAGGTGAAGGATATGTGCATTTGTCTTATTTGTCGTGCGTCAGTTGCAATACCTAAGCGTGGTAACTTAGAGAGGCATCACAAAAGGGTTCATAAAAACTATGAAAAGGATTTTCCGCCACAGAGTGAATTAAGAAAACGAAAAGTGAGTGATTTGATATCTTGTTTGGAAAAAGAACAAACCATGTTTACATGACCAGCCATACAATCAAAAGCTACTACGATCGCGTCATTTAAAACATCTCATATATTGGCGAAACACATGAAACCATTCGAAGATGGATCGGTTGTGAAGGAAGCATTTATTGAAGCGGGTGAGACTTTATTTGGAGATTTTAAAAATAAAACAGAAATCATGTCTGCTATTAGAGAACTTCAGTTATCTCGTCCGACTGTCACCAGGCGTATTGAAGTCATGAGTCAGGATATGTCAGATAAACTAAAACATGATATCATGAAATGTACATACTTTTCTTTACAGTTCGACGAATCCACCGATATGACAGACACTCCCCATATGGGTATTTCTATTCGGATGGTATTCAATGACATGTTGGCTAAGGAAGAATTTTTGACAATTATTCCTGTGAAGGGAAAGACTTGTGGTGGAGATATTTATGACGTTTTCTTCAATGTTGTAAAAAACTACAAGCAACTAATATATGAATTGTGCATTACAATCGATGGAGCACCAGCAATGACTGGAAACAAAAACGTTTAGTGGCATTTTATCGAGCTAATGAAGATTTCGCTTCATTTTTGCATTCCATTGCATTAACAATCGCAAAAATTGTGAATTCCATCCGTGCACGTAGCTTGCAACGGCGGCTCTTTAAGTTGCAGTTGGAAGATAGGGAGTCAGCTGAACACACTGATTTAATTTTTCACACGGACGTCAGGTTAGATTTAGATTTAGAAATATAACCTAAAAAGGTTTCAAGACTTATTTCCCGAAATAACAGCTTTTTTAGACAAATGAGGTGATGACACTCAGATGTTGACAAAAGAAAAATGGCTGACTGATTTGGCTTTTTTGACTGACATCACAATGCACTTAAAAACCATTAACTTGGAGCTTCAAGGTAAAGGAAAAACAATTATTGAGATGATTAGTGCAGTAAACGCATTCAAAAGTAAACTGTAACTTATGATAGATCAACTGAAAAGACAGGATCTGAAAAATTTTCCGTCTTTGAAAGCAAGGAAGGAATATTTTGGGACAATTCGAAATGCGTTTTTATGATTGCAGTAAATTGGCAAATAAAGCACCATTTATGAGTTATCCTTTTTCATGTGAAAACATTGAGGAATTAGCTACTGAAATAGCAAGTCCGTTTAATATGAACTCATATTCTGTTTAAAATGAGTTGGTGCAGATTATATTAGATATACATCTCAAGCAACAGCATCTGGTACAAATTTCTGGTGTTTTATATCTGAAGATAAATATCCGAATCTAAGGCAAATCGCCCTTCAACTGACGGCATTGTTTGGGTCAACGTACTTGTGCGAGTCTGCATTATCTGTAATGAAGATAATTAAGTCAAAATATCGCAATCGACTAACTGACGATCATATGCCATCATGCTTGCGAATAGCACTCAATGGTTACGTACCATGAAAAGTATGCTGAGGACATGCAGTGCCACGCTTCAATATACAAAGTCACTACTTAGTTAAGTTTAACACCATATGTAACTCTTTTGTTTTGTAACAACCAATAAACTTGCAATTTTGAATAACTATGAGTTCTTTCATTGATATTATCGAGAAGAACCAAACTAAACCTAAACCAAACCTTGAGTAAAATAATGTATATTGTGCGAAAAGATAATATCTATATATGCTACGGTACACCCTACCTAGGTAGGTAGGTAAGGTGTATCGTGTATGTACAACAATCCTGCATGCAAGTATGTGCTTGCAGCCTCGTCGATCGTAAGTAGTCTAAAAATATTGAGGTAGATCGCCAGCAGTTGAAGTTGGAGCACCCCTGCTCTAAAAAAATAGTGAAATTTCATCAGAGGCAAAGGTAAAATGCTACATTTAGTAAAATCATTTACTCTCAAAGTATTGAGACCGTCATATCTCTATAAAGCTTAGTTGTAGTAGCTGTCTAGATATATAATTTAAACTGTCGATCTAATTTCAAATCAGCCTTGCATAATTTCGACCGTTTACCTCGTGAATTCTAGAGTCCATTAAGTCTCAAACCCTCAGGAAAAAACTTATTTCCGAACAAGAAAAGGAATGAATCATCTATGGATTGATATTTCAGTAATAATTTTTTTATTTGAAAAACTAAATTGTTCAACGTTTTCTATTGATGATACCATTGTAACTTTATCGAAATAACACTCATTTCTTGAATTGAATAAAACTCAGTACTTCCAGCTTTATTTTTTTGGAATTTTTCAAAACATCGGTGAATATGAGTTTCAATTTGTCGTTCAACGAATGAAAATAAAAAATCATAGTTTAAAATTCATAATCTTCCCAAAACTACTATTCACAGAACAGAATGTATTCTATACCATTTTCGACTCAACGTAACATCTATTAATAGACTAATCCTACGATTTCGTTTCGTCTCCCTTACCGTAAACAGTGCAAGTGCCATGTATGTTGGAGAAACACAGGGTAAAAAAAGAATGCCAAGAAGCGGCGTGTGGCATTCGTGACCCATTTTCGAATTTCAATTGGAAAAAGAATGAAAGGTGCACCGGTAAATCGGCAACTGGCGCATTCAGACAATGGCGAGCCTAATTTGAGGCCAATGGGCGAGATTGCAAAAAGTTCTTAAAGAACTGATCTACCTATATAAGCTAAAGGAACGATAATATTCAATAACTGTAGCTCATTCTTCAAGGACAAGTTCAGATAAGAATTCGAAATAACTCATATTTCTCAATGGAATCTTTCTTCATTCTTATTTTATTTTGTACTTTTTTCACCAACTATATTCAACAACTTACAATACTGTCGAGAATCTTTGAAATATGTGGATGTTTCTTCTGAGGAGTTCGAAAACAGACCTTGTTTAATCAAACCCCTAGAAAGGTAGTCATAGGTCTCCCCTATCTATCGGATGTCTTATTTATTTATTTACTCTAATGAAAAAGACGGAAACAAAAAATTCTCGGTCATGGTATCTACGATAGAAACATACCGAAAAATGTTCTTTTTGCGAGTTCCTTCAAGTATTCTAACAAGAAAAATAGTCCTCTCTTCAACTGATCCTGTTCTACTGCCATATAATCTATTTTTGCACCGGTGTCTTGTAATTATACACTGTCACTCACTCCGGCTTCAATTGAAAGTTCTTCAACATCGTCCCCAGAACTCACTGCATCAGTAGCACTTACACTTTTTCCATATTCTACAGAATTTGTTCTTCACTTTATATTTCTCATTGTAGGAATAGCCGAATAATCTTTGCTCTTTTAAATATGTGACTAAGGCATGTTGCATGTCGTTCTAGTTTCCGAACCATCTAGTAATTCTTCAATACTTTTTTAATACTGAAAATTGAGAGAAAATGTTCCTGGTGTTCCAAATGATGAAATCAGTTGCATTTCTTTCCTCACCATCACATTTGTTTTCATCTTAGTAACTATCAACTATTTTTATTTTTGATAATCCCAATATTGGAAGAGCTTGTTTTTACCCATTTAAACTTATTTATTAATTTTTAGCCTGTTAGTGAACATGTTGGTGTCTGGAACTGTGATTTTTCGGATCACAGAGCACAACAGATGACAATGAATCTGATTGGTGAGCCTATTTCATATATTACTTGTAAGATCAGCCCTTTGACAGGAAAGGGTTTAAATTCTTTTCACTCTCTACTTGGATAACTGAGTTGGGACTTTCTTGATGATGATTTAATAACTGTTGATGATGCATTCAATACCTTTCATCAAAATTTTGTGGATTCCTATAAGATTGCATTCCCTGCGAGAGAAATCAGGGAGAGGAAAAGTGGTCAGGGGGTACGCTGGATTGCAGATGATTTGAAAAGCATGAGAGAATAACTCAGACTTATTACAGAACTATATGATAAATACCCTACTGATTACCTTAAGTTCAAACGTAACAGACTCAGATTATTGTACAAATTACAAATAAATAAGGCTAGGTTAGATTGAAGCAAATGTACGACTATATTGTTATCTTCGAACCGTCAAGGAGCCATGTGGAATATCATTAATACAAAAAGGAACTCTCCCAAAAACAAGATTAATTCACAATTAACTCCTAATTACTTCAATGAATATTTCACATGTGTTCCTCACAGTATCACTAAAAAAATATCTGATAGTGTTGTCCACAACCCTGATGACCTGTTTCGTAAAACTAAACCTGAAGGTCTGAGTTTTTCTTTTCGTGAAATTAGTTTTACCGAAATGTGAGATGTTGTTAGGTAGCTAAAAAATAGAAAGTCTAGAGATTTTTATGGCCTATCTTCTAAGCTTCTTAAAAATAATATTAATTCGATTATATATCCACTTACAAAATTAATCAACAAATGTCTTGTTTCTGTAGTTTTTCCTAAGTGTCTGAAAATCGCAAAAACCGTTCCACTTTTCAGAAGAAGTGATGCAAATAGCGTTGAAAATTATAGACTCATTTCCCTTGTGCCTATTTTTTCGAGAGTGATAGAGAAAATTATGTCCAATCAGGTGTTAAAATATTTTGAAGCAAACTGTCTTTTCTCCCCTAATCAATATGGATTCAGGAAACAGCGTAGTACTATTGATGCAGTTGTTGAATTTGTGAACAAAACATTGAAATGTTTCGAGGTAGGACTTTTGTCGCTTTCATTGTTGTAGGACCTTACAAAGGCCTTCGACTGCGTTTCTCATGCGGTTCTCCTGGGCAAGTTGGAGAAGTACAGGTTTGATGCAAGCAGTAGGAAATTAATCCAATCTTTTTTCACTGATCGGCATCAGGTGGTATGTACAGATGGTGGCTCGTCAGATGAAAAGGAAGTAACAATTGGTGTTCCTCAGGGATCTATTATGGGACCTTTACTTTTTTTAATATTCATTAACGTTCTTCCTGATTATCTGACTAGCTGCCTTATTATCCTGTTTGCTGATGACTCTGCTTTATCGGTCGGTTGTCGAGATCTGGGGCGTGCGACAGAGCTTGTGGGGGAGGCACAGTTGAGGGCTTCAAAATGGTTTTCTGGTAATAAATTATGCATGAACAAGGGGAAGACAGAGGAGGTTATCTTTAGTTTGAGACGTGTTGAGTTATCGTCCGTCCGTTTTCTCGGAGTTCATATGAATACCCGACTCACTTGGTCTGTTCATATAGATCATTTATCTGCCAAATTGAGTAAAAGTTTTTGTTTTAAGAAATCTATTTCACTCAGTATCACCAAATGTCCTGAAAGTGGCTTATCATTCTGTATGTGAGTTGCATATGAAGTATGGTATTCTGGTATGGTAGCTGTGGTGAATTTGACAGAAGTTTTGGTCTCCAACGTCGTGTTGTGAGAATTCTGGGTGGGCTGAGGTACAGGGATTGCTGTAGGGATGCTTATAGGACTCTGATGATTTTAACCCTTCCCAGTTTATTTATCATGGAATGTCTGATCTACGCACATAGTAATATTGAAAGTGCAATATTACATAGAGATATGCACGCCCATAACACAAGATTTCGCGATGATGTGTGTGTTCCATACTGCAGGTTGAGTAAGTCACAGAATGGCCCAGATTGTATTTCTTTTAAGTTTTATAATAAATTACCTGCAAGTGTCATAAATTTGTCTGGCAAAGATTTTTAACTATGCCTGAAAAATTTCCTCAAAGGAAACTTTTTTATAGCACAAAAGATTTCCTAAATTTTAATATGTCTGTAGTCCAATTTTAGAATTTTTAAATGTGCTGGATGAATCTTAGATTATTTTTATGATAGCTCGTTATCACTGTTGCCAAACCCTCTCTTACTGATCGTTTTACTAAGTAAGATGTTCGTGAATTTTTTCTCTATTTCTTGATAATGTTTGTTGGCAAGTTTTAAGTAAGGTTTCAAGTTGTCTACACATCTCAATAATTGAGTTAATTATTATATATACCACTAATTCAATGACGACTGCAAATACACATGTATAAAGGCATAAATATAAAGATTTCCATTTCTAAAAATTTCCTCCTAAATGAAGTTCCACATACATACCCTGTACCTGAGATTTCGAGTTTTCAAGTTATGGCGTAAAACGAATTTTACGTACCTACCTGAAGTTGGCAAAGGAGGCTTAGATTTCTGCACGTGCATAGACAGTTTTCAGAGCATTAACATCGTCCTTTGTCATTGAATAATTGATAAATTCAGAGAAAAAATGCCGAAACTGCAGTTGTTGTCGAATTTCCTAAGTCAAATTAAAAATATCAAAACGAATTGACTCTTTTTCCTAAATTTCATAATAATTGTTCAAAATGATGACTATTCACTTCTAGACATAGTTCTACTGGACGCATAACACCCTGTGATGTGGCTCGCCTCAGTTCCTCCACATCCAACTGCATGAAAGCATTTTGTAGTCTATTATGCGAATCATATCTTGAAGTCACAGGTTCAGAATAAATTTTACCTTTCAGTGTTTCCCAAAGATAAAACTCCATAGGCGTTAGGTCAGGTGACCTTGGAGGCCACAAAGACGGACCGTTCGTTCCAATCCATCTATTTTCAAACATATCAGTTGAAATTGAATAATTTTCATTTGTTCGATGAGCTATCGAGTTGGTACCAACAACCCTTGATTTACACAAAATACGAAAATCTGTTGTCCTTCAAAAGACCAAACACATTAAAACAAAACTTATTTTGATTTCTCATTAGCAAATTCAGCCTCATCCGTCCAAATAATCCTTTTGAGAAAATCGGATCGTCTTATTTTCTGAGAAGAAGGATCTTACACAATTCTATGGATCGCTGTGGATCACCAGCTTGTAGAGTTTGTACCAATGAAAATTTTTGTTGTGCAGATTATGTTTTTTAGAATTCTGTGAGTACTACTATGTGGTAAATTCAGATCATCTTATATTGCCAAAGATGCACGTAGATTAACATCAAAATAAGCTAGAACAGCAATTTCATTGTGTTCGTTATTGACTATAGGCGATGAAAATGATGTTTAATGCTGGTCCGTTCTAGTCGAAAGAAAATTTGTAACGTATCTCCTGAATTTTTCAGCTGTCATAGACGGCATATTTGGATATAATTCGTCAAATATCCTACAAGATCTACTCATATTCCGTCTCACATGTCCATGAATGAAAAGTAAATTGAGTATTTGCTCATTTGTCTAGCCAGCCATTCTGTTCGAAATAATTCGACTGACAGTTAAAACAAAAATATTGTTATCTATGCTCAGGAGCATGTCTATGCTCTGGGATATGTCCATGAACGTGCAGAACTCCTTTGCCAACTTTAGGTAGGTACGTAAAATTCGATTTTTCGCCATAACTTGAAAACTTGAAATCTCAGGTACAGGATATGTATATAAAACTTCATTTAGTTTATCATGGGTTACAATTTGAAAAACGTAGTTTTCGATGTTTCTTCGTTTCGAAATATGAGGCAGAAAAAGAGCATTCTGTATACTGACAGAGATTCAGTCGGATATGAGTTATGTTTCGGTTGGTTTCTTGTTTGCAAGTTTGACTTACCTATAAGTTGTTTTTGTAATTGGAATAACAAGTGTTATCGAACCGCGGATTAATATACAGGTTGTTCTATATCGAGTAACAAAGTTAGTTTGTATTTTCGGTATAATTGGAAGTGTCATTGAGGTGAAAATATTTCAGAAATAGAGTTTCGGACCAGCTGAATCAACTATCAAAATTTCAGAACTATAGCATATAGCCTGTATAATAAACTCTCTATTTTCTGGAATATTCCTTTTCTACCAATTGATTAGAAGTACATAAAATAAAAAGATACCTCTACTTGCTTCAAGAAAATATTTCAATGCCCCATCCTTATTATCGTAAATTTTATGTTCAAAGAACCATTTGCTATAAATATCTAGGAAGGTGACTGAATGAAATGAATGAACAGTCACATAAAACTAGATCACGTATTGAAACATACAGGATTCTATTTGCCAACATGAAGAAAAAATTATGCCAACTTTGTCTGAAGATTGAAACCAGAATTTGATATTTCATTTATTTATTTATTTAATGAAACAAAGGAACCGCAACAGGAAACACCCAATTATAGGGATTCACAAAAATTATAACAAGAAAAGTTTGGAGATGTGAAACATCTCTTAAGAAATATTAATATTACTTATTAATATGAATACCTTAAATTAAACAAAAATCAAGTCAAATATAAAACTTTTAGTGAAACAAATGAACTATTGAAAAATACAAAATCAAGGAAATTTTCGTTTGAATCAAAATTCGAAAATCACGCAGACTCAGATCTAATAACTGCATTTCTGAATGATGAAAAATATACATGAAAAATATCAATGCCGGCAATATGCCAGTTATATAAACGCATAACTCTCAAGAACACAGAATGATGAAACAAACTAGTACGTACCTTTGGAACATAGAAGAGTGCATTGCGACGATTAGGATAAATTGAAACGCTGAAAGTGAGATAGTTGACTAGCGGATAATTGAAAGAATTATTTAATATTCGATAAAGGAAAACTGTGTCGAAAAGCACTCTCCTCTGCTCCGGGCTTAAAATCTTGTGATGACGCAATCTCAAACTATAATCTTGTTTTGGAATGGAGAATCTGAAGTTGAAAAATTTTTTCTGAACCCGCTCAATTCTGTCGATGTACTTGTGAGGGGACCAAACATGCGCCCAATATTCCAAATTACTTCTAACCAACGAAAAGTATAATTGTTTCAAAGATCTCGGATCACTAAAACTTCTGGTTATTCTAAGAACGAACCCCAACATTTTGAAAGCTTTTGAAATGATATGATCCAAGTGATACTCAAAAGACAATTTGGAATCGAGATATATACCGAGGTCCTTTATCCGGTTTACCCTCGCAATCACAAGTCCATCAATAGAAAAAGAAGCATCAAAGACATATATGTTTTGTCTAAAAGTTATAGGTTTGCATTTTATATAGTTTAATGAAAAATACCTGGTCTGACAAAAAGCAAAAGTCTGTCCAGATCTCTCAGAAACAGCACAATATCGTCATGGGACCGAATGACACTTTGAGATCGTCGACATACAAATCATGCCGCGTACTCAGAAAACATTCCGAAATGTCATTTATATAGATAGAAAATAACAGTGGACCCAGATGCGACCTTTGAGGCACACCAGATGTAACACAAATAAAATCGGAATGAGCGCCATTGAGAACAACATATTATATTCTATTCGATAGATAAGATTCGATCCATTTCAATAGGGACCCCACCACACCAAAGTGTTCTAGAACTCGCAGCAAAGTTGCATGATGCACCTTATCAAACCCTTTAGCCATGTCTGTGTAAACAGCATCAACCTGAATACCTTCGTCAAAATTACTACTTATAAAATGAATGTAAGGAGTCAAATTAGTTGAGACCGACCAACCCCTAAAAAATCCATGCTGAGATTGAATTAACTTGGAACTGGATACATGGAATAGTTTATCAGTTATTATTGCTTCAAAAATTTTGCCGAAATAATTTAAAATAGAGACAGGTCGGTAATTACTCACTTCATTTTTCTTACCACTTTTGAAAATCGGTACCATCTTTGCTGTTTTCCACTTATCTGGAAAAACACCAAATGCTAGAGACTTGTTGAAAATAATTTGAAGAGGAAAGGCTAAGCTAGCAGACCATGACTTGTGAAAATAGGTAGGATGGAGTCCGGACCTGGACTTTTCGTAACATTCAATCCCTCTATTTTAGCATTGACATCGTTCGATCAATCGCGTTAAGTGAAATTGATGAAGAAATTCCATATATTCTTCGGTAGAGAACAGGTCTATTCGGATCTTCATAAATACTGACAAAGTACTCAGAAAAAGCATTAGATATGGCAGAAGTGTAATTCAACACTTTTTCCCCATGACACATAGACATAGGTATTCTCTGACTCTTAACTCTCCGACATAGAACCAAAAAAGGTTTGGATTCTTCGAATCCCACCCTCTAAAGAAGCAATATGGTTTTTATGATCCCTTTCAATCAAAGATATGCACTGTCTGCGCAAAACACGGTAATTTTCATAAAGAAAACTGCTTTTGAATTTTTTGAATCTAAGAAGAAAGCTAGAATTTTCATTGATACACTTAATAGTATCCTTAGCAAACCATGGTGAGAATTCACTGCACTTAACAGTTCTACGAGGTAAAAAATTATCTATAACATCATCTACAGCAGAGTAAATAGAACCTACACACTCATTTACATCATTCGAACTTAATAAAGTATCCCAATTTGAATTTGAGAATGCCGAATCAATCGCTTCATAGTTCGCATTGAAAAATTTATACATAGATCTAGTCTTACTAGCAATTTCATCCACTGAGGTGCTACATCTTTTTCATTTCAATATGCGGATTTGAAGCAAGTGTGGACTGAAAATCCAAAAATGGGGGTACCGAAGAATTTTACGAATGTAGTGGATGGATGTAATGCATAGAATAAACAGAACATGTGAATTCTTTTTCTATATTATCAGGAAGGTCAAAGTGGAATAGCTCACAAATAAAAAGACGCGATGGAAGACGAATTTCATTGCTACAAAATTTAAGAGATATTCTTTGCTTTAGTTCTGCAGGATTACTGTACATCAAATAAAGTCAAAATAGCATTCATTTCGAACGTCTCTAAAAGGGAACTGACACAACAAGAATTGGGTTTGCAGAAGGGTAGAAACCGTTTTGGCTATCCTGAAATACGTAACAACTAACATAATAAAAACTCATAAATTTGTTGATCATTGATCAAGAAAGAAGAAACTTCAACATAATATCAATGAACTTCCTTCCAGAAACTCAAAATTAATTATTCTTTCCTCATACGTTTGAAGCCCATTATTTTCCGAATTTGCATATCGGGTTCACAGCTTGTTCAGAAAATAAATTATTGACGCAATAGAACCCCTCTATCGACAACAATGCGATACAGGAAATTTTATTACGAAAGAGGGAGGCTTATATCTCATTATTGACTTATTTCAGAATTCCATGCATACCTTCACCCAGCTTATCACTAGATTTGTTCGGTTATTTACCAATTAAAATAATAGCCATTCACAGGATCGATTTTGATCTTAAATTTAAAGATAGTTCGATCAATAAAGCTCGGACAAAACTGAAGAAAAAACTTTAAATTCACAATCGTAGCGGATGAAAATATATGTACGGGATGGACAGATTTTGACATTTTAGTACTGCAACTATGTGAAACATTGAGGATAGACAAAAATGACCCCCAACCCTTCTTTGTTACCAACGAGTTATTTGGAATTTTGAAAAATTCTAGGAACAAATCGAGTGCCAATATCGCGTTGTTTTTGAAGTTGTGTAAAACTCGTTTAGACATTCTACAGGCATTTTTTAAGTAAAGTTAAACTACATGTGACAATTCATTTTACCAATGGCTTAGAGTTATAATGGAAACAGCGTTTTATTCAATATAAAATATAGGTTAATTTGATTTCGTTGAATAAAATTCTTTCCCTTTTCTAAAGTGTATCACATGTGCACTCCTTTTTTTTCATCCAGAACGTGTTTTGAGGAAAAATAGGAAATTGAATAACTCTTCCCAAATTTTATCTAGTAATTCATTGATTTACATAGAATCATTGAAATAGCTTAAGTATGTTCTGTGCTCTCATTTTGGCAAATGCAATTAATTCTTGCAATGACAATTCAGATGAATTATTTAATGTTTTTCACCAAGTTACAACTATTGCGCGAATACAGTACCGTTGGAAATAACGAAGAGACCATGCCGTACGAGAATTGTGAAAAATTCAATATGATTGAATGCTATTTTGAAAGTATGAGTACATTATGGTGCGGATGGTGCAGTAGCTCCTTATTTGGATCGTTTTTCTTAGAGGCAACAACCTCTTAAAAGTATATTCGACAAATTGGGGGAAAACTCCATGATCCATGATGATGTTACATTCAACATCCCAAGGAAAAATAATATAAAGCAGTTGATGGAGAAGATGTAACAATTGAAGTAATAGGTTAGGTAACTGCCAAACCCTCGATTTAAGCAAGCAAATTCAAATGAAAACGGGAGTAGCTAAGAGTAGAACGCTCAGAACAATAGACATAAACCTTCGAAAATCTAAGTTTTTAGAACCAGGAGATTTCCAGCGTCGTCTCACTTTTTAGCGGCTTTCTGCAGATATCTACAGTTAATCCGCTTTCTCTTCGAGAAATCATTTAAACTGATGAAGTTCACATCAGTAGTAATGGAGTATGCAATCGTTAATGAACATTGATTGTCGGATGTAAATCCACATCGTCATAGTATTCTTAAACGTCAAGGCCGATATGGGTTCAGTGTATAATGTGCATTGAAATCCAGCTTATTAGCGGATATGATTTTTGATGAAAACCTTCGTGGTGTCTTATATGACAAATGTCATATTTTTCGAATGACTGTCAAAATTTTTTTGCAAATTTTTCTTCAAATTAAACAAGTTCCACGAAGAAATAATATATGGGCGATGTCAACCCAGATTATTGGGTCCATAATGATCCTAAAACATTTATAGATCATAATCGGCATCACTTGGAGGACTGAACTTGGCCATCGGGCTCTCTCGGTCAAACAGAGATGGAATTTGAGGAAATATCGCAGGTTATGTATTTTTTTATTATCTGCTTAGTCCTTTTCATGACCTTGCTTCCTATGTAAAATCTTTTCTAAGATTTGTTTAGACATAAGAAGTATGATTGTTGATATGTTTTTCTGCTTGTTTTCTTTTTCCATTGTTACAGATTTCTGTACTAAACCCCCTTCCTTTCACCCTTGTCTCCGTTTGGAAATCATGCAATGCAAAAGAATGAAGCGACCAAGCAGAAAAATTTTTGGTAGTCTTTATGTACACACGACATTAACACAACATAAACAGACAAGCTATTGCTAATGCAATAGGGACAGGGAAACGAGTTTTTTCCTCAGGTTTTTTCACTCGTTTATTGAATCATATACAAGATTGTATGGTTCCGTTGTTACATTTCCTGAGCTCACACACCAAAATTATAGATATAAGCATTTATTGTAAATACAATGATTTAAATTTTGTAGATCCTCTCTTTGTCTATATATATATATATATATATATATATATATATATATATATATATATATATATATATATATATATATATATATATATATATATATATATATATATATATATATATATATATATATATATATATATATATATATATATATATATATATATATATATATATATATATATATATATATATATATATATATATATATATATATATATATATATATATATATATATATATATATATATATATATATATATATATATATATATATATATATATATATATATATATATATATATATCATGAAATTGTGAATATCAACATTCTCTCTGGATATTTGGAAGAATTGTCTCTTGCTGGGAGAAGAAAAATACTTGATGGAGCTTTTTCTCATCGAATTATGCTAATTTATTTTCAGCAATAATTGATTATGTCTATGCTGGATTTTTTCCTTTGGGGATATGTTAATGATCTGTTATAGATAGGAGCTAGACGAAATTACGAAGAATTCAAGCGAAATTTCAGACATTGTTTTGCTTTGGTTACCAATATTCAAATCCCAATACATGTCGGCGTTGACAGTTATACATACAGAATAATAGCAATTAATTTGGACACCCATTGTGCCATTAGATCACATTCTATATAAAAGAATTCATATAGTTTTTCGTTTTGAAACAACGATTGCATGTTACTTTTCAAAATTTTCGTACGTTATGGTAGCTTCGTTCTCACAAACGATACTATATTCACTCGAAAATTGTAACTTCTAGAAAAAACATCAAATAAGTGCCTGTAGAATGTCAAAACCTTTTTACATAACTTCAAATTCAACCAAGATATTGGCACTTCACAGATTCCCAAAATGTTCCAAATTCAAAATAGTCATAATTCAAAATTACCCGAGAATGTAAGAAGCTAGCTTGAATCAGTTGGCGACATGAATTCCACCCGCAAAAATAAATCCTCTATTCACAATATTTCAAACAGCTGCAGTACTAAAAGGTCGAAACCTGTCCACTCTGTACATTAACCTAAATTTCAAATGAATTTTGATATAAATTTGCCTGCTAGCGTTTCTCTACTTTGATTTGAAGGAGATTACTTTTGCTGCGTTCCACATGTATACGTATTAGATTAGTGAAGAAAATTCAATAGATTTACTTGTTTATTTTCACCCCTCAAGTATACATGCTAATTTTGGTAAATAAAATTTATGATAAATTAATTTTGGTAAATAAAATTTATGATAAATTTGTTTTGGTTCATGAAATGAGTATGCCAAATTCGAAGATTGAAAACCTTATCTGAAATCTTCGAAATGATAATAATGAAAAATTACTTTGTGATCTTGTACCACTCAATAAAATATAATAAGTTTAATTTATTTGTTTATTCGAATAAGAGAGTTTCAAAAATTGGTATATTACATAGGTTATGTCATATGATCGAACTTTGATGTCAGTCGAAATGAGATCGGATTATGCACAGAATGTAGAATGGGGTAACATTAAAAACAGACTAAGCCCACATGCTCGGCTCTAGTATATGCTCAGAAAAATGAGAAGAACCATGCATAATAATATGATTCAAGGGTATTTGAAATGGAGACCTGTCTCGTCCATCACTGATATACAAGTAGCATCACACCTGTAAGTGTATTGTGAAGAAAAATAGGAATCAGAATTATGCAGATCACATTTGCTTCTTCATTCAGACCAGGTCTTCGATTAGTAGTGGGATGTCAGTAATCTTGAAAATAAAGAGAAAAATACTGGAAACATATGGTGCGAGAAATACTTAGTGAATTTTAAAATTTCAACTCAAACACGAAATGATATGAATAGCATATGAATATACTGGAAACTATCAGGATTTATGATATGAAACAGTTCAAGACTAGATGATTAGATTCCTTAGTCTCAATACACTTACAATTCGGACTGTACAGGGTGCTTCAACGAAAACTTAACAGAGGCTATATCTACCAAGATATTCATTTCTGATCAAAACGCAAAAACAAGTCAATTTTTGTATCAAGGGGGACATCTTTTGGGTTACAATACTTGCCTGAAATATCAACTCCCTAAGCGGGGGATGCAATCCTTGAACATTTTGAATAGGGAAGGTGGGTCGAATGATGACTCAAAAGAAAGGTGGTATCTTTGTCTACATTATCTGAACGAAATTTATTTTTAATTGAAAACTGTAAAAGATACAGGGTGAGCAACTGAAAGATAGGAAAGACTATTTCCCTGAGACTATTCTAGTTTCAGTGAGATAAAATGGAACAGATCCATGCTGATCAATGGCAATCATCATCAAGTATCATCCTCATCTCGAATTTCAACCAATAGAGCAGGGGTGACCACCCTTGAAAATTGGGTAGAGAGAAGATGGGTTGAGTGATACCTCGAAAGAAAGGTATTATCTTTGTCTGCATCCCCATGAAAAAATTTTCATTTTTGATTGAAAACTGTAGAAGATACAGAGTGAGCTACTGAAATCTTCAAGGGTTGTCACCCCTGCTCCAGGGGTTGAAATTCGAGATGAGGATGGTACTTGATGCTGACTGCCATTGATCAGCATGGATCTGTTCCATTTTACCTCACTGAAACTTGAATAGTCTCAGGGAAATAGTCTTCCCAATCTTTCAATTGCTCACCCTGTATCTTTTACAGTTTTCAATTAAAAATGGAAATTCTTTCAAGGCAATGTAGACAAAGATACCACCTTTCTTTTGAGTCATCACTCCACCCATCTTCCCTATTCAAAATGTTCAAGAATTGCAACCCCCGCTTAGGGGGTGACCACTGTAAGGACAACGAGTGCTATCGCAACCATAGATAAATATTACTTGATAAATATTGTATTTTATTATCATTGTTCATTGTTTATCTAGCTATTTGTTTGTTCTCTAGAATTTGACGAGGAGAATTTCGAAAATCTACCCTAATTTCGAACTATATACATCTGTATAGACCCTTAGCAACACTATATGGGGTAAGAAATTTCGCCTTTCAACTTTTCATAAAGCTAATGCAAGCATTCCAGTGAAATTCAAATTAAAAACGAAGGATATTCCAAATTTTCAGTAACGTCAATCGGATAATTTATGTTCCATCGAGAACAAATTAACTATTCCCAAATTTATAAAAATCATATACTGGGTGATGGTTTTAAGGTGTGGTACAAATATTGAAATACAAGTATGGCCCTGATATTTCCCAAAAAACAATTATTTTGGTTTTTTGGTTGTCTACTGGTGTACCGTCAATCATGATAAAGCGTGCAAACACTACTTTGGAATAAATGATCTCGAAAATTAAAGTAGTCCAGCAAGTGCTAATGCCGGTCCCAAGCCCGGATCAAGGAGGAGGGTTCCTAGGAAAGGTTAGCAACCTGCCTAGGGTAAAACAATTCATTGCTCAAAGCACCGGAGATGCAGCCTCGGAACAAGGACAGAAAACAAGGAATACGACCCTTGCGCGAAATAGGAATAAACTCTACAGGAAGAAGCATCAAGTAAGAATAGCCTGCTGGAACATAAAAACTCTATTCTCCAAAGACCACGAAATAATCCCTGAAATGAACGAACACAAATTAGATATATGTGCACTTGCCGAAACCAAAAAGAAGGGAAGAGGATTATCAAAATTAAACAATTACATCTTAGTATACTCTGGAGTAGAAAAAGACCAAAGAGCAACATCGGGAGTAGGACTTCTAGTACATGAAAAATACGAAGAAAATATGGTAACCGTAGAATATGTTAGCGATAGAATCCTGAAAGTCACAATGTCGTTCGACCGTCCGCTACATATCCTATCAGTATACGCACCTGACATAAGCAAACCAGAGGAAGCGGCGGTAGATTTTTATGAAAGTCTTCAATCACAACTAGATAAAATACCAACTAAAGAAAAGATAATCATATTAGGAGACCTTAACGCTAGAGTAGGTAACAAAGTAGTAAACGGGGTAAAACAAAAATATACGTAATTAACAGAAACGGCGAAATGTTGACAGAATTTTGTGTACAGAACGAGTTGCGAATTAATAACACTTTTTTCCCTCACAAAGAACAGCACAAATATACTTTCTACGATAACCGAAACAACAAATCCATAATTGATTACATTATCACTAACCGAATGTTTCTACCCCAACAAATCTCAGATGTAAGAGTTTTGTCATCAGCTAACATTGGAACAGACCACATGCTCGTTCTAGGGAAACTGAAGATGACAACTCAATTAAAAAAGGAAACACCATCTGTAAAAACTGAAAAATTTAACGTAGAATCGCTCAACAATGAGAGCACAAAACAACTTTATTCAAACCGTTGCAAACAGTATATAACTCGTAATCCAATATTGCAGCAAGATAACCCCGACATAGCATGGCTCAAACTAAAAGAAAACATATACAAGGGTGCCACAGAGGCCTTGGGAACCCGCACGGTATCACAGAACGGCAAACCTAATAATAAACCCTGGTTCACCACTGAAGTCAAAAACATTACAAAGGAAAAAAACAAATATATCTAGAATATAAGAACCATCCGACACCAGAGAACCGAAATAGATACATAGAAATAAGAAATAGGGTGAATAACAGAGTTCGGGAAATTAAAGAAGAATACTGGCAGAGATTTAGTGCTGAAATGGAAGCGGATATATACGGAGCGCAAAAACGAATTTGGAAATTATTAAGGAGTATGAAAAAGGACACCAATGAAACTATACAACTGAAGACAATCACAAACGAAACATGGGAAAAATACTTCAAAAATCTTTACACCGAATCAGAATATGAAGAAGAACCCCCAGAAGAAGACTTAGAGAACGACATTATAAAGGAACCGGTAACAATCACGAAAGAGCAAGTAGCTATGGCAATAAGTAAACTTAAAAATAGGAAAGCTCCAAATGAAGATAAGATAACAAATGAGATGATCAAATATGGCGGCGAAGCCATGAGAGAAGAGTACACAAAACTGTTTAACATCATAATTCAACACGGAAAAATACCAGAAGAATAGAAAAGAAGTGTAACAGTGCCCATCTTTAAAAAAGGAGACAAGACAAATCCTGCCAACTATCGCGGAATAACCTTATTAAGCACCTCTTTGAAACTGCTTACAAAGATTCTTGCCGATGACATAACGTCAACAATGCCAATCAGCGAAGAGCAACAAGGCTTTCGAAAAAACCGGTCCACGGTCGATGCACTATTGACTATAACAAGGCAATTAGTAGAAAAGTCTCTTGAATATAACACTCCAGCATATCTTTGTTTCATAGACTTAACTAAGGCCTTCGACAGAGTCCAACTGAAGGATGTAATCAAGATAGGTGATAGTCTTAGCCCTCTACTATTTAATACTGTTATGGACCAACTTGTAGAGACCGTTAAAAACTTGGGACTAGGATACCGCATGGGAACCTACAAAATTAACATCTTATGCTATGCCGATGACGCCGTACTCATTGCAGAATCAAAAGACGACCTACAAAGAATGTTATACGCCTTTAGCAAACGCGCAAAAAATTTCAATATGGAAATCTCAACAAGTAAGACAAAATGCATGACCATAGCTAAGGAACCTCTGCGCTGCAAGTTAACAATAGACAACGCCACTATAGACCAAGTCATGTCATTCGAATACTTAGGGTGCAAAATAACAAGCACAGGATACCTTGAAGATGAAGTGAGGAGACAAGTGAACAAAGCAGCTGCAGTATCGGGACATCTTAAACAACCAATTCGGAGAACTAAACACCTCAGTATACCATGCAAATCCAGAATCTACAAAACATGTGTGCGACCAATTATGACATACGGGGCAGAAACAAGAGCGGAAACGTCGGTAACAAAGAGGATACTAAGAACAACAGAAGTGAAAACGCTAAGAACTATAACCGGTTACACATTGAATGACAGACAAAGAAATACCGACATAAGGGAAAAATGTGAAACAGACGATATTGTAAGATGGGTAAGAAAAAGAAGAAGAGAATGGAGCCAGCATGTAAACAGAATGACCACAGATAGCATAGCCAAAATCGTATATAACAACATACCACACGGAAGAAGACCCGTTGGACGACCACCAAAACGATGGCGGGACAAATGGCAATCAACTTCACAAGAACTGCTGCAGGGAAACCGGAACTGAACAGGCGCTACGCCTTCTACACGGTGAAGAAGAAGAAGAAAATTAAAGAAACTTTGAATGACGTTTGTTCGACTGAAAAGTGCGACAAAATAGCAAGTTACATAAATCGAAAGAGCGTTTCATTGGGATTCAATAACTTTGATCTAATTTCACGAAAAACGTATACAGGGGGATGAGTTCAGGCTGTGAATCAAATCTTGTGAAAAAAAAGAAGTACAGAGCTGGATCATCCGAAAATTTTCATCAATTTTTCAGTCAACATCAGTGAGAAAGATATTGTGTGAAAATTCTCTTCCAATGGAAATTACTGTGATAATAAAATTTGAGTAAAATCGAATAATCAGCCTGTACATCACTAATAAAGGCCTCGACAAAAAAAATGGGGTGCAGTTTCGAACAGCCCTTGGTTTCTTCTACTTATAGTTGCAGTATGTCCGTTTCATGCGTGAATTGCGTGTACCTACTTCAGCTCGAAATAAGTCGATTTAGGCCAACTTACCTCTATGAAAAGTTTCTTCGTTTGGCCGCTAGAGGTCGTCAATTCCAAAGATTGATCTCGATCGATAGAAACCCTATTTGGTATGCGTAATCGGGTGCACTCAATTATTGCCGTTTTACAAAGTTTACAGTTTGAGCCAAACTGTTTCAGACATTGAGTAGCTAGTCTAATTATCAAACTTTTTTGTTTCCTAAGAAATTTTGATATGATGATCGGTTCAATCACAAAAAATAGTTTTTCAATTTCATGATTTCATTTCTCCGATCACCTAGCTAGTCGAAAATATCACAAATTGACCATGTTGTAAACAGAGAATGGTCAGAAACTTGTCTTCTGAGAGCCAGCGGTTGGAGATCGCGGGTGATCTCTGGATGGTCGATGAAGCGCACAGCCTGTTTTTGCACACTATCCAACATCCGCAACGAATGTTAGGGCGCAGATCCCCATACATGGGAACAATATTCTAAAGCAGGTCGAATCTGCGTCTTATATAGAAGCAACAGCTGAGATGACGTGGCGTATCGATTGGCTTTGAAAAGAAAACTAAGTTTAGCTGATGCCAACTTAGCTATTGCTCATACATGTTCATGCCAGCAAACGGAGTTGACCGTTATTCCGAGAAGGTGCATCGAATCTTTGGATGCAGTTTGTTGGTCTTGCATGATTAAAGGAGGTTCTCCATCGGGGACCTTTCTTGAAAACGTAGTTGTTTTGCTCGTGTTGAAGCTCACCAGGTTCAACTGACCCCACTCAGATATCCTCTGTAAGTGAGAGTTTAAGCTATTAATTTGTTGACATCTCTGACGCTGAGATTCCGCAGCTGTAATCGGCCGCAGTTTACTGAAAGACGAAACCAGGATACAATCGTCTGCAAAACTGAAGATCTTGTTCTCTGTAGATGACATCGTTGAATCGATCTGGAATCTTTACCGGACCAATATTTAAATTGTGAATTATTGAAATCCATACGATAATTTTGAATTGATTTTGATGATGTATACTTGTAAAAGCATGTGGATTTTCGACACTTTACACGTGATCATTGTGAAGGTTAGTGATGCCAGACCTAGTAAAAATGCTTTCCTCAGTAAATAGAATTTTCCTACTGAGTTCTCTTCTCTTGGATCAATCGGCAGAAAGTTAGGAGATTCTCAGGATCGTTGGGAAGAAATTCCTGAGATTTCTGAATGTGACAAGGAGGAAATACTTGTTCCTTCAAGATGTCATGAATCTTTGTTTTAGGAACGACCAACTGCAAACCTAAACGCCGCGTGCTTAATTGTGGGTTTTCCTCAACCATGTAAAAAATTTGTACCTCGCGCTCTACCGTCCTTAATGTTCGTTGTCGTCCTCGATGCAATTTCCTGGGCTTGAATCAACCATTTTCGTGGAGGCGCCTCTCCAGATTTCCAAACGTTTGGTGGTTCGGCACTATGCGATCTTAAAATCTTTGAACATATACTCCCGCGCTTTCATGTCCATTGCCTAGACAAAATCACGAAATAACATAACATTATCAATCATTTCAGAGTTACTGTCATCTCCGTGCCGAAGAGTGATAACAAATCACCAAAATACCTAGTTAAGAACTTAAGGAACACTGTTGTGTGAACAATTGGTTGTCAAGCCTAATAAAATGACTATCTGCCAGACCACAGAAATAAATCTAAAACCAACATGGTCAAATGTGATATTTTTGAATTGCTAGGTGGTTGAAAAAATTAAATCATGAAATTAAAAAACTGTTTTTTGTAATTGAACCGCTCAACATATCAAAATTTCTCACTTGACAAAAAAGTTCGATAATTAGCCTAGCTACTCAATGTTTGAAACAGTTTTGCTCGAACGCAGACAGTTAAAAAATTATGGGTGATCAAAAACACGTTCGAATTTTCAGGGACACCTGTAAAACGTCAAGGTTATTGAGTGGATCATTAAAAAACGTGAATAACGCACCCGATTACGCATACCAAATATGGTTTCTATCGATCGAGTCGTTCTTGAATTATTTGAAAAATAAGAAAAAAATTCTTTGTATTTGGTGACCTCTAGCGGCCAAACAAAGAAACTTTTCATATAGGTAAGTTGTCCTAAATCGACATATTTCGACCTGAAAAGTCTGTGGTATAACGTTGTACACGCAATTCACGGACATCCTGTATGTATACAGCCTGGGCCAGTTATAAGTTTGAGAAAGATTGTGCCACTGTGAGTATTTGAAATTTCTTTTGCAATTTTGTTTATTTGTAAATCTCATCAACCGTCACAGAACATTTTCATTGTTTAATGGGATCGATAATATACAAGGTGATTCATATCAAAGTTGTGTTTTGAATGGTACAACCATTTTAATATCACATCATCGAATTCTACACAAAAGTACAGAAGGGTTGTATGGTATCTAAAATTAATGATTCAGGTGTTATTAATCATTATCTTAAAATTTGTATGTTAAGAAAACATTGAAATTGGGAAAATTATATGAGAATCGACCGTGATAAATTGAGCTATTTGTATCAGAGTACGATGAAACACTGAGTTCTCCCGCAAGCACGAATTCAATTTGTGATAACTTAAGTCAGGGCTAATTTAATTTTTTTTAAATAGCAATCTATATTTTTTCCGTTTTTGAAAACAAGACCTCGTCACAAGCCAATAAATCCAAAAACAAAAAGTTAAATCTGAAAGTTCTCAGAAAATTCGGGAATGACCACGTATAACACCCAACAAACTGTTTTTATTCATGACTGTTCATTGCAAATCTATTGGCAATTACTAGTTTTATAAATTTTGTTTGATTTATGTTAATATTTTCTCAATTATTACTTTTGTTAGATTGATATGGATGAATTTCAGATGGTCTTCGATTCGTCTTTTCAATCCTGCGAACATTTGTTTGCACAAACGCTCGAAATGATATACCCCTAAAAAAAGTACGAGAAAACATCTTAACGAAAAAGCAATTTCAATTTTATGGTAGACGATTGCAAAGCAATTAATGTCTTGAAATTAAAGTTAATTTCCTCCCTTCTCTCAGTCAAACTAAATAAAGCATATAATTCAACATTAATAGCTCGCGCTACTCTTTCGAACAGGCTGCTACACCCCCACGTCTCTGCGTTTTTTAAGACGAGGCATTACAATTTTCCTCAGGGTGAAAACTCATCCCCGCTTCCAGACTTCACCCCACGGAAGAGTTATATCGATCTCTTGTCGTGCCCTCACCGTCACCGATAGGGTTACCCTCTCTTTTCTTTGTCTCGAAAAAATCGTTCGCGTAAGCACTCTGGGGTAATAAAGCTGGTTGCGAGAATCATTCTTCAAACGGCATAAAAAATATTCATTTCTTATAAACGAGATAACTCTAAAGGAAGAGGAAGTGGTACAGCTAATGCTTTGAGATCGGTATGTATTTCAATGAAAGCGAAAAGATGATCTTAATTATAAATTTACTAAGAATTGAAAATAAAAGTGAAATTCCGATACACTAAAATTAACAAATTTACAAACAGTCTTCTTTTTGATATTTGAATGCATCTGCCAAAAACAATGAATTTTATTTTTTATTTATTCATTTATTTATTTATTTATCTATTTATTTATTTATTCATTTATTATCACAAAGGAATGTCAACAGCCGAAGCCAAAACGACATTCACTGAAAAAATACATAAACAAGTCTAGTAAGCAATACAAATTAATTCTAAAACAAAACATTTAGGAAAAGTGCTGACTAATACTAGTTATTAGAATTTACTGCGATTAACATCACTGATAAGTTATGAATGAAAGGAAGGGTGAATCACACAATCACAGAAAAAGTGAAAATTTCGTTTTCAAGAAGATAAGGGAGACTCCACACAAATTTAAATGAGAATTCGGATTGGCAGAGTGCACCATTCTACTGATTGGGGAATTTTGTGCACAGTTTGTTTTTTTGAAACTGAATGAGAAAAGATCATAGTTTGTCAGTGATCTACTGGGAATAATAAATAAGATCATATGAAGCACCTCAGGTGCTTGAAATATATAATTCACGATTTTAAACAGAAACGAAATATCGGAAACATTCCGGCGATTCACTAAAGATAATAAGTTTAGATATCTTCGAGCAGGTGTATAGTCGTGATTAGTAATCTGAAAACCTATTTTATGGCAAACGAATCGAAAAATTTTATTCTGAACCCTTTCAATGCGATTGGAGTAATACATGTATCGAGGATTCCATAAACAAGACGCAAAATTAAGTTTAGTGAAAACATATGCATAGTAGAGAGTGAGAAAAGATTTAACATTCCTGAATTCTCTACCCTTCCGAAATATAAAGCCCAACATACGATTGGAATCACTTACAATCTGACTGATGTGTGTATCAAAGGGAAACTTACTATCAAAAGTCACACCGAAATCTGTGATCGAAGACACTTTCTTGAGTGTACATCCGTCAATTGTATAAGGAAACGTGAATGATGAATGATTTCTAGTGAATGAAATAGAACAGCACTTTTTCAAATTTAGGAAAAGATGGTTATCCTTACAGTAGTGAGATGAGTTATTCAAATCACTTTGAAGCTTCAGACAGTCATCCCAACACCCGTTTGGCCTGAACACCTTCAAGTCGTCCGCATAAAGTAAGAACTCAGAATGTCTGAAGTAATCCCCTATATCGTTAACGTAGATGATAAAAAGAGTGGTCCCAAGTGCGTTTCTTGAGGCACACCGGAAGTACTAATGAAATAATCGGATTGAAAACCGTTGATCCAGACAGACTGCATTTTATCCTTAAGTTAGTACTCAACCCAACTTAGAAGATCACCGGCAACACCTGCTACACCTAATTTATAAATTAGGGTCGATATACAAATTTTATCGAATGCTTTTGAGAAGTCGGTGTAGACGGAGTCTGTCTGAGTCTGAGAGTCTAACAAGCCATGAAGGTACTCTGTATCTACTACCTGCCCTTAAAAAATCCGTGTTGTTGCGGAATAATGAAGTTCTTTACGTGAGAAAACAAATATTTGAAAATTAAACGCTCGACTGCTTTGGCTATTGTAGAAAGTTTACTTATAGGCCTATAATTTGAAACAATTGTTTTATCGCCACTCTTGAATATGGGTATTATGATAGATTCCTTCCATTTAGAAGGAAAGGCTCCTTGTGCTAACGACTGATTGAATAAGATGTGAAGAGGTTTACATAATGTGGAGGCACAGTTCTTTAGAAAAAAATCAGGAATTGAATCAGGACCAGAACTCTTGGAGACATCGAGTGCTGAGAGGACCTCTTCAACTTCTTTCTCAGGAAAATTTAAAGTAGACAAGATACTGTTATTCTCATTTTGAAATCTATAATCTTTTGACTCGATTGATTTTTTGGGATGTAAACACTTTTGAAGTATGGAGCGAACATATCGCAAATTTCTTTTCCCTTTGATGCTGCATTATTCTCATAAATAATTTCGCTAGAAATCTCACAATAATTATTTTTCCTTAACGATACATATTTCCAGAACAGTTTGCTATTGGAAGGGAGCTCTTGCTCTATTGAAAAGGCGAAGGCAGTCATATTCATGAGAATGAGCTGCTCAGATCTTTTTCTCAAAAGTTTAAAAACATTGAAATCATTTATATTTCTACTGAGTTGCCACTTTTTATGATAAATGTGTTTTTCCTTTATAGTTGTAACAGTAAGTTTTGAACAGTATGATGGGAATCTCACATGAATTATTCGTTTTGGAATATTTTAAACAATTAACTCATTAATTATATTGTAAAATATTTCCACATTTTCATCGACAGATATTTTGTTATTGAGCAAGAACTCCCAGTCCAAGCTAGATATTGCATCATTCACTACACTATAGTCGGCTCTTTTGTAATTGAGATAAAATTTTTTCTCACTGATTTTCTTTTACAACTTTTGCTCATCGAGACGAACTGAAAACTCAAGTACAGGATGATGTTTGTCCTCTGCAACGAGAGGGTGATCACAATGTACTAAACCTGAGACAATGTTTTTAATACACGAAACGAAATCGAGAATTCTTCCATTAGAATTTTTTATGTAATTAAATTGCATAAGCTCAGCAAAAAAGAAAGTAACCGTCAGATCAGAGTATTTATCCTCGATATTTGTAGGTATAAAATAATCATTATCACTCACCCAATCTACAGTAGGGCAATTGAAATCACCGTAGAGGAGAAAAGGACAGTTGATAGATATCATGTTTTCTTCCAATTTTGATGAAAAAAGATTTTTTGCAATATCGTCATCTGGTGACAAATAAACGCAGCAAATATAAAATTCAGAATCGTTCATTTTCAACGACACCCATATATCTTCAGCATCACTATTAAATTTCACCACTGAATGAGATAAAAGTTTTGTAGGTTCGATGTCAAATAAACTTCTACTAGGTAACAAATAGGGTAGGAATCTCCAAAGATAGCGCTATGGGCAAATCCATATTATTTTCAGAAAGTATTAACCTTCAAACGTCTCCTGTCATTCCATTGCATTTTGATCGTTTGTCGATAAGTTACAGACAGTGTTTCAGTGACGTTACTTTTGTAAATTTTTGAAAAATTAATTAATTAATTTAATTAATGCGTTGTTATTTTCATTTAGATGAATGGATAAATGAAAATAATAACGTCACACTAAAATGACTTGATAATGGTTATCGGATGCTGCTGCATCGAGAGTAAACTTAGGACGTTGATTTGTTGACTTTAAACGTAGCTCGATAAACACCGATGATGTTGGAAGCTCTGGACTTTCAAATGAGGCAGGTTATATAGAAAACATTAAACCGCTGAAAAAAATTTTTTAAGTGGTCGGAAAATTAAGTTGCCTGAAATAGCTGATTACATAAACATATCAAAAATTGTGTGGGACGACAGCTGATTCTCAACTTGGTATTTGTCGCATCGAATAGTCCTGTAAGGTCTTATTGCAATACGCACAATCGTATGAGACTTCGAAAATAGGATATATCACAATTGAAATATTGAAACATATGAACTAAAAAAATAAATGTACTCACTTTCAGCGTTGGACCTGACTTTCAAGGAAATGCAGTGATATCGACCAATTGCTCGCGATTTAAATATTTAAATTTTCCTCAGAAATCAAGTCAAAGATTCGGTGAAGAGCTTTCGTCCCTATCGGCCTCTTTAAATTCCTCCACTGACTAGTGTCCTTCCTTTGCGCGATTTTTGTCATAAAATTAGCATTTCACGTTTTCCATATACTGTGAAAAATGTTCAAACTTCACTAGCATGTCATACACATTATCACTTTATGAAGTCTTGATATCAGCTTCACTCGGAAAATGAATCCAAGATTTTTTTTCAAATATTCTCGTGAATTGACCCTGTATCGAGCATATTCTTTTGGTTTAAACAACACAGACGCGAAACTTCATTCGTATAATTGTACAGGGAGTCCGCGTTAAAAGGCATTTCAAAAGTGTCTGGGGAATGGATTTACCACTCAATTTCAGATTTTGGTTTACAGTAAAAGGATACCGATCTACAATTTGCATTTATTTTCGTAGTGGTACCACATCGGTTTTTTCACTCGTTTATTGAATCATATACAGGATAGTATGGTTCCCCTGTTACATTTCCTGATCTCACACTTGTGTTTTTTTTTTCTGACATACACCAAAATTATAGATATAAGCACTTATTGTAAATACAATTATTCAAATTTTTCGTAAATCCTCTCTTTCCATATATAATATATATATATATATATATATATATATATATATATATATATATATATATATATATATATATATATATCGATTTATACCTAACCCCGGCTACAACCTGCTATCTCAATGGCATGGTGTACTTTTCACTTTTCACTTTTCAATTTTTTTCATTAAAAAATATCGTTTTCTAAGTATCTTCAATTGGGATTTGTCTTATCTAAAATTAACCGCCAGTGAGCTATGATTGATCAATTGATCAAAATTTTCGAAATTATTGAGCCTTCTTCTTTTCCAATGATATTGACTCAGATTTGAATAAAATATATTTTTCTGTAGAGTTTAACGAAAAAACTGTTATGTTCGAGAGCAACGTACTTTCCGATGATATTTTATATACAGGGTGCCCAGAAATCTCTGTCAACTCAATAAAACTAAAAACGAAAAAGTTTTTAACAAATACTAGTACTATTTTTTGATTGCATTGGAATCTTACTTTAAACTAGTATTGATTGAAATTAGGTTTCCTATAACTAAAATGACACGTTTTTATTCGCGAGTTTATCAAAAACACAAAAATAGTTCCTTCGGAAAATTAACTCATTGATTCGTGGAAGATAGAAAGGTATTTTATTATTTAAAATTAGTGATAACACTAATTTCGTTGGTGTATAGTTTTATCTGTTGAATAAAGTAGCAGTTAAATACTTAAACGAGGATATTATGAATTTATTCATCATTCAGGGTCAATATCAATAAAAGAAAAGAAGTCGAACTTGTAGAACATTCAACATTCAAGTACCAGAATTTACGACTAATTTTCAGAAAACAGTTGAAAAATTACAATCAAATTATGTCAACTACAATGCACTCTGATACATGATAGCTCATGTTTCACTTCAAAATATTTCCGAAGAAATCGAAGAACTTACTGACAATACAACTCATCCCTCCAATCGACACAACAAGATGTAACCTCGATCTCATATCAAGAGATAGATCATCCTTAAGTACCAGAAGATGTATCGACGAAACACTTTCGCTTCCTATAATTACAGAAGTACTTGATAGTAAAGACATATTTGCTTGTCCGAAAATTTCAGCACAAAAGGCCAAGAACAAGAAAGAACATACGAATAATACACAAAATGATCTGAAAGACTTAATTTCAAATTACTCTCCATCATTTGTGCTAGACTATGATCAAATTACCGACTTATTATTATTATTATTATTATTACTCCAAATTGCACTCAAAACCCTTTCAGATATGCTAACAAACATATATCCCTTTGCCAAAGAAAGATACGCCAAAACTCGGATCACGAAACTGAGGAAAATACTATTGAAACAGCTGGATGTACAACTACAACAAGACATATCTACGGATGAGGAGAGTGACTGCTCCCAGGGTAGTTTCCATTAAACTTTTGTGTGTTTAATTTGCATAATATGATAGAAGTTAATTTCAATAAGTTTCTCAGGTGGAATATAAACGGTTTCCTCAATAATTTACCTATGCTTCAAACTATTCTATCCGAACAAAAACCTGACATACTATGCCTACAAGAAACCAATCTCAAAAACGATAACATCACTGCCCTAAAATCCTATCAGCACTACAGTAGAATACGATCAAATCAGAACATTGCTAGTAGTGGGGTATCAATTTTAATTGAAAATACTGCCAAACAAAGTCCATATCAGGAAAAACATGCTCACCTATATGTAATATATATCTTCCTCCTGGTGAAATTGTAGATACAAATGAACTTGCCAATTTAATGAGTCAAATTCCTTCTCCAAAAATTAAAGTAGGTGGTATGAATGCGTATAATCAAATATGGGGCTCAGCATATAATGATCAGCGAGGGGATATAATCGAAGAGATAATAAACAACCTAAAACTATCGCTATTGAATGGCGGTATCCCTACCAGATTTAATATTGTTACTGGAAAATCTACACCATTAGAGTTGTCGGTATGTGATAGTGACCTATACCCGATAATAACTTGGCAGCCGATGGATTAAACGTACAACAGCGACTACTACCCAATTATCATTTACAATAATCAAGACAATAGTGACTCTGCGTCAATACCCAAATGGAACCCCTTTTCGAATTAAATTGAATCAAATATCGGCGGCTGCTCATTGAATGCCAATATAGATAAAAGCTTGGAATCCTTTTCTAACATTATAATACAAGCGACAGACTTAGCTATAGGAAAAATACGACAGATCAAAAAGTACTGTACTGTACCGTGGTGGAACTCATACTTCATCAAAGCAAGTAAAAACGCATTCAATGTATAGAAAAGGAAGAAAACACCCGAAAAGTAAATTGAATTCCAAAAACTCAGTGCCATCGCAAGACTCACTTTGAAAACTTCGAAGAGAAAATCCTGGAGAGAATATATATCTACAATAAATAGCTCTACACCAATGACTTAAATTTGAAAGAAAATCAAAAGAATATCCAGCACAAATATCAAATAAAAGTACTCCAAGTCAACAACAGAAACATATCTACAGATTATGAAATAGCAGAAGTATATCAGCATCGATCAATAACTGATAATTATGACAATGATTTCATTAATTTCAGAAAATCGGAGGAACATGAAATAGGCCGCACTGCTGAGGACAATGATCCACTAAATAACCCCCTCATCATGTCAGAATTTCTAGAATCTTTGAATGTTTTCAAAAATACTGCAGCTGACCCACATAATATTCTCCTTATATTTATCAAATAATAATATCTCCCAAGAAATGAGACTAAACACCTCTTAAATATCTACAATATGATTTGGCTGAATCACAAATTTCCAACAAAATGGACAGAATCAATTATTATCCCTATTTTGAAGCAGAATAATTCCAAAACTAACCCAGAATCATATAGGCTAATCTCATTAACATGTGCCATGAGTAAATTATCAGAAAAGATCATATATAACCGGCTCTTATGGACATTAGAAAACAAAATATACTTATACCACTACAAAGCGGATTTCGGTCAAATAGATCAACAATGGATAATATAATAGGGCTACAAACTAAAATACACGAAGCTCTAGCATCCAAACAAATATGTGTAGCATATTTTTTGATATAAAAAAGCATATGATACAGTTTGGAAATATCTGATCATAAAAAGCCTTCAATCGCATAATATACGTGGGCGTTCTCTTGCTTTTATATAAAATATTCTTGGAAATCGAAAATCTCAAGTGAGAATTAACGAAGACCTATCAGCATCAAAGAATCTGGAGAAAGGAATACCACAAGGCGCTGTATTTAGCCCGATCCTATTTCTATTAGCCATCAATGATGTTTTGAATAATCTCAAAACACTACTCAACGGATGATTATTTGCAGATGATTTAGTCCTATTTGGAAAAAGCAAAGATATACAAAACATCTTTACTATGGTGCAGCACTATTTAAATAGTTTAAAAAATTGGTCAAAGGAAACAGGTTTCAAATTCTCCACAGAAAAAACTCAGTACATAGTTTTCTCTAAAAGAAGTATCGACACACCCCCAACTCTCGCTTTATATTAATAACCTGCCAAAGAAACACATCATTGAGTTTTTAGGGATGATTTTAGATGAAAAACTCACTTGAAAAGAGCATATAAAGAGGCTGGCTGTAGAATGAAATGGCAGACTGAATGTGTTGAAGACAATATCGAACAAGGACTGGGGCTCGGATAGACAAACCATGCTGTCACTCTATAGGACATTAGTAAGATCTAAGCTGGTTTATGGTTCAATAGCATATTCTTCCGCAAACAGCTCAACACTCAAAATTGTAAACACAATACACAAAAAACCATTAAGGTTAATACTAGGAGCCTTTAGAACAACCCCTATAGTTCCCCTGCGAAGCAGGGGAACCATCTCTCCATGATGATAGAAGAACGTACCTTAGAATCACTTACGCAATGGAAAGTCAATCAGATCCGAAAAATATAACATACAAATATGAAAACAATGAGAAATCCATAAACTTATTTGCTAATAAACCACGAACACCTAAACCTTTTTATCATCAAGTGCAGTACGATCTCTCAACACTTAACATCACTTAACATCACACCTGTCTCCCATTAAGGCGTGAAATGACTCCTCCTTGGACTATAATACAGCCAAATATAATTAGCACCCTGACACAATTCGACAAATATTCAACAAATAATATCATTATACAGAATCTGCGAAGCATAATTAATAGATACGAGGGTTATACCGAAGTATATACAGACGCATCCAAATCTGAGGCTGGCGTAGGAGCAGCGGTTGTGACATCTAATTCTGTGCTTAAATTCACTTTACTCTCATAAAGCAGAGTGTACTCTGCTGAACTGTTCGCTATAATACAAGCCTTAATACACATCAACTCCTCTCAAGAAGAAAAACTCATCATCCTAATCGATTCACTCAGCTCCCTTCAGACACTCAAGAAAATATTCTCCAATAACACCATCGCAAATAAAATAGAACAAGAACTAGAAAAGTGCCGAACGAAATAAATCATTTTCATCTGGGTGCCATCACATATACAGTGTGTTCCAACGAAAATTTGACCCCCCCTATAACTCCGAAATGAGTAACATTAGCGAAAAACACCAAGACACATCGATTTTTGTTTCGAGGGGGAGCATTTTTCGAAATAATTCGAAACTTGTCAGATCAACCCCCTACCCCCAGCAACCCTAATTTCGAAATTCATCATAGGGAATAAGGGTCGAGTGGCACCTACTGTAAAGGTCTGTCAATTCTCCATTCTGATTTGTCATTTTAGAATTTTAAATTAACATACAAGGTGTCCCAACCGAGGGTAAGTTGAATTCCTGCAAATCCCAAATACTAAATGAAATCGATTTATTTTGGCATAATGCAAGCGCAGGTTTATGCTCGGTCTAGAAAAACGACCTACACTTGTGAATTTGGAGTTGGTGCAATCAACCCCTATTTCCAGCATCCCCAACTCAAAAATCATTCGATCGAAAATAGGTCAAGTGGCACCTCGTTGGAAAGGTATTTCAATTTTCTCTTCGAATTTGGTATTTTCGAAGTTCAGAATCAGCATACAGGGTGTCCCGGAGCAGGAACACTGAAACCCAAATAACTTTTTGAAACTGGTTCATTTCGGTATAATACGAGAACATGTTTATGTTTGATTCGAGAATAAGACTCTCTTGCGTGAATATGGAATTTTTGCAATCAATCTCTTCCATTCAGCATCCCCAACTCAAAAATCATACAAGTGATTACAGGTTGAGTGGCAAAGTTCCAGAAAGATTTTTCTATTTTCTGAATCACTGAGGCATTGGTTTCAGTTTGGCAATCGAGGTTTTCTGGCGTGAGGATCAGGATGAGGGGATGATGGAGAAACTGATTGGATGCTCATCTAAACAGGAAAACGAGATTTATTGAACTTGTATTCAATTGAAAACAAAAACTAACTTGATTATTACAACAATTGTTCAAAATGACCTCCGCCCACCTCCATACAGTTATACAGACGATTTTCGAACTCTCTTCTCACATTAGCGAAAACTTCAGGAGTCAAAAGTCGGCATTCTGTGATAATCCTCATCCGCAGCTCCTCCAGGTTTTCTGGTCTTGTGGCATAAACTTTAGATTT
Source organism: Cryptolaemus montrouzieri (assembly GCA_013387265.2). Taxonomy (NCBI): domain Eukaryota; kingdom Metazoa; phylum Arthropoda; class Insecta; order Coleoptera; family Coccinellidae; genus Cryptolaemus; species Cryptolaemus montrouzieri. Next base: position 32,428,594 of record JABFTP020000124.1, on the reverse strand, counting down.
TAGATGGCCCCACAAAAAAAAAATCTAGGGATTTAAATCTGGTGACCTGGCTGGCCACTCAACAGGTCCTCTTCTACCAATCCACCTTCCTGGGAAATTTTCGTCTAAATATTGGCGCACCCGAGCATCATAATGCGGAGGAGCACCGTCTTGTTGAAAACGCATTTCGTCCTCAGAAAGAGTTGGATCGTTCTGTAAAATTTCTGTCAATCTAGGATGTATGTGTTCCTCTAACAACTGTAGGTAGCCATTTCCATTCAGATTACCCTCAATAAAGAAAGGCCCAACTAGATGATTGCCAAAATTCCTGCCCAAACGTTCAACTTCTGAGGCCTTTGCGTGTGGGCCTCTCTAAACCAATGAGGATTCTGTGTGTCCCAATATCGACAATTATGTCTATTCACTTCACCACTGAGCATAAAGGTGCTTTCATCAGAAAAACAGATGTTATTCAGAAAATTTGGATTAGCGTTTAGGTTTTCACTTAGATTTTCACAAAACTGTAAACGACGATCTGGATCATCTTCGTTTATTTCATGCACTAATTTTACCTTGTAGGGTGAAATTTGTGATGTTTCACGATTCTATGGACAGTTGTAGCTGATACACCAGTCAGACGAGATAGTTTTCTGATCGAAGTAGTATTCTCCATTTGTAGATGACCCACTACTGCCACTTCCGTTGCCTCATTTCTGACAGGACATGCCACTTCATGTTTTTGTTTGCCACCGAACCCGTAGCTAGGAATTTGTCAACCAAATATTTAACGTACTGGTGACTGACTCCTTTCTCTTTCAGGATGGTTCCTATCGAATATCCTTGCCGTTTCTTTGGCACAACTGTTATTTCGAAAATACGTCGATACAATTTCGACCCTTTCCTCAGTGGAATAAACCATTTTCAGATTAATTCCAACTGACGAACAACAACAATAATGAGGAACTGATCTGAATAATAATAATATTTCATTGCAAAAATGAGAAATAACAGATGACTGCACGCCAGATGGAAATGAAAAAAATGTGAACATTTTCAATGCAGAAATCAGCTTTATTTCTTCGTAATTGATGCTCAACACATCGTACCCCAATACTTTTAACAGTTTCGAATTAATTTCAGTTGATAATTTCAAATGACGATATTGAATTTTTCGAAAGCGACATCCTGTATGGAGAGCCGAACTGAATGAAATGCTTTAATCATTCTGGAATTCAAAAAACCTTTCTGAAGATATGCCACTTGAATTATTTGTATGATTTTCAAGTTGGGGATGCTGAATGGAAGGGTTGATTGCAAAAATTCTATAACCACACAAGAAAGTCCTATTCTCGGATCAAACATGTTCTCGTATACCGAAATGAACCAGTTTCAAAAGTTATTTGGATTTTCAATGTTCCTGCTTCGGGACACCCTGTATGATGATTCTGAATTTCGAAAATACCAAATTCGAAGAGAAAATTGCAGTACCTTTCCAACGAGGTGCCACTTGATCTATTATCGATCGAATGATTTTTGAGTTGGGGATGCTGGAAATAGGGGTTGATTGCACCAACTCCAAATTCACAAGTGTAGGTCGTTTTTCTAGACCGAGCATAAACCTGCGCTTGCATTATGCCAAAATAAATCTATTTCATTTAGTATTTGGGATTTCCAGGAATTCAACTTCACCCTTGGTTGGGACACCTGTATGTTGATTTAAAATTCTAAAATGACAAATCAAGGTGGAGAATTGACAGACCTTTTCAGTAAGGTGCCACTCGACCCTTATTCCCTATGATGAATTTCAAAGTTAGGGTTGCTGGGGGTAGGGGGTTGATCTGAGAAGTTTCGAATTATTTCGAAAAATGCTCCCCCTCGAAACAAAAATCGACGTGTCTTGGTGTTTTTCGCTAATGTTACTCATTTCGGAGTTATAGGGGGGGTCAAATTTTCGTTGGAACACACTGTAGAAATTCCAGGCAACGAAGAAGCTGACAAACACGCTCGTGAATCCATCATTGATGAAAACGCAGTTCGCAAGTCTTAGTGACTAGTGACGTGAAGAAGTTTATAAAAATCAAAATGTGAATTCTGCGTGGCAATTAAAGTGGTCGAACACGACCTCAAAACTCCGGTCATTGAAACCATTCGCGATTGAAAACAACAAATAAAAATCGCCCGACTTAGACTTGGACACACGATCTTCACCCACAGCTATTTAATAAGTAGGGAGCTACAGTCCCAATGTAACAACTGTAACGTAAGAAAATCTGTCGAACATATCATGGCAATATGCCCCAGATTTTCTAAAGAGAGAAGACTATATCAGATTCCTGATAATATTGAAGAAGCACTTGGACCAAATTGCAACTTTGAAAATATCATCAAAAACCTGCAAGCTGTAAACATCGAACATATTTAAATATTCTGTTACCCTATTGTACCTCATATATAGCTAATAATCCCCGGGTTGATACGATCTTTGTTAAATACAAAAAAAAAGTTATGTCACTTATAAGATCAAGAAAACTGAAATGAGTAGTGTTGACTGAGTTCGAACGATGATGATGTCGTTTGACGGCTTGAATCATGCAACGAAATTTCTTGATTGGGATAGACGCTGTCAAAGGCACGTCTCATCTTTAATACGAGATCTTCTCGTAAATTCATGGGCGAACTATAAACTTTGCTCTTCAGGTAGCCCTATAGATAAAAATCTAAAAAGGATAGATTCGAAAATCTTGCTGGCCAATTTCATGGACCAAGTCTTCTTATTCATCTGTTGTCAGATAATTAATTCGTCCGATATCTGAGGTGCAATAGGCTGCAATGCACATGAAACATGTGCATTTAACAAGAAATTTCGAAACAAATGTAGCCAAAATCTCTAAACATCTCACACCATTCAAATTTTCTTCATAAATTAAATATTGACCTTGGTTGTTGTACGTAAACTGAATACATTGAAACTAAAACGATGTTGGACATTTAGCTCCCATGTTTGATATGAATTTTTGATGGCCCAGATATGAGAATTCTGCCGATTAAAAATATCTTCACTCGAAAGTTTGGACACATCGGTTCATATATTGATTTGTAAGAAGTCTGGGAGTTCTTGAATGTGCACCATCAATATTTCACAGAAATCAATCTCATTCGCCGCGTCTCCTGAATTCATAGATGATATTAATGGGAATTTGTAGTTATGAAAATTATTTTTCTAAAACATTAACAATTGATGTACGTGATATCCCCAAATATGGTATACCAGAAGTTTTATGGAGTGTCATAAAAATAACTCAAGATGGTAACTGCAAAGTCTTCATCGTGTATAATGAAACTAATTCTACCCATCTTCCCTGTCTGTTTTCCATACGTGACGAATTATTGTGATTTTCTAAATTGCTTTCTGCCGATTGGTCGTAATTTTGGGACTTTTTCGTTAAATGTTCTGCAAGTTATTATTATTATTATTTCTTGATATTCACAATGAATGATGAATAGATTCATAAAATCCTCGTTTGAGTATTCATTTGCCATTTCATTTAACAAAAACTTTTTACAAAATAATTAGTATTTTCAAATAAAATCAAGACGTCAACCTCAGTCCGAAATTCATGTAACTTTACAAAGAACATTATGTAACATAGAAACTGGCATCGGAATTAAATTCACCCTGTTTGTTGCATGTTTCCAGGGTCTAATGATTTAATTTTCCGAAGGAACTGCAGGTATTTGATAAGATCGCGAATTAAATGAAAACTTTATTTAAATTTTAGGTGAAGGAAAATCTAATACCAATCAATACTATTTTAAAATTCGGTTCTTATAAAGTAAAAAGTAGACTTTCAAAAGAAAAACGTTTTTGGAAAATTCAGTTTTATTTAATTGACAAGTGATTTTTGAGCAGCTTGTATATAAAATAGCATCGGAAAGTTCGTTGCCCTCAAAAATAACACTATAATCCTATAACAAAAAAAATGAATCTTGCTAAACTCTGAGACTCTTATTTTGGACCAAAAAGACAATATAATTTCGAAAATTTTGATAAGAAGAAATCATAGGCCAGTGATTGTTAATTCTAAATAGAACAAATCTCAACAAGAGATGCTGGAAAATGGATGCTTCAATAAAAAAAATTGAAAAGTACACCATGCCATTTCAAATAGCACGGTTGTAGTCAATGTCTGGTATAACAGGAAGTGGTACTGCTCTGAAAACATTTGCAAATTGTAGTATCCACGCACTCTAATGCGTGGATATAAACCCGTTCAACAGGTATTTCTAATGGGCCCTTGAGCACGGACACCATGTATAGTCTTCATTTGATTTCTCAATCGCAATCGACGAATATTAAACATTATAATTGCTATACGCATTCACAATCGAGAAAGTAAAAACTGTAGCTTTCGTCATATCATAAAACTGGTCTGTCAAATGATATCGTCATCAATATGGGCTACTATACAGGCGGCAACATTTGCTGGGATAGCCTAGCAGAAACGATAGATTGGATTATGAACTCATGGAACTGTTTATATGTATAAAATTATGATTTCCACTACGTTTATTGACTTGGTGGATTTGTCCGCTTTCTATTCTTTGAACTTTGGTTACATTTTATAAAAAGTTATTTCTGCATTATCGGAGAATCCTATTCAATTTCCAGGAGGTGTAAGGTCTAAATCAAGGGTGCTCAAACTTGAACCGCTGGCGATCTACCTCAATATTTTCAGACTACTAACGACGACTCTGAGATGTTGCAAGTATGTGTGATGCAGGGTTGTCGTATATACACGATACGCTCTACCTACCTACCTACCTAGACAGGGTGTACCGTAGCATATATAGATATCAACTTTCCCCACAATATACATTATTTTAGTCGTTTATTGTTATTGGTTGTTACAAAACAAAAGAGTTACATATGGCGTTGAACTTAACTAAGGAGTGACTTTGGATGTTGAAGCGTGGCACAGCATGTCCTCAGCAAACTTTTCATGAGATGGTACGTAACCACTGAGTGCTAATCGCAAGCATGATGGCATATGATCGTCAATTAGTCAATTGCGATATTTTGACTTAATTATCTTCATTTCAGACAATGCTGACTCGCATAAGTAAGTTGACCCAATCATTGCCGTCAGTTGAAGGACGATTGGCCTTAGATTCGGATATTCATCTTCAGATTAGAACACCAGAAATTTATATCATATGCTGTTGCTTTGAGATGTATATCTGATATAATCTGCATCAACTCATTTCCAACAGAACATGAGTTCATATTAAACTGACTTGCTATTTTAGTAGCTAATTCCTCAATGTTTTTACATGAAAAAGGATAACTCATGAATGATGCTATTTTTGCCAATTTACAGCAATCATAAAAACGCATTTCGAATTGTCCCAAAATATTTGATAATTCAGCCTCATACGTATCATAATTCAACTGAGGAATCCTTGCTTTGAAAGACGGAAATGTTTCAGATCCTTCCTTTTCAGTTGATCTATAATAAGTTGCAATTTATTTTTGAATGCGTTTACTGTGCTAATCATCTCAATAATAGTTTTTCCTTCACGTTGAAGCTCTAAGTTGGTTTGTGATGTCAGTCAAAAATGCCAAATCAGTCAGCCATTTTTCGTTTTTCAACATCTGAGTGTCATCACCTCTTCCGTCCAGAAAAGCTGCTATTCGAAAAATAATTCTTGAAACCTTTCTAGGAATTTTCCGCGATTCAACTACCTGACGTCCGTGTGAAGAACTAAATCAGTGTGCTCAGCTGACACCCTATCTTCCAATTGCAACTTGGGCCGCCGTTGCAAGCTACATGCACGGATGGAATTCACAATTTTTGTTGCAATGCCCATAATTTCCTCAGTGTTTGAAACTTTTGAACACAAAACTTGTTGATGTATAATGCAATGGAATGAAAAAAATGAAGGGAAATCTTCATTAGCTCGACACAATGCCACAAAACCGTTTTTGTTTCCAGTCATTGCTCCATCGGTTGTAATACAAACTAAGCTATATATTGGTAGCTTGAAGTTTTTCACAAAATTCAGAGGAATGATTGTCAAAAATTCCTCCTTAGCCAAAATGTCATCGAATACCATCCGAATAAAAATACACAGCTGGCATTGTCTGTCATATCGGTGGATTCGTCGAACTGTAAAAAGAGTATGTACGTTGCATGATATCATGTTTCAGTTTATCTGCCATGTCCTGACTCATGACTTCAATACGCCTTGTGACAGTCGGACGAGATAACTGAAGTTCTCTAATAGCAGACATGATTTCTGTTTTATTTTTGAAATCTCCAAATAAAGTCTCGTCCGCTTCAATAAATGCTTCCTTCACAACCGGTCCATCTTCGAATGATTTCTTGTGTTTCGCCAATATCTGAGATATTTTAAATGAAGCGATTCTAGCAGCTTTTGATTGTTGGCTGGTCTTGTGAAGATGGTTCTTTCTTTTCTCAAACAAACTATCAAATCACGTACTTTCAGTTTTCTCAATTCACTCTGTGGCGTAAAATCCTTTCCGTAGTTTTTATGGCCCGTCTTATGATGCCTCTCTAAGTTACCATGCTTAGGTATTGCAACCACGACAAATAAGACAAATGCACTTATCTTTCATCATACAAAAGAAAAATTCTTCCTCTCAATCGTTATTGAAAAGATACGTTTTAGATTTCTTCGCTGGACTCACTTTGTACTATTCAATAATAAACTTTGCTTTCAAGTTATAATTCAGAATGACTCCAATTCCAGCAGGCGCAACATTTATATCGGCGTGAACGAAAGTCTCCAATGTTCCCGTCAAACGTGCCGCCCGAAATTTCTAGAAAAGCGGCAAGAATAAAAAACTTGGCATTTCTTTGGCAAGTGCCGCGCGTTCCTTTGATAAAGCCGCCTGATGCCTTAAGCAGAGTGTTACTATATTACGTAATAAATTTTTGTAGTTTAGTGACCTACTTATTGAAAATTTTTTTCTTCTCGAGATCTACTCAAAAAGCACTAGCTATCGACTGGTCGATCGCGATCGACCGTTTGAGCAGCCCTGGTCTAAATGATCTCGCGGTTCCTTCATCATGTATTTGCTCCACTTGGCTGACCTCAGTATCCCGTCTAATTTTTTTATGATGTCTATGTGATCTTCACGAACGCCTTTTTTTCTGTACTTGACGATTGCCGTTGTATTATAGATGTATACCTTACCTAGCGCTCTCAGCAATGTCTTAACGTGGATACAGTAAAGGTGTCCCATTTTCAATGTCTTAGTACGGCAGCTATGTGAAATACTGCAAATAGAGTCAAACGACTCCCCTAACTTCATCCTTGAATTTCGGGGAAAATTCATTGGTGAAAACAGCAGCTATCTTCTTTTGGTTTCATGTTATTCCAGATTTCTCGATTTTCCAGGATTTCGGATATATCAATATCTTCGTTTCTATTGAAATTAGGTAAATACTGTTTTGACATTTTATAAGCTCACATTTGAATAAAATGTAGAGATGAATTCAAAAATGTTTTTCGAATTAGAGTATAAAATTTCTGTTTCCTTAAATTTAAACCACAGGTGAATTCTGAAAAAATTTCCAGAAATGAAAATTCTTTGAACGTTCTGTGGTTTCATTTTTGAATTTTGATAAATTCGAGATGTTAGAATGCAATGTTCAGAATGGGTATGATTCTGGCGCAGCTTCTGACAATTATTCTGTTCATTTTTCTGATATGAGGGAACCTTACAAGTCTATTTTTTAATTAATTGTTTATTTGTTTATTTATTTATCGTCATCGAAGAAAAAGTATTACATGACTAGTCAATATATAAGTTAAAACAAGCAAAATAGGGACATGAATGTTTACAGCGCATATTGAATTACAATAAAATTTCATCATCAACAAATCAAAACATTAAGACTTGATAAAAGGAACAAACAACAGTAATCACAGATGTTTTCAAAATTTGAGTTGTAAGAATTCTTCATGTGTGTAGATAGTTTAATTGAATAAAAGTTCTTTAATTTGGTTGATGAATTGTTGTCCTTTTTCGTTTTTTAGGTTTACAGGAAGTTTGTTAAAGAATTTTATAAACAGCTAGTTGATTTCTTCAGTCCGTGATCCTCCATTAGAGACAATCTTTTTTTCTTGTGTTATGGTATGAATCTGAATTGGTTGAGAACTTGTTCTTGTTGTCGTAGACATATTTCAAGCACTCCAGTATGAACACCGAGGTCACTGTCAGTGTTCGCTGAGATTTGAATAGCTCTCGACAGCTTGTAGTTTCAGAGGCATTACATAAAATTCTAACCACCTCTTTTTGCTTCAGAAGAACTCTTCTTATGTCTGCACTGAATCCCCACAGTAATATCCCATATATAGCGACACTGTGGAAATTTGAGTAGTATGTCTGCTTACATACTTCCTCTGTTCATATTGCCAGATCCGTTTGATTGTGAATATGGCTGTGGATAAACTCCTTGCAAGTAATGATATGTAACAACACCACTACAAATCCCCATCAAATGTTATTCCCAGTAGTTTTACAGTAGTGCTATCTCTATTGTTTGTGCCAAAGCTTATGATTTGAGTTTTGTCCTTGTTTAGTTTGAGACCATTTGCATTGAACCATTTTTCAGCATGGAGCAGTAACTTGGTTGTTTGGAGTTTCAGCTCTTCAGATGATGGTGCTACATTTAGAAGGTTCGTATAGTCCGCACACATAACACAAGAAATATTCTAATTCAGGTCATTGATGGCTCCAGAATGGAGCCCTGGGGGCCCCCAACATCCACGGCGACCTAATGAGATCAGAAACAGAATCTCATGAACACTGGTTCTTCAAAAGCACTGAGAGAAGAAAGTTTTGGGAGTTGTTACGACGAATCCTCACATTACCTACATGTAGGCAACTTAAAGAAGAGAGTGTAATTCAGAAGATATTAGTTTAAAGCTTATAATATGAGGAAATCTCAGTTTTTATAACAGAGGTGTTTTGAGCGACGGCTGGAATTTCGCCGATACTATCAGCAAAAATCAAGAGAAGATCACGAATTCTACCTGTATACCATATGGACTTAAGTGAGGATGACCGGTGATGGATTACTCAATCGTAATAATGAACATTACTGATCCAAAGTCCATCCTCATTGGAAAGTGAATCTTCAACAGCAAGGGCAATTCGGTTTTAGTGTTTGTTGCGCGTTAATTGACCACCGTGATTGTTCGTATGCCATCTATGACGAAATGCATGCAGAAGTGATTTTGGACGTTGCAGTTCCTGCATTTTGAATAATTGGAATACTTTTGAATATTTGAGATAATTTTTATCTGTTTTTTTGTTACAAATTGTTTTTGATATTTCTTACTCATTAGTGAAAATCAGCTTTCCTATGATTTTATCATGAGTTTGTTTCATTGTTGTGAGCATAGAATTGAAAATATTCGGGTTATTTTGTGTATATTGGCGACATCATACTGGATGCAATCGAGGAATAATAGAAAAATTTTCATAGAAAGATTCACATTTTTAAGGAAATTTGGTAGAAATGTTATATATATTTGGAAGGAGAAAAAATACTCTTTCTATTTTATCTGCAGAACGTCAAAATCCAACCTAATTTTGACAACAACCGAGATATTGGCATATATCGAAATTCAGGAAAATCCAGATATCTGAAATATCTGCAAAACGGAAGAAAAAAGTGTGATCTGTTTTCACCAATGAATTTTTCTCGAAAATCAATGACGGATATAGAGCTTTCTCTTTTCCCTATTTACAGTATTCAGCTGCCGTACTAAATCGAAAATGGGACACCCTGCACAAGGACTGCGTACATTAATACTCTTTGCCACGCCAAATCTTTACTTTGAATCCGTTCATCTTTTTGTTAAATTTGTCACATATTCTGACTTGTCATACCATAAATATATTTAAATCAAGTCGACCCTGTACTAAGAAATGTTATCATCATTATTTTAGCTCAATTGACGACGAGGTCTTAATAGAGAATTACTAATTCCCCAATATTCCTTTACACGAAGTATCCATTCATTTTGGTAAAATTCTCTTGAATATTCACCATTGTATATTTTGACTGACACAATTTTGAACTAGATCATAATGGAGGTTACTCGAAGATTCCCCAATATTCTCTCGAACAAAACTTTGTTAGAAATCTTTTGAATAGTCACCATTGCTTATTTGGGATGAATGAGTCACTTAGAAGTCCAAAAGAGTATGAAACAGAAAATTATTATTCTCTATTCGTTATTCAATACTACGATAGTGGTTTCTGACCTTTCAAAGAAACCAGATATTTCATCTTTCAAATCATTTTCATTTTTGTAGAAAATATGGTACGTAGTCCCATTTCCCATTCATACTCGAGACAATCGAAACATATAGGGTACTTCCCATTGACTAGAAACTAGAAATATCTGTTAGCACAAATACAAGAAAAAATTCGAAAATTGTAAATTCGTTCTTACATCACGAAATATAAGGAACTCATTCACCTATTCTAAAGATACGTGAATTATCTAAAGGAGGGTAAAGGTATCATGTTGAGATTGATACTCAGGATTGCAATATCCCCGAATTGTGAAAATAAAAACAGCCTTAAAGGTTAACGCAATCATAAACTGCAGGTGTTTATTTCGCATTCTGCAGCGTATTTACATTCTAGTAAGGAAAGTAAAACTGTAGGATATTTTCCGTTTTACTAAAAACGCAAAACGAACTTAGTTTAGTTTTTACTAATTTTTGCTTATACCTAAGAACTTATTCGCCTTTTATCAGGAAAGTGCAAAGGTATAAAAATTTCATTGATACCTAATACTCAAGTCAATCGAAACCTATAAGGTACTTCCATTAATTAGAAACATGAAATTTAGTGAAAAACAATATCCTTCAGCACGAATACAAGAAAATACACGAAACTGTTAGTTCGTAGTTATATCACGAAATATAAGGAACTTATTAATCAATCGTGAAGAAAGTTGAGATCGATACCAGATACTCCGGTTTGCAATCCCTTCGTAATGTGAAAATAAAAACACACTGCTAAGTCCACGCAATTGGAAAATGCTGCTGTTTATATCGCATTCTGCAGCGTATTTTCATTCTCATAAGGAAATAAAAAGCTGTAGGACGTTTACCATTCACCCAAAACCTAAAACGAAGTAATGTATCAAAAGCAAGTAAAAACTGTAGGTAAATGCATTGCAGAAATATATTTTGGACTTTTTTTTGGAATGCAACTATCTTCAGCTTTCATATTTTTCGTTCACTTGTTTTTCATACATTATTTCGTTTTATATTTTAAGGTGAATTGGAAACATCCTATAGCTTTTTATTTCTTTACGAGAATGAAAATACGCTGCAGAATGCGATATAAACAGCCACATTTGCTGATTGCGTTGACTTAGAAGTGTGTTTTTATTTTCACATTTCGAAGGGATTGCAAAACGGAGTATCTGGTATCGATGTCAACGTTATACCTTTACCTTTCTCCACGATTGATTAATAAGTTCCTTATATTTCGTGATATAACTACGAATTCGCAGTTTCGGGTACTTTCTTGTATTCGTGCTGAAGGATATTGTTTTTCACTAAATTTCTTGTTTCTACTGAATGGCAAGTACCATATAGGTTTCGATTGACTTGAGTATTAGGTATCAATCGAATTTTTATACCTTTGCTTTTTCCTGATAAAAGGCGAATAAGTTCCTGAAGGCATAAATTAGTGCCTTTTTATGTTGTAACATATTTATTGTTCTTGGATTTTCCTCCTAATTGTACTATATGATATTGCCTCTCCCAAATTTCATATTTCTAGGTCAACGGGAAGTGTCTAAAGGTATTGAATCCTTTGACAGCGTCAAAATATGTAGCAAAATGCAGCATAAGCCATACCTTCCGACTGTCTCATTAATACGCAGAATTTTTTTTAAGATAGTCATGTCCTTGCTGATTATATTCAAACAAAAAATATCATCACAAAAGCAAACTACACAGTCTCATATTTCATTACTTGCCTCAGTGAATATCCACGAATTAGGGTTTGAACTGCATCTCTTCCATTCTGACTAGCTAGATCTACCCCCAAGCGACTTCTTTTATCCACTACGAATCTAAGAATTCCACTTGAACAACAAGAGACTATCACCTCTGAAAAGAATTATTTCGAAGACATACACGCCAAGAACTATTGGTATTTATGAAACGGGAGCATCGCATACTTACCTTATGTTGTTGAAAATGAAAATAAATTTGAAAGATGTCTGGTATTTTAAAAGGTCAGAAACTTCCCTTGTAATATTGAATATCAATTAGAGAATAATAATTTTCGGTTTTATACTCCTTTAGACTTTTTATAATAATTATATATAGTAAGCAATGGTAAGTATTCAAAAGATTTCTAACAAAATGAAAAGGAACTTTCCTGAGAGAATATTGAAAAATTAATTAATTTTCAAGTAAAATTCTCTATTAGAAGCTAGTTCCCAAATAAGTCAGTCAAAATCGTCGCGAATATGAGATAAAATAATGGTGGCAAAATTTTTTAGCACACATGTCGACTTGCTTTAAATGTATTTATGGCCTGACAAGTCAGAATATGTGGAAGCAGAATGCAAGCGATCCGTCAAAACGGGCGTACTTTCAAGGGAAACATAAATTGAGGAAGCTATACGGATTCAACTTAGAGATGTGGTGTGGTAAGGATTTCTCCATCAAACCAAGATCTACAGACTTTAAGCATGAATCAACCTCTGTAAAGGGATGTTTTAGCACGGAAGCTATCTGAAATAATGAGAATGGAAGAAAAATTAAACCTCCTTATCCGTCATCGATTTTCGAAGAACATTCATTGGTGAGAACAGATCTTTTGTTTTCGAGTTCTAGAATTCTAGATCAACCGGGATTTCGACATTTATTATTTTTTATTTATTTATTTATTGTTACAAAACATAGAAAGGAACCCCTACAGAATAGACCCAATTACCGGGGTTCACAAAAAATGATAACGAAAAATGAACAGAAGTGAAACTGTCATACTAAATGAAAATTATAACTTTCATGAAAATTCAGTAAAAAAAGACTCACCAAAGACTACAGAAGCAAGTAAAATATCATAAAAATTAAAAACTATTACAATGAGCATGAATCAGATATGATGAGATATGCAATAACATTTTTTTTGAAAGAAGAGAGAGGTTCATGAAAAATATCCATACTGGCAATATGCCAATTGTACAGACGCATAATTCGCAAGAAAACAGAATGAAAAAATGAACTAGTACGGGCCTTGGGAACATAGAAGAGTGCATTTCGACGACTAGGATACACGGAAACTTTGAAAGTGAGATAATTAACAAGCGTAAAACTGAAAGAATGATTTAAAATTCGATAAAGAAATACAGTGTCGAAAAGGACTCCCCTCTGCTCAAGGCTTGAAATTTTGTGATGACGCAAACTTAATTGATAATTATGATTAGGACTGAAAAATCTAAAGTTGAAACTATTGACAAACTTTCTCTGGACTCGTTCAATTCTGTCAATATACTTATAATAGTGAGGGGACCAAAACAGGTGCAGCATATTCCAAATTATTCCTCACCAACGAGAAATATAGCATTTTTAAAGACCTTGGATCACTGAAACTTTTAGTAATTCTTAGAACGAAACCCAACATTTTGAAAGCGTTTGAAACTATATGATCAATATGATACTCAAAGGACAACTAAGAATCAAGATATATACCAAGATCCTTAATTTGGTTTGCCCTCCCAATTACAAGCCCATCAACAGAAAAAATAGAATCGAAGACATTGACAATCTTTGTAAACCTTATTTGCTTACACTTATCTATATTTAATTGAAAATACCTACTTTGACAAAAAGAGAAAAGATTGTCAAGATCACTCTGAAACCGCAAAATATCATCATAGTACCGAATAGCATTGTACACTCTAAGATAAATTGAAAATAAAAGGGGACCCAGATGTGACCCTTGAGGAACACCAGAGGAGACACGAACGAAACCGGAATGAGTGCCATTGAGTGCAACATACTGCAGTCTATCCGACAGATACGACTCTATCCATTTCAGTGAGGACCCCACCACACCAAAGTCCTCTAGAACCCACAACAAAGTTGCATGATGTACCTTATCGAAGGCCTTAGCCATGTCTGTGTAGACGGCATCAACTTGAATACCATCATGGAAACTACTACTCATGAAATAAATGTAAGGGGTAAATTAGTTAACACCGACCTACCTTTGAAAAACCCATGTTAAAATTGAATCAACTTAGAACAGGATGAATGAAAAAATTTATCAGTTACTATTGCTTCAAAAATTTTACCGAAATAACTTAGAATAGAGACAGGTCGGTAATTAGTTATTTCATTTTTCTTACCACTTTTGAAAATAGGTACGATCTTTGCCGCCTTCCACTTATGTGGAAAGACACCTTGTTCTAAAGATTTGTTGAAAATAATTTCAAGTGGAGTCGTCAAACTAGCGGAACACGATTTTATAAAAATTGGTGGGATGGAGTCCGGACCTGGACCCTTCGTGACATTCAGTCCCTCGATTTTAGCTTTGACATCCTTCAGATCTATCGTGTTAAATGTCATCGATGAAGAAGATTTATATCTACTTTGGTAAAGAACAGGTTTATGCGGATCTTCATAAACACTAGAAAAGTACTCAGAAAAAGCATTAGATATAGCTGAACTATTTTCTAAGATTTTTTCACCATGACACATGGATTGAGGCATCCTCTGGCTATCTCTCAACTCGCCCACATAAGACCAAAAAAGCTTGGGATTTTTCACAATTCCCCCCTCTACAGAAGCAATATGTTTCTTATGATCTCTTTCAATTCGGATTTTACATTGTTCACGCAAAATACAAAAATACAGAAAACAGATTATTCGGTAGCTATAGTTTCTATTCTGACTTTCTATTGACATTTTTCTGAGTAGAATGCAAAAATGTTCTCAAAATTTTTTGTACAATGATGTTCGAATTATAATATAAACTGGCGTTTCTTTGAATATAAACCATAGGTGACTTTGGTCTTTGGTCATCTATAGGAAGATTATTTTGTACCTCCAAATATTAATTGCATGTCTAACAAATTTTCTTATGAATATATAATTTTCCTAGAAATCAAGATTCTTTGAGCATTATGTGATTTCATCCAGTATGAAACCGTGAATTTACACAATACATCCCAAATGTTTTCAATTCTATGCTCACAACAATGAAATTCACTCACTATAAGAACAACCGAAAGTTATAAGGAAATATCAAAAATAATTAGTAACAAATGCAAGGACTGTAATGTCCAAAAACATTCATGCATGCATTTCGAGTTTCAACGTTGTTCAAATAAGCTTAGCAATTTTCAAAGCAGGTAGTTGCATTACAAAAAAACAAAAAACAATTTTTATGTTTGAGCTCTCCTAAAAATTTAATCATTTCTGGGCGTGGAGGTCTAGAGCTCTGAAATTTGGCACTCGTATTGATAACATTTCGATTCTTCACATCATATTGAATGATATGACTTTGCTCAATACTATACTGAGTATTTTGAATTCTCACAACTTAGAAAATGGGTCAAAAATAATTATTTTCAAATACAACGCCGAAAAAATTTTCTTCTCAATGAGATATTACAGAAGTATACTCAGGGATCTACTTTTTAGCAAGATAAAATTTCAATTAAAGGTTCAAAAGAATTGAATGCAGTTCAACAGCTGGATTTAGGATCACAAACATAATATTGAATGGAAATACAAATTATAAATAGATGAAATCAAACGTCAGCGGACACGAAATACCAGTATCATACTGAGTGTTGTAAAATTCATGGGAAACTCATAATATGAAAATGTTGTTGTGGTAGCTTGTTCAATTTCTGAATGATCCAGCTCATCGACGCAACGACGAACCTCGTGTTGTGATTCTTCTTCCGTTTGTATAGGTGTTTCATATAGTTTCTCTTTCATTCTGAGCCATAAATAAAAATCCAATGGTGTCAGATTTGGTAATCTCGGCGACACGTCTCAAAATCTCGAGCGCCTGTACCATCTGTCATCAAACATTTCTGTTATATGAGTAGTTACCTCATGCGTTCAAAGAGCCAACAATCCCAAAGTTCCTGGAGTGGCAAATTCTCAACTATCGGAATTCAATGTACCAGCGTATATAGAAAATGCCTCTCTATTCTCGTTCAATAGGCAAAAGACGTTGAAAAAATGGCAATGCTGTTATTGGTCATACCTCCTCCGTGGTATTTAGGCTTCAATGCTAGAACTTTGGATGATCAAAATGTTATCAATACAAGTGCAAAATTTCAAAGCTCCAGGCTCAGAAATGATAAGATTTCTAGGAAATAGCTTTTTAACGGATAAAACAAGAAAAGCTTTTATTTTCTCGCTAACCATTGAAGATTGGTATAGGCAAATGTATTTGAAAACAGTTTGATTCAGTAAGTACCTGAAATGAAAATAATATACTGTTGTATAAATTTCTTTGGTATTTAGTACGTATCTTCACGTTTACTTGATTGTTTATGATCTATAAGTGGTGAAAACTCTGAATCTTAACTAATGAAATAACTGTAATTTCCAATTATGGTTTAAACCGGTACGAAATACATAAATAATGTGGACAGCGCTTGAATGAAAGAATGGAATATCATCACTAACTATAGAAGTGTGACTGTGGTCACTTCCACCAAACCTTCCCCTACTACAAGTGAGACACACCCAAGTCTCATCTGCAGTATATAATCGGCTCGAAAACTTCGATTCATACGCCTACATTTCGCCAATACATACAATTTCGTTCGTGATAAGCAAACGCAGCACCCAAAGCTCGATCAATTTTCTCGTGCCTAAATTTTGATTTGATATTTGACGTATCGTTCTTCAAACATATTCGTAGCCTTTGATGTTACTCTCATTTCTATTCGATGGTCGATCAGCACTCATTAGTGAATTTTATCGATGCTTATATCGGTGGTTGCAGTTTTGGGAAGTTTCCAGCTTTCATAGCCTAGCTGGTACAATGACGTTTGAATTCAGTTGCCGAATGTTTCATGAAGGTTAATGATGGTTCTTGTCCACTGTCAACTTATCTTCAACCCGCGTATGCGTATTGCATTCCAAAAATAAATATTCAAAAACTACTCGATTCTTCCGTTTTCATGAACATTTTCACATTGTTTCATTCAAATCTGGCTAAATATTTGCTCAACCAGATTGACTATATCATAGAGCATGCAAAGCCAAGCATTCTTGCATTTTCCCAAGTTGACGCAAAGTGAACCATATATAACATCGAAAGAATGATGATGTTTTATGTGTTGTGTGAATCAGTCTACCTTCTTTTTCTTTCAAAATATTGAAAGGGAATTTTACAGAGCATTTCAATGAAAATTTGCAACCCCCTGCATCTCAAGATGGACTGATTTTGGCGGAAAAAGCTGAGACATGTCAATTGGGGATAGACCAATTTCTGAGTTCGTTTGGAGCATGTGAAATAAACACCCTAGTCTTAGCAACACCTAGGTCAAAATTCATTATAGGGAAAGTGAGTTAATGAAATATTTTTGAGAAGGTCCTTTAATTCTCTATTCAAAAATAGTATCTTTATGAACATTTAAAATCACACAGAAAGTCCTTAAACAACAAAAGTTTGTATTTCAACGAAAATTTGACAATGTCAAACACCAAATCAAATGCTTGAAATAACTTTCTTCTACCTCCATACAATGATATAAACGCTTCTCGATTTGTTTTCTACCATTTTGAAGAACTTTTAGTGTCAAAAGCCTTAATTCAGTGACGATTCTTCTCCGCAGCTCTTCTAAGTTTTCAGGTTGTGTAGGATAGATTTTCGATTCAACTCTATGAGAAGAAATCAAAAGCAACTCCAATCAGGTGACCTGACTGGCTACTCCACTCTTACTGTTCTGCCAATCCACTGATCTTGGAAATTTACATTCAAATATTGTCGCACACGAACATCGAAATGTGCATCTTGCTGGAAATGTATTTCATTCTCTGAGAAAGTTTCATCATTTTCCAACATTTCTGCGTATCTGGGATTTATTAATTCTTAATTCAATTTCTGAGGCGTTTGTTTGTATGCCTGTTCACTTTACTTTTAAGAGTGTACAGACTCCCGTCAGAAAACAGGTATTAAACAGGATATGTGAATTATTGTTAATATTTTCACTTAAAATTTCACAAAATTGCAACAGGCAATCAGGATCATCTTCGTTTAGTTCATGAACTAGGGTGAAATCGGTGATGTTTCACGATCCTGTAGACTGTTGAAGCTGATAATTTTCTGATAGAGGTAGTAATTTTCATTTGTAGGTGGCCCAAAACTACCTCTTTATTTGCTTCGTTCCGTATAGGCTGACGTTCTTCAATTTTTTTACCACCCATCGACTCCTAGTTGAAAATTTATTCATCAAATATAAATTATACAGGTGTCCTACCAGTTTTTCTGGATTGTTCACATTGAAAATCCTTGATGTTTCTCTGGCATAACTATTATTTCGATTATAAATCGAAACAATTTCGACCAGCTCATTCGATTCATTGAATCGTTTTCAACGTTTGTCTAAAAAACGACAACTGTGATTGAAAGTATTGAGAAAATAAAAGACAAATGTGAACCAGATTTGTCATTGCCAGATGGTTGTGGTAAGAACAATTGTGCGTTCCCTACAAAACATTGATGTTTATCAAAATCTCAAATTATTACATTTCCTTGAGAATTTAAAAGTTGAAAGTGCTGAGGACAAGAATTTTCACTGGAGAATGATAGCAGAGAATTAGAATTGTATCATTCAGTGGATGTCGGATGAGGTCATTTTGAGAACATAATTTAGTTTTAAGCATTGCCAATTTATCGTTGGAAAACAAACTCTATGGGCGTTTGGACTGTTTGTATAATATTAAACGTTCATACAGCTAACGTTTTTGAATAGAGAATTAAAAGACTCCAATGAAAAATTAACGTGTCTCAGCTTTTTCCGCCAAAATCAGTGGTGGTTTCAGAAAAAACTTCAATTGTTCAGATCAAGTGTTTGGTCTTAAAACGTTTATTGAGTCGGGATTTCAGAGTGAAGTGGAAACTGGAATTATATTCTCGATTCTTTCTGCAACATATGATACAATATACCCTATGTAGGGTTGTTCATTGTGATTCAATTATCAAGCTGATCGAGAGTGTTTCCTGACAGAAGGCTGCGTGTTTGGTCTTCCACTAGGATCTTTATTGATCAATTTATACATGAGAGATATTCCTACCTTTTCTTCTAATAAGTTCATTGAGATGACTGCTAATCTGGAAGTTTTGAATCTGCTCTTCAAAGAGAGATGTTTTTACCCTAACCTTTAGAGAACTCAAGTATCTCTTTTTCATGTGAATAATCATCAAAAGATAAATAATTGAGAGTATTTTGTAATGATTCTCCACTGAGTCACGATTCTTTCTCAAAATATTTTGCGCATCAAACTGGCTCCTCATTAACCTTCAAATCACATATTATTAAATTCAGTCGAAAGCTGAAAACAGAAATAATATTCTCTAAAAACTTGATAGGTTCATTTGGATTGCCAATGTTCACACTTTACGAACTTTTGCTCGTGCTCTGGTCTTTACTACAGTTGAGTACTGTAGTCTGTATCATCTGGCTAAATAGTGCTCATGTGCATAGAATTGATTCACAATTGAATTATGCCATAAGAGGACAACCAGTATTGTTCTAATTTTCCACGAACTTTGGAGTCAACCTGTTTTGAGATTGAAATCTCGGAAACCGACTTGGTCGCTTGATTTTGTGCACTCTCCTTCAGAAAACTGAATGAAATGAAGTTGTTTTTGATAAGTTCGTCCAAAAGTCCATTTAGTCTTGGATTTTCTTAAATCTCGATTTCTTGATGGTTTTCAGCATACAGGGTGTTACATAATAGTATGTGACAAGTTGAGGGGATAAATCTACGTGCAATTTTAAGAAAAAAAGTTTATATAAACATAGTTCCGCAAAAGCATCGTTACGGAGCTACAGGGTGTTGAAATTTCCAGAAAAAATTAAAATGCAAGCTATTTTATTTTAACTGAAATTCACAAGGTTTTCCGAAGCCATGTCTCCTTTTGCCCTTTCAAACTATTTTGCATTACACCACTGATCAGCATTCAATCAATTTTTGTCATCTTCGTTCAATTTAGAAACTTTTTTGGTATTTGTAATTTTTTCGTATCTCCAACCGTTATCGAGTAAAAAAGTATTAAACGATTGTATGCATTTGCTGAATTGAAAGCACTTCTAATTAGAAAAATGACTAGTAGGCTTTGATTTTTTCATTTTTCTATTTATTTTGACAGTAGCTAAACTGAATTATTTGAATTGTATGTTATTCGCTTAATAAGAAAATAATAATAGAAATACTCGGTAGGTATGCCCAAAATTTGCTTTAATTTTGATAGCTCGTCTTCTGAGACTCAACTTATACTAATTCAATATCAATCTAGAAGTAGAACAATTAAAAACTAAATAAATTGCTGGAAGTGTCCTCCACCTGCAAGAATACAGGCCTCTGTCCTTCTTCACATATTTTCACGCACTCTTTGAAATATTCCTGAGGTATTTCTTATCGTGTCATAAGAAGTTATTATTTGATTTCTCAATTCTTCTACAGTGTTCACTGGAGTGGTATAAACTAAACTTTTGAGATGTTGCCATAAGAAAAAATCTAAACTATTTAAGTCTGGGGATCTAGGAGGCCCACCCTGACCTATCCAACGGTTGTTGAATGTATTATTCAAGAATTCCCTAGCTTCTCCACTAAAATGTGCTGGTGTCCCGTCATGCATGAACCACATTATGTTTCTCACCAAAAGTGGCACATCCTCGAGCAATAAAGGTAACTCCTCCTCAAGAAATTGCCGATAAGCGGGAACGTTTGGTCTGTTAGCAAAAATCAATTGATTTCCAATTATTCCGACCCAGACATTTAGTGAGAATTGTTCTTGATGATGAGATTTTTCAATCAAATGGGGGTTTTCTTCAGCCCAATAATGATTATTGTGAAAATTTGTGATAGCTGTTCTCGAAAAGTCTGCTTCGTCTGTGAACATTATTTCACTATCAAAATAAGCATTTTCTCTAATTTTATTTGGGAAAATCTCCAGGAGGTAAAGTTTGGACTCGTTGAATATGAAACGGGCACAATAAAAAGTCATGGAAAATCATCCTAACTAGAACATGTCAAATATTCAACTGATTTTCAATTTTTCTTGTACTCGCATGAGAATTCAAATCAATACAATTCGAAACTGCTTCCTCAATATCTAGGGTTCTCATAGTTTGAGTTGCACCTTTTAAATGATTATTTGTAGTAAACGTACCAGTTTCCCTCAACCTTTTATGGATATTTGAGAATGTTTGCCTGTCTGGTGTTACTCGATTTGGAAAGCGCACCTGATATAATCGCCTAGCTTCTGTTGTGTTTCCGTAAGCCAGACGGTACATGTAATGGATATCAGCCAATTCGGCGTTAGTAAAATTATCAATTATTTCTTAGAGCAATAACTTCAAAAGTCTTAAAACTAATCGTTAATTTAATAAACAATTCGAGCAGACACTGGTTCAACTTCAGCAACTGTCAAAATAAATTGAAAAATGAAAAAAATCAAAGCCTACTAGTCATTTTTCTAATCAGAAGTACTTTTAATTCAGCAAATGCATACAATCGTTAAATACTTTTTTACTCGAGAACCGTTGGACATACGAAAATGTTACAAAAGTTTCTAAATTTAACGAAGATAACGAAAATTGATTGTACGCTGATCAGTGGAGTACTGCAAAAAGTTTGAAGGGCAAAAGAAGACATGGCTCCGGCAAAGAAAACACCTTGTAGACTCTAGTTGAAATTTAGGATACGTAATGACGCAGGCTGTATAAATTGCTTGCATTCCAAGTTTGGACTGAATATCTCAAAAACTGCAGGAGTTTTGAAGAAAAAAAAACCATTTTCCAGAAATTTCAACACCCTGTTATTCCGTAACGAAGCTTTTGCGGAGTATTTATATGAACTTTTTTCTCAAAATTGGATGTAACATACTATTATGTAATACCCTGTACACATATGGTTTCAGATTTATTTCTTGTTTGGGTTAAAACATTAATATCCATTTAGACTGCGTGTAACCGAAATTTTTAGCGAAAGGAGCAACATAGACAATGATAATTTCAGGAAAAATTACAACTCCAAATATTTAGTTTCGAGAATAAATTCCGGAGCTTCTTACAAAAACTTACGAAAATTGGTTACTCAACAGTGAATTTTTGTTTACAAACCATGACAGCACCTCAAAAATCTCTATAATGAAATTTTACCTATATCATGTTTGGATTGAATGAAATCCCGGTGCTAGAAGAGAATCCCATCATCAGGAACAATTTCCGATCAATGTATGGATAGGAATCAATGGCGATTATTTGATTGGGCTCTTCTCTTCATTACATGAATCGAGCGGAAAAACTAACGAGATTTCTTGAAAAATTTCACTAATTTTGCAACTAAAACATCCGTTGTGGTTCCAGTTTTTTTCAGTAGTCAAGCACGGTAATATTTATCAACAATTAAATAATCGTTGTCGTGCGCAAATCATAAAAGTCCCCAGAACTCAACAGTTAAGATTTCTTTCTATGTGACATATTATAACCTAGCTTCACAGTACCTCGATAAAAAACGCGAATGAAGTAAATTAAATTGAAGACTTAATTGTTATGATACCATAGAATTCATAGAATATGAATCTCATTCATTTTCCAAGAATCCTATCTTTATTGATTATATAGAATGTTTGGTCCTTTTGATTTTGTTAAACTGACAGTACGAGTCGACAAGAACATCTATGCGGGTGAAATAGCCCCTCCCCTTGTTGCGCTTTAACTTCGCCGTTCACGCGGCCAAGAGCTCAGTTCTTAATAAACCTTTGAAGCTTTAAGAAGAGCTAAGCGAACAGAATCGAATCTTGCAAATTTTATTTCAATATTTCCAAGTTTTGATGAGGATGGATTTCGTTTAAAATTTGAAAGGAAAAATATTGAGTGGGTAATCCAGGGAAATAGTCATTTATTTCATGGAACGAGCAGAGATGCACAATAAACCTGTAATTTCTTTGAACAAGGTTCAAGAACGTGTAGCTCTGGCAACAGGAGTAGGATTGCGAACTGTGCAAAAATTTCGAACAAAATGAAGAAGATTGAAGATGGCGAAAATAACAATTTTTCAAAGAGAAGAAAATCAGTGAAGAAAACAGATCTCGATGAGTTCGATAGAGCTCTGCTTCGTAGTTTCGTCATCAATTATTACGTCGTACCCACATTAAAGCGAATCCATCAAAAGTTCGTCAGTGAGAATGAATATGCAGGATCACGAGAGAGCATTCGAAAAGTTTTGAGAGGAATCCCCATCCCGTTGGACTAACACGAAAACGGATAGGAAGCTACTTATGGAAAAACCTAAAATATAGAAACTACGTTTGAATTATTTAAGAAGCATCAAACGATACCTCCAAGAAGAGAGAACAATAATTTACATGGACGAAACATATATTCATTCCTCACATACACGCAAGAAGGCTTGGAGTGACGAGACAAACGACGTTCTACTTCAGCTTGTTTCAAAACGACCAAAATTGATAATTTTGGACGCTTGTAGTGAATGTGGATTCGTACCTAACGCATACCTAGCCTTTGAGTCCAATTGTAAAACCGGTAATTATCACAATGATATGAATTTCGCAAACTCCGGAAAATTGTTGTGAGAAAAAGTTTATTCCAAATTTAACACCAAAAAGTGTATTAGTGATCGATAACGCCCCATATCACAATGTACAAACAGAAAACACTTGAACATGGTTTCCCGAAAAGAAGAAATGAAAGAGTGTCTGCAACGTCGAAATATTGCCTTCGCAGATGGGATGCTCAAAGCAGAACTTTAAAATCTAACTGAGTTGCACAAACCCAGATATAAAACGTATGCTATTAACAAACTCCTGAATGATCAGGGCCACTATGTACTTAGACTTCCCCTATATCATCTTGACTTGAACCCGATTGAAAAGGTTTGAGCAGTGATGAAAGTTTATGTTGCTGACAGACGTTGATTCCTCAATGAAAATGTGGAAAAACTATGTGATGCGTTTTCTCCAGATCAGTGGGAATCATTATGCGACAATACTCAGAAAATTGAACAATCTTTTATGGATCAAGAAGCTATGCTGGATGACGTTATCGACAATTTCATAATTACTTTGCAAGCAGACAATAGTGACATCTTCTAGTTCTGATGAAGAACTATTTGACATAGTAAATTTTCACTCTTTCATTATTTAACTCTTCTTGTGTTTCATATTTGAATTGTTTGCAAAAATTATCTCAATTAATAGAGTTTTTACCATTTTTAATGAATATGTATTATTAAACTGACAACCAGGTGAATCCGAATCAATCATCCTCATAATAGCGCAATACGATTGTACCTCTTAAAATTTTCGTTTTCTTTGTTATGTCGTTAATTCTATATAAACCCATCGAGGTATCACAAAGCTACTAGGCACTTAGAAAAAAAATAGTTACTAATCCTTTGCCTCAAATCCCTATTGAATCAACCTAATGAATCAAGTACCTACTATATTTCATCCTTTGCACAGTTTCTAGGTATTCTTGAAAATTTGAATAATAAGGAGAAAACAATAGTACTTATTATGAAGGTTAATCTAGAAGAACCCGTGCCTCTAAAATTTCCTGTAGTCTAACTGGTGATGAGTCTGTGACTCACTTCTTTGTGATAGAAATTGAAATGATCGAGTACCTTGAAATGCCATACGCCTTAGAAGGATAATTTCCTCAAAAAGCCTTATGCCGACCCTGATAGATATTTGACATTACATTGCAGAACGTATTATTCATCTTACTTCCTCAGCTTGCTATCTCTTTTGTTCTTCGCGCATCTTATAAGAATCTCAACCGCCCAGATATTATTTTCGACTTGTAGGTGATTTATGATATCAATAATTATTCCACCTCAATTGATAAATTTTCAATCATTCATGGAGAAATGCTAATTTCTTATGCGCTTAGACTCTATTGTTCAGTTTTCAATACATTAAAATTCGATGAGACTCTCGATTTTCTTCAAATAATTCAATCTATTTAACTGAACTTTGTTGTTCGTTATGGAGAATGATCGTATTTCAATTTTTCCTTAAAAATATGATTGCCGATACCGAAAATTTTCTAGAGACCAACAAGTATGTTGATAGCGATGGTTAGGTAAGGTTAGACACATTGCGTTTTGGGGGCTAATAAGGGAATACGAATCGAGAAAAACAATCTGTATTTTTTTGAAACAGTTCGCTCTACCAAATTGTGTAAGACAGCGAAAATTACCTTTATTTTAATTTCATCCGAATTGAGTAAGTTGGGGCTTTTTTGGAATAATACTTTTGCATGGACTTAAACTATATTGTTTAGTTTTAAATACAATCAAATTTTATGGCATTCCCAAATTTCCACAAACAATTCAATCTATTCAACAGAACTTTGTTGCTCGTTATTTTAATTTTTTCTTGAAAGTATGATTGCCGATACGGAAAATTTTTTGAGGACCAACAAGCTTTCAATAAAACTAAAAATTGTAGTATGTCAATAGAGATGCTCAGGTTAGATTTGCCACACTGCATTTTGGGGGCAACTAAGAGAATTCGAATACTGCGAAAATTACTTTTACTTTAAATTTTATCTGAATTTAATTTTATCCTGAAAATTACGAGATATTGATAAAATGTATATTTTTTCAACTCAAATATCTCAGTAATTCATCATCTGTAGAACCATCTTCATAAATACTTTCTTCCCAAAATTGCATGATAATTATATCCTGCCATCTTCAAGGCCAAATATCCAATGGACTGCATATTTCAAGAATACGAAACAATAAAGTTCTCAGACCCAAAAGTTCCTGATATTACGAAAGTGAAACAAGA
This sequence comes from Cryptolaemus montrouzieri, assembly GCA_013387265.2. NCBI lineage: Eukaryota > Metazoa > Arthropoda > Insecta > Coleoptera > Coccinellidae > Cryptolaemus > Cryptolaemus montrouzieri. Next base: position 32,402,516 of record JABFTP020000124.1, on the reverse strand, counting down.
TGAACCATTCCATACCTTAATGGAATTATCATGATATATATATGTTGTAGTACTTCTTATGATCGCGGAGTCCTGGAGGTTCCATGATTATAACTAAGGAGGTCCGCAAACAAGAACTTTTCAAATCTCTACGCTTAAAAGAAATTTGGATATTGGATCCTTCAAACACACATATCACTGTTATTACTTTCTTGACATAAACACTTCAAAAAAGTCTAGGGAACACTTCTGAATATCGATATATCGTATCCAGAACGATCAATATGGATGATTTTTTTAAAGAAATGAACACCTGCATCAATTTCTCACTAAAGTATGTAGAGTGCCGCAACAGATTTCAGTTTTTTTTTATAAAAAACTAAAAATGCAGCAGATGCGACGCTGCTTTATTATCATGCCATGTATTCAGTGTTTGAAATCAGTTAGTTGGCACTTTGTTTCTGTTGTAAGCACAAATAAAAGATTCAAGTTTCGTGATTCGACCATGGAAATACGACATTTGACTAGAGAAGAGATGTTACGAGCCGTTGGCATGCTCCAAGCTGGGAGGTCACAAAAGGAAGTATCCAGGGTTCTGGGAAGTAGCCTAAGTGTCATAAACCGTTTATGGTCGCGTTTCAATGAAACAGGTAGCGTAGAAGAACGCCATACAGGTCGTTTCAGGATTACTATAGTCACCCAAGACTGATTTTTGGTTTTACAAGCCAGAAGAGATCGTACGACCACAGCATCTCAATTAGCTCAAGAGCTATCACGAGTTCATAATGTACAAATTTCCGACCAAACTGTGAGAAATCGACTGCACGAAAGTCAACTGACCCATTGAAATCGCGCTGCTCGTTTAGCTTGGTGCCAAGAACAAGTAAACTGAGATCAAGGGAGGTGGGCCACAGTTCTCTTCAGTGATGAAACTAGATTTAGTTATTATCCCGATTCGGGAAGAATTCGAATATGGAGGGAACCTGGAAAGCAAAACCGTCTCCAGCATGCTCGAGAAGTTGTTAGACAGGGAGGCGGATCAGTGATGTTTTGGGGAGGTATACGCCTTGGTGGAAGAACTGACCTCGTTTTCATACAGAACAACCTCACGGGAAATTCTTACGCAAATGAGATAGTTTTACCTGTAGTGTTACCGTATCTCCAAACAATGGGTCAAAATCAAAATGTAATAGACAAGCATGCCGCGACGATGCTTCCGTATCGTTTCGTTTCGAAATGATAAATATTGGTTTAGGATTTGTTTTGTGTTTTACCAAATTTCGTCATTTTCAAAATTCAAATTTTTTTATAATAGGTGCTGTGGAGAAGACAAATATTATTTTGTTTTCTTGAGAATACATTATATACAATACATCCAAACCAAAACCGAAAGATTTCTATAAATTCGAATCATCAATTTCATATTTTAAAGATATTGGTAAGTGTTCCTAGACTTTTGAGGTGTTTAAGTGCAGGAAAACTATTATATAGAAATATTCTGTGATTCAGCTTTGAATCCTAATTCCAAAGAATTATTCTTATCAAGTTTTTGGTTGAATATAAAAAGATCTCAATAAAAGAACTGAAACATTTACTAATTTTCCTAACCACACACCTCTGTTCGAAGTTATTAAACTATTCTTGTATATACCAAAAACAAATACAAAGCAAATCACAAAGGAATCAGATTTTAGGTTACATCTTACGTTAAGATACACTGTGTTATAGGAATTTGAATAGTAAGAAATACACAAAATAAAACGAATATTTTATTAATAAAATAATATTGACATATTTTATAAAAGGTATTACACTGATTACTGAAAAAATCTGAATAAAATAATTAACAAATATTATCAATATTCCTTTCATAAAACATTAACAGAAAAAGAGTTCGTACATTCATTTTGATATTAGGACAAAGACACTGATGTAAAAATAGGGAGACACTAACTTATACTTCCATTTTTGTACTTTACGAACATGAGGTAGGTACTTTCATAAAAGTTGATTCAATGTATGAGGATAGGATGAAAATTAAAAACTCAGAAGTAGCTGTAACATTGTTTCAAACGTATGAATTTGTAAAAGATGTTGACCCTGTTTTTCAGATATTTCTTCTCTGATTTCCATATCCTGTACAAATACCTTTGAGAAATATGTTATTTTATTTATATTATATTTGGAAGTAGTTATGTACAAAGTTCTATAAAATCTGTTTCTATAATATTCACAGGTATATCTAATGAAAATCAGTCTTGTATACTTAGTAAAAAATAAATAGGGTAATGTTATATTGGTACATTGAGGTAGCTGTGTGTAATAGAAGTTTTTAAAAGGGTAATTTTAATTTGTGAAACATCCAATACACATACAACGTCCATTTAGAGAAACCCCATCCATTTATTACAATCACAAAATTTCTTCACACATATATCTCTCCTTAATGCTAGTGAATATACATATAATAACGATTGCAAAATTAGATCTTTCTGCATACGATATCAGATGATTTTGTACATCAATTATTATTCCTATTGACTCGTATGGACAAATCCTACATATATAATTTCATAGTAGTCACCCTGTATTTTCAAGAATAGTTAATCTGAACGATTTCGATTAAAATTTTTTGGTAAATGTACATTTCATTAGAGGAAGTACCAAAATTGATTGAAGATTGTTTTTGACAAACGTAATTCTGAAATGACAGAAATTATGCTGAATATCATATCAGTTGATGATCATCATCAAATTACTTTTCATAACAACTTCTTCATTATTTTTTGCCCAATATACCGTATCTTGAATTATGTAATTTGTCCTATGTCGGAATGATTGAATTCATCATTGTACTTTTAATAATATTAATTTTCACATTAAAGAGGACTATAAACCCGTAAAAAATACCCGTAATAAAAAATAATAAATGCTTACAAAGGAAAAACAATTTCCAGTGAAAAGATAAAAGTATGGTAAGTGCCCTAACTTGTCCCGTTATTCAGAGAAGATAAATAAGATTAACATTTGAAGCAAAGTATTTCACATTACCGAATATCTGATTTCCTAATTCTGGCATGTAAAGATATACCAGTTGAGCCAATAATGTCATTTTTTAGTCATACAACCATTGGATACAGAAAAAAACTATTTCCCAATTATTATTTGGATTATTTTTCCATTGACAAGTTAAACAATTTTCATGTGGTAATTTTAATTTAAAATACAGATTTTTCTCAAATTGTCATTATAAATTCAATTTCACTTGCAGAGGTATAATGAAAATATCAAAATTCAGACGTATTTCGAAAAGTCTTCGATTGCATATTTCACATGTATGTAATAATTTGAAGGAAAATTTCATCTTCAAAACCAAAGAAAAACTAGCCCCTTCCATACCCAGTTTTATTTCCGATAATTTTCATTCATTTTCTCCTAAAATTTTGTTTTTCTTTGTTAAGAACTGTTTTTCTCCTTTATAATCACATTCGTGTAATATGCAGTATTACATCAATTTTTAAACCACTGTTATAGGTGAACTTAAAAAACCAAAGTAAAGCGTTTAGAAATATATGCCCATTATACCAGTGAAAAATTCTTAAACTTTGTATATGGAAAAGTAGTCTTGATCTTTAATTTTAAATAAAATATTTTTTTCGATCTGTAATTGATGACTCACTAAGATGCTTCTAGATTTAGAAATCTTCAACTTTCTTAATTGAAGCACTTCATTGGCTGTAAACGTATTAAATGGATTATCAGGTATTTAAACACATCTATCTAACTGGTAGACGTAGAGAATTTTTAGAGGCCAGATGTTAACTGAAAATTCCCTTATTCTTGAAATAAAATATCACATTTCTAGAGAACATAAGTTGCAAATTGAAATCTGGTTCAGAAACGAGTTTATGATCAAACAATCCTTTGAATTGGAGGTAAAGTATAATATCAATAAAATGAGTTTATTAAAGGACCATTTCAGAATGACCATAAAGTTTAAGTTACCTATGAAGTTGAAACCCAGCCTGTATCAAAAAGAAACACGTTTAAGGATAACGTTACAGTCCGAATGTTAAGGTATCCAACATATGTAAATAATCATGAATATTCAGATTCAATTTTAAGTATAATATATAATAATTAATTTGGTGACTATTGCATAATTTGTTGGGATTTGAGTTAAGATATATTCGTCCAAAAAAATTGTTTTTACGATGAATTTTTATGATAGATTTATTTCAATGTCCAAGCCTATCTTGTATTTAGGGAATTGTAAATTCAAATTTTTGGCATATACGAAGTCTGTTCAAAATGCATTCGTACCAAAATTTCTCAATTTGGACCAAAAACAGTATCGCTTCAACATTTCTCAGCAGCTGTTGGACTCAATTCGCGAGACCCAAGTTTACTTCAGATTTTCATAACTGGCGAAAAATCATGGGTTTATGGTTATAATGTGGAAATGCAAGTGCGATCATCGAAATGGAATATGCCACATGAACCCAGACTAAAAAAGCATCCCTAGTTCAGTCTAATGTCAAAAATTCCTCAGAGTTTGCTTAGATTGCAGAGGTGTAATGCATCATAAGTTCTTGTCACATGATAGTCTACATCGTTGCTTGTGTGCGAATTTTTGGCCAAAACAACACACTGATTGTCCCGTAGCCACCGTATTTCCCCGACCTGATTTTCGTCTTCCTTCTCCAAAACTGAAGAGGTCCACGAAAGTTCGACTCCATTGAGACCATAAAGACTGCATCAAAAGAAGAACTCAACAAAAGCACAAAAAATGAGTACTTCAAGGATAAGAAGAAACGTTAGTATGAATATTCGAAGAGGCCAAACTAGAGATTTATCAATAAATACTTTTTGAAAAAACATTAAATTCGAAGAGACCTCGCAAATCTTGAAAATAAGTCGAAACTTATTTATTGAAATATTTTTTATCTATTTTTGGATATCTAATTTTTTCAAAGACATCGTCATCATTTCAGGCTTCTGAACACAGGTTAATTTTGTTGATCACGCAATTTTGAAATTAAATATAGTTCTTTAGTGGTGGAGTATTTGTTTGTATTTGTGTTTTGACATACCAGTGAATTGATACAGCTTCAAAAATAAAAAGAACTAGTAAATCTACTCAAAAAAATCCCTGACAATCTTGTTTTTCAAAATTGATGAAAATGTTTGAAGATATTTGCTAAGCAACTCTCTCTTATTCCAATAAAAACCTGATCAAGTAATTGTCCTTTATATAGATATAATCCGGTTAAAATTTAGTCCTGTAGAAATGAGTCAGAAGTTACTTTTTCTATTTAAATCCTACTAATAATACCGCTACTGCTAAAAAAATATTAATTGAAAAACAAAAATGACTCATATTTCACTGCCTGTCGATGTTTCGTCTGCCTAAAAGTCCTGGAATCTCTTTCACGTGAAGTTTTCGAGCATAATTTTTTTATTGATTTTTAAATTGTCTAATATTTCGAATCATCAATCACGAAGTTCATTTCACATTTCAAACCGTTGTTTTGAAGGACTCCAATTAATATATGATTGGCAAGATAAAATGGAATAAATTCGAAATAATAAATCAGTTCTTCAAAAAGAAAAATTGAATGGAATGTACTTGTTACAATTATTATTTTCATTTTTTTACGACTAACGTTATTCATTGTTAAGATGACACTTTTGTGAGACAGCTTCCGTTTTCTTCTTCTAAGAATAATTTCAGATTCTACAGTTACATTTTACTGTGGTTTCATTTGCGAACCCTCATCAGATTTATTGCTTGCAAATTTCTCAAACCGTCCTACGATCGACGGTCTAAGAAGCGCATGGTCCCAAAGGACAATAGAAACTTGGAACTGTTGCAATAAAGTGGAGCACTTTTACAAAAGGTTCGTCCTTGGTTTTATTGCTACGGTATAATTTCTATTGAAGTTCGCAAAAATAACTGTATGCAAAGTAGTCAAGACTAAAATTTTAAAAGACCCGACGAAGAATAAGAGCACAGGTACAGTAATTTCAAGTTGACAGTTGCGTACAATTTCTCCAAACAAATGTTTTATTGTTGCGTTCAATATCTTCAAAAAGTTCGGAAATGGAGAATAAATTTCACAATTGTATGATGATATTTTACATGAAGAAGAAACAAAGATTATTTATAAGAATCCCTGAAATAATATTATTTTCATTTTATAATAGAAAAGTAATACCTACAGAAACATATTCAATTCAATTGAAACTGAACTAATTTATGAAAATTTTTCAATCAATTTTGCCAATATTTGTCATCCATAAAATGTAATAACTTCTAATTATTCAGCTCTAATATCAGAAATCAGATATTCTCATATGATAATAAGAAGAGTGAAAAAGTTTCAGTGCACTCGAACAGTCACAATATGGAAAATATTATTTTGTATCAACGTAGACCGAATAAAAATACGTAACAGAAACACCAATGAACTCAAAACTATTCTTCCAACTTACTGAATCTAACAATACCTACAGATAATCCCTAATAATGACGAATAACTATTTCTAATATACATATTTACAAAAACAATATAAAAATAAATTCTGATTTTTAGAACTTTAGCCGTGCTTTCGTGGTAATTGGAACTAAAATATACATCACATTTAACGTCTTGTACAATAATACTAATCAAGTAAAATTTTGTTCATTATCGAAATGTGAAAACAAAAATATCTAAAATAAACATTTAGTACTAAGCTACATCCGCGTAAGAGTAGCAAATTATCAAATTTGATATTGTCACTCAATATAATTGGACATTCTGTATAAAGGCGTACTATTTATATAAATGCGGTAATGTACAAATTATAAGCTATTGGTCGAGGAACTTGTATACCAGACATCCTGAATGATGTATAACTATCAACTCATTTTAAAATATGGCCACAAGAAATGATTTTCCAATTCGTTAACTAATCAGAAATTGCTTGAAAAACTAATATTCGAACCAACAATATTTGTTATTTTCCAAATACAACAGAAAATGAACGTACTTAAAAATTATTGGTTCGAAAAATCACTTAATCCAAAAATTTGGATTTCTAACATACCCGTACACGTTTTCTTATATAACACCAAACAATGGACTAGGATTTCGGATTTCCCCGAAGATCGATCGGTTTAGGATCTTCAAGGCAATAGTCTCTATCTTCTTCTTGCTCACCCCAGGAAGAATGTGACCTATTCGATATAGGCGAATGCATGCCTGTACTCATAGACAGATCTTCAGGTTCCGTTTGTTCGGGAAGAGAAGCAGCTAACGGTAACGATAAAATTGGCGCAGTCGGTTGGATTATATGTCTTGACCTACGATCTTCGTCGATTTCTTCGGACTCCATCTTAATTTCTTTTTCTACTCCACATTTGTGATGAAGCAGATGATGCCTCCTCCGAAAGCGGCTATGGCATCGTTCACAGTCGAATGGTTTTTCGTTCGTATGGATTAGGAGATGTGCTTTGAGCTGATTGGAATCAGAAAATTTGGCTGTGCAATATTCGCATGCATAAGGTCTTTCACCTGTATGAACTCTCAGGTGTCTACGAAGATTTGCTACTTGAACAAACTGTCTATCACAATGTTCACAATGATAAGGACGTTCGCCTGTATGAAGACGCATGTGAGTTTTCAAATGATGATCTCGAGTGAACCTCTTATGGCATTCGGGACATTCGAATGGTTTCTCCCCTGTATGGGTTCGTTCGTGATTTTGCAAAACGTGTTTATAACCAAAAGATCTGTTACACACGGTACAAGTAAATTGCTTATCCCTGTTGACCTCCTTCGAACTAATATCTGAGCTAGATGGTGGAGAAGAACTAGACGAAGTCGGCGATACAATCTCCGAATCTTCTTTCCATCTCTTTTTCCTCATTGATTTCACATCATTACTACTACTGGTGACTATGTTATTGTTGTTGTTGTTATTGTTATTGTGTTTTCTGATTTTAGGGGAAGGAGATAATTGGGGGTTACTGTTTGGAGGCGATGGTGGAGAATTTGGGGGCCATGTTAGAGGTCCAAGCAAGCCAGGGTGGAAAAATGCTGGGTTTGTTGGTAATGTTAGGCCAGAAGCGGCCATGAATTGGCTGGCCATGAGCAATTGAGAAGGTGTGAATAAAGTTGGGTTGGCAAAGGGTGATGGAAATCCGACGGAGGAAAATGTATTCTTCAGCTTGGTCTTGTCGTCAGGTTCAACATTTATTTCCCTTGGAGTGAGTAGATCTGCAAGAAGGAAACACTGTTAGTTTTCATAGAGATCGAGAAATCAAATCAATAATAAATCCAACTAAATTATGTTCTAGTTATAGCCATAAAGTGGTCACAAAAAGATATTTACATTTGATAATCACTTTGAGTATGAAATTTCTACCAAATTAATATGATCCATTGCAGATAGAATGCAGAAATTTTTTTGTCAAATACTTCAGAAATAATGTACTATGAAATATGTAGTTCTGTGATCTCTAATGAGCTAAATCTAAATTCCAAATTTCATATTTATAATAGGTTTTCACATATTCTAAAACATTTCCAGATTATAATTAAAGAAAAACTTACTCAACAAAATCTGTCATTCTATTTTAAACTGAACTGAACTGAAGAACAAAATTCATTGTAAAATTGATCTTCCTTTCAGCATTTTCTAGAACGATGTATTACACTGTGCGATATCTTAATCACTCTAGACGGGATTCACAAATTTGCCGTTCCATCAACCAAAAGCAGGAATAGCGGCAAAAACGAAAGGAAAGAAATAGAAGAACGGGGGTTGGAGTAAGGAATTTAATTAAAATCAGACATCGCCAGCAGCAAAGTCGGAACAACGTTCAAGAAGCGACGCGAAAAGGGGGTGTAAAGGAGGAAATTTGTGGGGGCTATAGGAGGACGGGAGAAGGTTGAAGCGGGAAAGCTGGTGCGTTACATTTTATTACGCAGCGCGCTGCCGCTTTTCCTGCCTTTCTGGAAAGGGTTGAGCGGAAGACGGTCCTAATGAAGGGAGGAGATAATGGACAAGATATAATGGCTGGAAGAGTCTGCGCAATGGCTGAAAGGAGGGGTTCCGCGTTTTCCCGGATAACAGATCCATTACGGGTCACACTCATTATTACGCTCTCTTAGCATATCGATTAATGTTTTTCATATAATTTGAACCGGCCCCTTCTGTAATATACTCTTCTTCAAACAGTAGATAATTTTCAGATCCAATTATGAATTTCTCTGTGAAAAACATTGAAACATGCTATGTTCCATTTATTATAAAATTATTTCACAGACCTTCTGGCTTAGGTTAGATTTCTGAATTTCCTGAATTGGCTACTCTCATCTTGTTTCGAAAACTGTCCCAAAAAAAATTTCTTCTTAAACGGTATTTTGTGACTTGTAGTCATTTCTCCATGAAACTGAAGTTTTTTCTACTATACCTATCGAAATTTTTCAAAAGCATCAATATCATGACATAAAATTTAAAAGATTTTCAATTCATGAAGACAATATGAAAAATATTCAGATATTTTCTACCCTACCGTCCTCCAAAGCAATATCTTGTTTTAGATCTTTATTCAGAATTAGTATAAACTGATAGATATACTTTTGGAGTATCTGACTTATCTTTACTGCTGGTTTGAAATTTTAATATGAAGTATGATACGAACACGAATCGTCCGATCCTCATTCATCAATAAGAGGATTTGGTTAAGCAATAGTATATTTTGTTAGATTTCAAACGAATCAATATTTATGATTTTTATATTTCTATTCATTCTGTTATGACTTCTAACCACGAAATTTGATATATTTATAAAAATATTCCAAGCAAGACTACCTGACTGAAATTTCATTCGAAGAATGTATATTAAAATGGTTTGAAAAATTTGCAATTTCAATTTTCAAAAACCCCTCCCCCCATTTATCGATTCAGGGAAGTGACAGAGAATGAGTTGAAACAGGCACTCTTTCCTAAATTTTATGGATTTCTTTTATCTTCTCTTGAATGGCATGACAAAAATTTTTTCAATTTCGCAATTTTTTTCGAAATTGAACTGAAATATATTTTATCAAGGAATTTAACATTCATAACATATCACATTTCTAGAGACAACATAAATGTGAGCTGAAATTACACTTGTTCTTCCATTTCAGGCAGAATTATTAAAGTTATTATAAAATTTTCCGTATAATTTCACGATTTGCGTTTTTGTGAAAAATGTCTTAAAACCAAAATTTCAAATCTTGAATTTCAGATGCTTTTATCATTATAAAACACATCAATTTACAATTAACTTTTTAGTCGCTGAAAAAAGTAATAAAATGAGCAACTGTATTTATAAATAATATTTTCTAATAGGGAATCGCAAATCGTAAAATTTTCAAGGGTATATTTACTTATAACTTCAATCATTTCACCTGAAACTAGAAAAAAGTGTAATTTCGAAATTAAACTCAACTCTTAGTTCATGTATTATAATTCAGAAACGGGTAGGTTTATAGAGAAAGTAGAGGAGACATTTCTTCAAAAAAGAAATACAAATAAAAATCCCGAAAACTATGTTTCGTTCATCAAACAATGTGCAATTGAAAATAATGTTTTCAATGTATTCAAATGTACCTGAATCTATTCATTATGGAATTTTCTCAGAAAATAATCGATCTTTGAATTAGTTTAAGTAATGTTTTGCTGAATATGTGAAAATACCTAGCTAACCTAACCTATTTTTAATTGACTAAGAATACTACAGAAATTTGGAGGAACGGATCTAGTTCTTCTTCTAGAAGAAGAACCTCACTTTATATTTTAAATACTTATATTTTAAATACATCGATATTGATTGACCTAAAGGTAGCTTCAATATCAAACATCTTGGATCGCTTTAGTAACTGATGAATGATATGAAACCTCAAACATTCTGCCACGAACGTCTTATACAAAAACTGCCATTTAGTACCCATCACTGAAAGATTATCAAGAGGGACGCATGACACGTTACAAAGTAAATAAATAATAATAAGTACGGGTGGGTTGCATCAAGCCTAATGTCGCAAACGTAGACATACGTTGGATACGACAACCATAGAAATTCGGTCTAGTGGAATCGAGGCAAAGAAATAGGGTAACTCAGAAGAAGTATAACAATGATTCCATGATGCCTCTTGAAAGTCTTGAATGGAAAAAGAGACATTGTCCTTTCTTTTGCACTTGAGTGATTGCAAAACACCCGTGGCGTAGAAGCGTGGATAATATGACGGTAAATTGCAGATCATGATAAATGCTCACGTGCATGTATAGTATGACGAAATTAAACAGTCTTTTTAATCCGAACCCCTCCTTTTCAAACGTTTTACTACCCGAAATTTGAAAAAATTCTTACATATAAATTCCAAACATTTTTCCGAAATTATTTTTTCGATCTAGATCATTTCCAAATGGTTTGTACTTCATCTGAAGAGTATCTGCCACATACCCACCTGACAGCAAATTGAATCAAAATTTCCTTTAAACTGAAAACTGATTATGCATATAACATGTTTTTGAAGTTACAAACTTCTATAGGCGCTTCGTGTGATGTTCAAAATATCTCACGAGTCACATTGTGATAGTGGCGCCGAAGATCCTTGTGCACACATCCCTACACATAACTAAATTTATATGGAATCACCCGATATTTTTAATATTACCTCAGGGATTTTGGAAATTTCGAAGGATTGTTAAAATTGATCCTTTTTGAGTCATTTTTATTGAAAAAAAACATTAAGATTTATTTTAAGAAAGAAACAAATGAAAGAAAATAAAAGACTCTTTACGCACGTAGTAAAAAAATTGAAAACTGTTTTCTCACGACCCCAGTAGCTTGTATTACCTTCTCTGGCGGCTTGGATGAATTATTGTGGGGTTCTTGGATTATCCTGGCGCGATCTAATTTTTCTTTTGAGATTGTTCCATAAATGTCCAATAGAATTTAGGTCTGGAGAGCAAGCTGACCAGTCCATAATAGCGACTCCCTCTGTTTCAAGATAATGTCGCGCGAGGTTGCTGGTATTCGGAAGAGCATTATCTTGCATAATAGTGAAATTCTCACCGTCCGCACCTCGCCAGAGTCTCACTGTGGGCTCCAGCACTAGGTCCACGTAATTTCTAGCCGTTACACTAGCATGAAACTAAATCATATCTGTTTTGCCTACCCCAGTAGCTTGTATTACCTCCTCTGGGGTGATATTCTGCCAATCTTCTGTGGCGGCTTGGATGAGTTATTATGGAGTTCTTGAATTATCCTGGCGCGATCTAATTTTCTTTTGAGATCATTCCATAAATGTTCAATAGGATTTAGGTCTGGAGAGCGAGCTGACCAGTCCATAGCGACCCCCTCTGTTTCAAGATAATGTCGCGCGAGGTTGCTGGTATGCGGAGGAGCATTATCTTGCATAAAAGTGAAATTCTCACCGTCGGCTCCTCGCCAGAGTCTCACTACCTCCCAGCATAGTGCTACCCCAAAATATCACACTGCCCCCTTGGTATTTCGGAATTTGTCTTTCTGCTCGGGGACTAGCTTGTCTTCCACGGCCCCTTAAAACCCGAATCCGGCGGTCATCTGATCGAAAACCAATTCTGGTCTCATCCGAAAAAAGAACATTTCGCCAATTCTCAATATTCCTATTTTGGTGCTCGATACACCAATTAAATTTGTTAATTTTTTGTTGTCTGGTTAGCTCTGGAATTCTTAAGGGCCTTTTGCAGTATGAATCCCTTGAACCAAGTCTTTGACGTATCGTTTCGACTGATACACTGAGGCCTGTACTTTCAGTAATTTCCTTTGGAGTATGGGGTGGGACGCATTAGGGTCTCTTCTTGCAATTTGGCACAAAAAGCGGTCTTGTTTTTCAGAAGTGATCTTCCTACGACTTCTTCTAGGCCTATGTTGCAGAGATTGTAGCTCCACGTATCGGGCGTAGGTTTTTGAAATGACCCCCTGTGATACCTCCATTGTTGCCGCCATATCCCTCTGTGTCACCCCTTCTTCAACGAGAGCATTTATTCGGCCCCTCTGCACATCGGAGCTAATTCGGTGATAATTCAATATTTTTATCATACTATCCAGTTTCTTTACAACAAAAACCTTCACTCTTCACAAGTATTCAAAGATCCATGATTCAAAATAATCAATAATGTGAGTTACCGAGTCATTCCATATAAATTTGGTTGTGTGTATATGCATGTAAAGTACAAATAACTAACATTATTAATTGGACCCTTATTCTATTTCAGAACACCACTTAGTTTAGGCCATGAATATCCCCAGAAAATCAGCATCGGGTAAAGTTAATATTTGGAAAATGAAAGCATGGGAATTACTTCTGCAATTGATCTCTTGATTTTCTTGAAAAATCTTTTTGGGAACTTATTCGGGCGCGTTAACTCAATAGCACTATATATGTCTATAACCGTGTAAAAACGCATGATTTTGCCTCAACATTATGCAGAATATTTGTTTTTGATTACTAAATATACGAAAATAAATGAATATTATAGTTGCTCAGTATACGATACATATGAATATCAAATTAGTTGAAATAATTTTAGTTTAGAAATTGGTTTTTTTCAATATATTTATCGTGATTTGTTAATATATGAATAATCTATGACATATATGAGAAGAAAAGTTTTCAAAGAAAATTCTAATTAAAAAATCAATTATTTATTTTGAACACAACCCGCCATTTAGAGGCGGCGGCGTAGAGAACTACGCCATGTGCTGGCAGACCGACGGTTTCGCAGCGAACGGTTTAGAGAATTGATCTCAAATGACAACGCATCTGATATATTTAATTCAATAAGGATTGTTACTGTTTTGTTCAGAGTAGCTTCGTTAATAACTCATTATTTTTTATTAATATATGAAAGATAAAAATGATAACTGTAAGTTATCCATAAGAGATAAACCATCTAAGAATTTTCTATAGACCTCTTTTATATATACAATTCCGTAGAACATTATTTCGATCTATTCTGCAGAAATTATCTGAATCATAGTGAAAACCGCATCAAAAGCCGTTGAGTGGTTCAGAAGAAGTGCGGAAAAAACAGAAGAATTGCTTAGTATTATGTAGAAAGGAAACCACCCAAAGAGATTTTTTTCAGAATTGGTTAGATCAAACCTAAGCTTGATTAAAAGTGATAGAAAAATTCAATTTTATTGAAAGATTTTGCTACAAGCTCAGAATATTTATAAATGATTTTTTTTCACATCACTTTTCAACTTCGTTTCATTCACACCTAGAAGTTTGCGTTCAATGTTAAAAAGGCCCCCTTTGACATTTTATAAATCTAATAATAACAAAATGGCTTAAATGAAGATGCGTCATTGTTCCAAAACAAATTAATTGGGCTAGTTTGCAACCTCTCCGGCATTCTCAAACAAAATTTTATTCTTTACAAAATCTCATGTAATTTATTGATAAATTAAATTTGCTGACATAATGACCACGAAGTCGGAATTTAGGATATTTAGAAAGAGACTAATATAACAACTACTGCCTGAAATTTTCCTGCTATTTCTGAACACTTTAGAAAATTATTTCTAAACACATAAGTTGTATATGTTCTTTCAATTATTAATTAATTATTGACATAAATCCTCGAAAAACAGATGTTTCAAATTCATCTTTTGAGTAACTATTTCGAGGTATCCATTCTAGACCCAATGAACTAGAAGTTATCTTCTCAATCATTTGATATAACCACTGTATGAAATTACTTGTGAAAAGAAAGATTAAGTTTCGACTAATATTCATTACCGAAGTAAATAGGTAAGGATTTTCAATATGTAATTGGATGAAGGAGAATTGGGTAGTTTAATAATTTATAACTTGTCCGAGCAGAAGGTATTTTCCATTGAAAAACATGCCAAAACGGTAATTATTTCACCAAAACAGATTGAGATATACTTGCTTGCAGCGCCTGATTCTATTCCAGAGTAGGGAACACGGTGGCTTTATTCGAATTATTAAAATATTAATTTTAAAATAGTTACTAATTCCCGCTTTCTGCTAACTTGATAACTTTATCGGCCTATGATTTCAACAGTTCAACGTCCATTATTCTGTTTCTTGGTAGAACGTCCGTCGGTAATGCAATATATGTTCGGGACCTTTAATTGAACTAGTCTCGAAAAAATTTGTATGCAATCATTAAACTTCATAATGAATTGATTTCAAGGAAATTTCTTTCATCATCCACACTGTTTTTTGAATAGAATAACGTATGTGATAATGTGATTAACGCGGTTGTACTTCTGGAGGTGGAACGACCAGCATTTCAAAGAGAAAACTACAGATGGCGCCACAGGATGAAACGTTCAAAATTTTATGAATATATTTTCAATGCTATTCTCCGCACCTTCAGATGTGAAACGAATTACACGTTTCTTATCATATTAGGAATGACTAAGACATAATAAAATAAATGAATAGAAAAAGTATATTTATTTCAGTATGAGAACAGTTAACACTGAACCATCGTAATCGAATAAGAGAACATTGTACTGAATCTCTCACTTCATTTGGAAAGTACAGACAAGATATATAGTGATATGATTTGAACACAAAACAACCACATTCAAAATAATAGATCATCACTATACTAAAACAATAATAATATGTCGTCATACAATTCAGTATGTCTGTTAGCATCGCCAGAATATTATAATATAGTATGTAGAGGCTATGTAGAGTCAGCGAAACGCGCATCGAGAGTTCAATAAAATGTTTTGATGCAAAACAGATATAGTGTTCTTAGAGTTATTAGTCCTCAAAGATTCCGTGTGCTAAATTCAAAAAACCATTAGAAAATCGAGACAATTTATGGCGCATACAAGAAATATTGTTGAATGAAAACGGAAGTATGATTGAGCTATGTTCATTTTTAGTTCGAAATGATATTGAGTGTGGATCTCCTCGTATGTTTAAATCAAATTCTATTGAGTTTGATGTATTTGAATGATAATCATCATTTTCTGCGGAAGTTATCTAATTTTGATGGAGTTATTCCATCCACAATCTTCAGATATAAAAAGAAGAATTTATTCAATATTAATATTTGGTTATTCCAAAATTTCGGAAGTATTTCTGATGCTGGAGATTTATGAATCAAGATTAAAATTATTGAAAGTGAATACAACATATTTTCTTCAATAGTTTGAACAGTAAATTAAGTACTACAGAAAATAATGGATTATGAGTAGTTGTAGTTCTACATTCTTCACGTAACATAACTTCCAGTGCGAACAACTAAACAATTGGTATAAACTCAAAAATTTATCGGTATTTTAATTAAAAGGTTAAAATCACCGAAGATTGAACACTTATTGAGCACATTATTCAATTTGATTCAAACATTCTCTAGTTAAGATAGAAAAATCTGAGTATTGACTAAAATCATCAACTTTATTCGATTGATAGTCCTCCTTATTATTTTCATTTCAAAGATAAAACCAGTAAAAACAAACAACTATCACAAGTGAATCAATATGCTTTCGGAATCTTCGCAATTGCGCATGTAAAAATTTGAATGGCATATCCTACCTCGATTTAAGAATGTCATGCGCTATAAGGCTCAATGTGTAATATGAAAAGAGAGCCTACTTGCAAATTTCTTTCATGCTTTCAATTAATTCTGATAGAGTATTAGTAAAACCAATATATCAACCTTGAGATTGTAAATAGCGAAAGTTTAATTAATCAAACTGTACTCACTAAATTAAATCCCAAATTACTAGAAACTTGAAATTTTGGGTGAAATAAAGGCGTAAATCGTATATTAATAATTGACTCAACAACTGTAGATACAAAATTTATTACAATAAAAATTATATTTGATGATATTATTTCCTTATATTTTATTAGATTGGAATAGCCTGTTACTTCCAATAATTTTGTTCATTTTCATTTAAATTGTATCAAACTTTCTATAACATTTTTTATATATATAATTTTCAGATGAAATTGAGTCACATTCTTTTTCGAAGGTGATACGTAAGTATTTAAATCCTCTTTTAAGAGAGCTATAAATTTAAATAACATATCGCAATTATCATCAAAGAGGTGGTAGCCGAAAATTCTGAGAAGGCATTGCAATTAGGTGAAAATTCGCTCATTTAAATCTGCATCGAAAGTTGAAAAATAGTCAAAGTTATAATATCGCACAAATTGTCAATTATGTATTTTGACATCAAAAATGTAAAAGACTTTCAAAATAATCTTCAAATTTTGAAGTATTAATGTCAGGATAAAAATTCCAAAATAAAAAAAATTGAAAGAAACTTCAAACAAACCTCTCTTAGTACTTTCTTGCAATAAAGGCATCATGACAACTCTTCTCCACTAATCTTAACAATACAAACAGTCCATCACTCTTTCACTTCCTGGTTACAACCGCGATAACAGACTAGAGGGTTGAATTTGCGTAAGAATTTCGGAAAGGACGACCAGATACATCCCTCCTGAACAACTGGGAAACGTATACTGAATAATCATTCCATTGCAATCACGCACGTTGAGGGTTGACCTAGCCTAACGTAACGCTGCCATCCCTACCCATTAATGGTGGGGAGAATTGGAGCACCCCTGATTACTTAAGAAAAAGGAAGAACGTGCCCTTTCTTTCATACCCCACCGTTAATATTTTTACTCGTTTCTGCAAAATTAGAACTGAATATAAAAAATTAGCGTTGGTTTAACTAAAAAATTTGAAAAAGATTCACGAACTACTTCCTACTATTATCTTATCAAATATAAAAACAAATGCTGGATTTCATTGTTTCCAATTTTATTCTTAGTCGTTCCAAATTCAAACCAGTTTTAATGAATACAGTACCGGAGTTGCTCGCTATGTAAATCGATGAAAAGTTTTGACACAGGAAATTAAATAACATTACTGAATATTTTGTAGATGCATTTTTCCAGTTAATGGAAATTTTCAAGATAAGTAACACATATATATTTTATAAAAAATAAATATAATGAAAAAATGTTTTAATTTCTATATATATGATACTAGCCGACGAGATAAAAAAATGTGTGAGAAAAATATATTTATAATATCGAGATTTTAACTCTGAAACAGAATTTATTTGATCAATTGCAGAAGTCATCAAATCTTGTAATATTCTTCGTAGGTTTTTCCGAAAGAAATAATGAGATAGAGTCATATGTTTTCTATTTAGTTAACATTGCTTATCATATTTTATTTATTTGTATATATGAATGAATTTTAATGCGCTGAAAATTTTATCATTTATTGTCTTAGCAGTATTTATTATGATCATCTATCACTTCACCCAAAAAATAGCGTTACAGCATACAGTGTTACTGGACTAAGGTCCGTACATTATATTTCCCGGGAAGAAAGCCTCTGAAACTATTCATGGGTGAAGCCTATTGTTATATAAATACATATACTTATAAAACGCTTCACCACGTAGAGTAAGATGTAATTCTTTATAAGATTATAACAGTTTGATAAAATATACAGAAACAAAACACTGTCAACCAGTGAGGTCAATGTTCCAATAAGCAGTGCGTTTTACTTGGAAAAACCGCTGTACGAATCTGAAACTACCAAAAGAAACTCATAAAATCACCAAAATTATTTACTAGAAGAGGAAACTCATAATTCTAGTCCAGTTTTTTCTTTGCAAAAAGAAATCGAAGAAAATTTCAACACTTGATGATTTCTATCTGCAAATATATGAATTCTTCTTAAGATACATCCACAGTTGTAGAAATAATTAGCTGCAAAACAAATATTTTTTCCATTTTTCACATTTTTTTTCATGTCATTCGCTAGTCGCGTATTTTTCGAAATTTTTTTTATAATTTCTATATACAGTGTGTATCGATTATCGCATAGTTTATAATGTACGTTGCTTGGTTGAGTGTATGGATAAGTATGATGTTGAAATATTTCTCTCTCAAAAATAAGGTCTCGATTTTGTGCGAAATTGAAATGATCTCGTCTCAACTTATACTCGATAGGAGCAAGTATGGAACAAGATTAGATAAGGAAAACTGTTCCTAAATGATAAATTCATCTTTGTTCTACGCCCTGCATCATCTGCATTTGTGTAATCCTCTCAATCATAATATATTCCATCATACCTTAGCCATATTTTATTAGAAGCGATACATATGTATAACAGTTATGCAATTGTTTAGAACTTTGTTCGTTCAACTCTATAACTCTTCCTTAGATTAGTATAAAGCAATCCTTCAGTTTAATCAAATTCTGTGGTGTGAAATAATAATCTGCAGCAACAACACTTTAATATAATTCAGGTGTTATTGAATGAAATAAATATGAATGTAATCCTCAGGTAAAAATACGGTTTCCGGTTTCCTGGTCAAGTAGGCTTACCAAACTATAATATATCTAACTGACTATAAGACATTTTTGATTTGATAATTATAGAATTGCTTGAATTATTAAAAAGTATTCATCATCATATTAAAGTTTTCAACTTTGGGAAATTTATCATCCGAAGTTAATTCATTAAATATCAATTATATTTATATTAACTCAGTTATTCATGCCTTCAGTATGGCTCTATTAATTTACTTTTATCTGATGTCTTCACGTTGTTTGAAGAGTTATTATACTGATTATTCCAACCCGCGTTTGACTCTCTTCAATTTTGAAAATAGTACAGAGAAATGCACCCATCAATTTTTGATTTGGAGGGAACTGTTTTTAGGGTAGATTCGGAGCAAATCGGTTGCCCAACATCACCGAGTCAAAATTCATTCAAAATTTATACATTGGGTTAGATGGAACTTCGTTGAAAATGAATTCGTAATAACTACTCAAAATCACCTCATTCAAACATTTATCGAATTCTCTTCTAACATTGGCGAAAATATCAGGCTGTAAAATTCTGCATTTAGTATATTCTCGATTTACCCACATCTATGTTTCCTAGTTTTTTCGGCGGAGTTGTTTTGATTATTATTTTAATTAATTAATATTTTTCTACGAAATGCCACTGGAGCTACTTCTTTATAGAAAATTCTTAGGGAAGGGATGATGAGAATGAAAGATTGATTTCAAATACCTGAGTCCTCGAATCAGAAAGTGGTCTGCCTCAACCCGTTTTACTCTAGAATCATTACCTCCAGAATAAGAGGGGATAAAATTTTCCTAGATACACGCGCATATTCTAATTACACTCATGTTATTTTATTTCATTACTGTTAATTCAGTCGTTTTTGTCATTGGAATAAGTATTTTGTCTCTTTTCACATACAGTACAAACTCAACAGATTATATGAATACTATGGAGTTATTTGAATACAAGAGAGAATGGAGTCCAGTTGGACAAAATTTGTTATTTTAATTTTTCGAAAAATAATTATCCAACTCCAAATTTTCAGATTTCTGTAGGGTAGAGGAATTCTTGTCAAATATCAACTCAACAATATAAAGTCATGATCATATTTAATATAAATTGAAAATAATTAAAATTAACGAACTAGAAAATATAGAAAACTGAAAAATTTTGGCAACTTATTGAAATGGTCTCTGAAAACCGAAAAAATTGAAATTTTGTCTAAGACAAAAATCAGTTTTGTCCATCTGTTTTGATGATTTCCATATTATTCATAGTTTCTGTATTATTTGCTAAAACTGAATATCTTTTGTCATCATAATAACTGTTTTGTTCTGTATTTTTATTACACTGACTTCAAAGCCCTATCGCTCATATTTTTAAGATCTTTTTCAAGAAAAGAGAACGATTTGAACTAGACATGCTCACAATACAGTCACTATATGGCACAATTATATTCTGAGATAATTCACATGTGAACTTACATATAAAAAGAAGAGGACCCGTTGTTGGTACTGATCTAACTCAACATTTATATTAGGTATACTCTCCAATGCTCACTTTTCTCCCAACTTCGATAAATTTAGATTATTATAATGATTTCAATGCCCAATAATGGTGCAATTAATATGCCATGATTATTCAGTAACATTTAATGAATTCTTGAAAATGCAGCCTCAAACAATTGAATATTGTTCACAATTTATGAGCTCAAGAGATAGATGGATATAACAACGAAAAATAAGAAAAATAATAAGATAGATTTCGACTATTTAAGTCAAGTAAAGATGGATTAGTTTATGATGCTTTGCTATTAAATGTTCCACAACTAAATAATACGAAAAAATCTATCTCTACAAGATTTCAGCAGTGGTGAAAAATTGAATCTCGTTCGATAATGCTAAAGAAGTAATTTATTTCAAGTTATAATAGTAATAATAATAACTTTTATTTTCCTGCATATTCACATGAATAAAGACTGAAATGTTATTCTACTTAAATAAAAACACGGTATGCGGATTGAAAATAGTTGGCATGGCATAACTGAAATTGTCAATTCAGTATGTCTCATTAATATTATATTCTGTCAAAAAAGTACTGGGAATTGATTATTTAAAAATTCTGCTTAAAACGATTGTCAATATTTTTGCTGTTGCTAAGTTGTCACAACTGTTTTCTTTAGTGACGCGGAGTTCGAACGCGATCTGTCATTTAGTTTGTTTACAGTGCTCAATTTTGTCTGCACTCAGTCATTCACATAAGGCAGTAGTTGGCGAGTCCATTCGCCGACCACCCCCTGATTACTCCATCTATCCTGCCACTTGATCATCATTCTTGCCCTGGCCTGTTTGCTAACTCCGGGCCGGTGCCCCACTCTGCTATGATACAGTCTCCTCCTCTCTTCCGTGAGAAGGTCCACGGGTAATCTACTTGAGATTATCTGTACGGCTTACGCTGAAACCGTTCTGTATGCGCAATACACTTTGAGCTAAATGCGCCTCTTAGCAGCGATCAGCTCTCTCCTACATCGTTCCACTGCCATCGCATTCGCCCACAGCGGTGCCGCGTAGAGTCATACGCTATGGTAACGGAGCACAAGAGCTTCCTGGCTAGCCATGTTGGCACCCACCAAGAGTATCAGGTCATCTGTATATGCCACCGACCGCACCTTTTCTGGCAGCTGCAGACGTAGAACTCCATCGTACATTATGTTCCATAGTGTTGGACCCAGCACCAAGCCTTGCGGCACCCCCACACAACAATACTAACCTTCTATCACTGAAGTACGCCTGTACGATCTTCGTAAGATAGTCTGTAATCCTCATTCCTCCATGGTGTCTAATATGCAGGGCCACCTAGCTGTGTTAAAGACGTTCTTTACGTCTAAGAGGATAATAATGACAAATCTGCTTCCTGCACCTCCATAACTTCCCGCACCACCGTCAATGTAGACCTACCCTCCCTGAAACCACGCAGACTATCCGACAGTATTCTCCTACGCCATACACGTCAGAGAGAACTGACGTCGATTCCGGAAAAAGCGTTTGGAAAATGTTTTGATGATTGGATTATTCGATGGACATTCAGAGTTTTTGAATAAAACGAAATAAAAGTTTTCAAATCAAATAGTTTACAGTCGTAGAACGAGGCATGAATAACAGCCATTTTCTAGTCTGTTTCTTGAAAGTATTGAGTTGCAGTATATTATTCAGTTCAAGTGGCAGAACATAGAACAACCTAGGTGCCTGATCACGAAAACATCTCTGCCTCGCTCTTTTGAACATACTTGGTAAGTGGTAACTACACACAGTATACCTCGTAGCATGATTGTGGGATATCAACTTTTCATCATCTTATATTTATATATCTTCATCAGAGCTATTATATATCAATAAGTAAGTATGGTTAGGTTAGGTTAGGTAAGTTAAGTTTTTAGCTCACTGTTATCTTCAAAAATCTTTTTTAAAGATAACTGATAAGTGATAACTGATAAGCCAGGTAAAATAAAACATGAACCCACTTTATTTACTGAAAGACATTTACTTTTCAAAATTATCTTGTTCAGATGAAGCTGAAGGTTTTTGTGTCGGAGTTGAGTTTCGAATCTGAACTCCATCGGCTTGACAGATGCACTAGCGGAAGAATGGGATTTTCTTCTTGGTAGTATGTGACAGCTTTGTTTTAATTCACTCTTTTAATTGGTCTAACAGTAGTGCATAGTAGTCAGTACTTATTGCCTTTTCTTTTTGGAGAAAGGCAAGAAAGATAATGACCTTTGCTTTCCAGAAGACGCTGGCCATCACCATACCAGTGATGAAACCACCTTGGCTTTCTTGGGTGTACCGACACCGGCATCCATTCTTTATTAGACGTTTATCCATGTTTCATATACCGTGATAAAACAGTGCAGAAAATCATCTGAGTTTCGTTCAAAGATCGAAAATTAGCTCATTCTTTCAAGTTTTTGGCCAATTGTTACCTAACGTGCTACTAATATTGCCGATAGCTTTCTCATGTAGAAAACTCATTCATATGAGATGTTGACAGTCTTTGATATCTGTTTCAACTTTACTAGGCGATCGTCTGACACAATGTCTTGGATTTTCGTTATCATTTTTGGAGTAAGTTCTACGTTTAGGGCATCGTCCGTGCTTGTTCTGCCGCAATGAAACTCAGTAATTCAATTAAAAATCAATTCAAATAACAGGGAAGAATCACCATAGTAATTGCCAAGACATATTTAGTTACCATTATATTTTTCTTGCTTTAAAAGTAAGAAACTAGCCCGATATTCACTTCTTTCCAATTTAACATAGAAGGAAAATTCCGTGCGTTAAGATTGGTTGTCATATCGGAACTAATTGACACATCAGTATGAAATTTGATATTTGCACTTGTATTGTCCAAATATATTATAACTTGTGTATAAGTATCACCCCTTCATTCATTTCTACCTGACTTGTTAATTCGCTCTCGTGAGTTACTAACCATACTTCAGTAACCTATCCCGAATTATATTTGGTAAATATACTTCATACTTGACGATTATAAGATATTGTGCTCAAATTTTGAAATTTTCTTGTTTTTCAGATTCACTCAATTTTCAAATAGTCAAGTCTTTGTCTAATCCTACCCTGAAGTATCAGTAGATAGTGATTCGAAGTGTGATTTATATTCTAATGAATAAGGAAGTACTTACTATATTGTTAGGAAGGTCAGTGTTATGACATTGATAATGCAGCAATGAAAGAAAGATTATTGTATTTGAGTATTAAAATGGAATTATTAGAATTTGACGATGTGTTGGAAGAAGCACATTCAATATTAACATTTTCAATAACGTTACGATAATGATCTGAAATAATGAATATTCCACTTCTACACTCAATGTGTTAAGAATTATATATTTTATATTGGAAAATTTTTCTTCACCCAAAAATGATCAGTTTTGAGAATAGTATCTTCATCAAGATGTTAATTGTTTCTGAAACAATTGATAACAAACTCAAGAACTAAATTTTCCTAGTTTGATTTCTTATTTTCATATTCATCAAGGCAGCAGCTGGTTATTAGTATATTATGAATTTTCACAAGTATACTTATACTATATAAAAGTTCTCCACTTGAAACTCAAAAACTTCATGACTAGAAAATGAATGCGTTGCTACTTATTTTCTCATATAAACAAAGCCCAACTCAAAAATTCAAATCATTACTCCCTACTTATGAAACACAACATAGGACAGCCAATATGTATTAGATATCAAACTTTGGAATGTATTTTTCGTAAATTCACAGTTCAAAACTAATACTCATTTTCAATTAAATGGAATGTAAAAATTCCTTCGATCAAAAGAAGTAATAAATAATTATATTTCCACAAAGTTGTTGTTTATCAGTAGCGCATTCTTTTGGTTGGTTCTGTTATTTATTCTCTTCAGTTAAATAGCTTCAGTTTCATGTTTATGAAATATCTCGTAAAATGTACGTATTCAATTGTTGAAAGGGTAGAAATTGTATTCATCTATGGAGGTGAAGGTGCATTTGTTGCTGCCAAAACTATCAATCCAGAACCTAAATAAAAAATGTAATACACCAGTATTTCACATTACTTGTGTAGTCATTTAAAGCCACTAGGTAAGTACATAATATGAAACTTCAAGACAATGGAATCCTAGATGAATTGACACGAGTTAAAAAAATAGCCCGTGAATTCCACCATTGCTTCATGACGTGTGAAGCTACATGAATGTCTAGATTGTTTGTGTGTAACCACACTTTCGAAGTTCCATCCCTTTAGAATCCATTATGCTAACTAGTTAAACGAAGTTTATCTGTGAATTGAATTTTGTGAGCAGATGATGAATATCCGTAATCAAAATGCGAATTTCATGAAAAAGTAAAAGGGTATACACCTTCTTTTTGAATGGTTATGTCAATAAGCAGAATGTGCAAGACTGGACCGATGGAAAACCCTTTTATTATTAGAGAGATTCCAATTTTTGCAGGTTTTCACCTGCAAAATTTCCCCTATGGAGACACTCAATGGAAAGGGATATGTCATAGATTCATTGATGACTCATGAAGTAGAAAATCAGCAAGACACCGAGGGATAACGGATATTGGACGAAAAAAACTGTTTTTCAACAAGATGGAGTTCTTTCGCACGGAGCTCAAAATAAACAAATCTTGGTTGAAAGATGGACTTGCGAATTATTGTATTGGTAGGAGCAAAACAATAGTTTGCACATACTCAGTTTTAAAGTATATTCTTTAGAGACATCTAAAACGGTTTAAAAAACACAACTCGTGAATAATGATGATTTGCGGCAACACATAACTCAGAAATGTAGAACAAACATAACGAAAACCTTTCAGCAGTGCAGGAAGGAGCAGTTCGACCTCGTTTGTAGTATTGTTTGAAGCAGAACGTAAGAACATTTGTACAATATCTCTTTTCCTTTGAATTCCTGCTTATCCACTGTTCGAAACAAGTCCTGTCGAAGATTTGTATCAACATTTTCCAAAAATCATTGAAGGCTTCTTCAGCCTATGGGGCCGATCTGCATGCGTCCCAGTTTAGAAGTGTTACAATTCTTACCACTTCATGATCACTCAAATAGCGTCCAGGACGTGCAGAAGTCATTACAATAAATTCAAAGATTCGAAAATCAACAAGAAACACAGAAAACTTGCATTAATTTAGCATGAAAACTGAGGAGAAATTGAATGAATACTGATAGTCAAATAAACTCATTCTTGTTTCAGACGTGTTTGAGATCATATGGAAACAAATGTTACTACATAGATAAGATTTTTTTCCCCTCATATGTCCAAAAACATATGTTGACAAAAAAACTGCGTTCGAGCTTCTTAATCGATTGTGGAGTTCAGAAGACCAGGTGATGCGACAAATTTTGTGGTGTGTGTATATGTAATAGATAAAAACCTCTTCAAAATACGCTTTTAATGAAAATATTTAAATATGTAGTTATATTTAAAAAAGCTGACTTTGCGTGTTCGAAGTTTTTCGAGTTACTGAGTAATTTTCGAAAACCTTGTATGTGAAAAAGCCTATAGAAAGTATATTACTGAGAAGAATAGAACTGTTTGAATTGTGGAGGCCGTTACTTGATGTAGATCCATGATATAAATGAGATAAAAAACACAAGGTTTAACTTTAATCTACACTTTATTTGTAAAAAAAATTCGACGACGTTTCGCTGACACAGCAGCTTTATCAAGAATGTCATAAAACAGAATGAAGAGTATGGTATTATAAACAAATCGTAGAACAAGTTGGATGAATAACAGGAAAATGTCACACCGAGCCATTGTACAGTTAGTATGAAAGGTAATTAAAACTAATTAAACAAGTTAAGTACCTGTGGAGGGTGAGTAATTCACATCTACCTGTTCGTTTAGTAAAGTTTGTCCGAATGTTTGTATCTATTTATTTCTAATGCTTCTAGGAGATCTAATTTTGATCTAGCTTCGATGAAAAATGAATCTGATTCAAATTATTCAAACCACCTAATAATAACGAAAACCATTCATTCAATTAAAACTTTGACATATTACATATAAAATCAAAAGTTCAAAATTAGATCTCCTAGAAGCATTAGAAATAAATAGATACAAACATTCGGACAAGCTTTTGAATGAACAGGTAGATGTGAATTACTCATTTTTTCTCCCTACTTAACTTGTTTAATTAGTTAAACAGCTGCACGGGACCACGGCAAACCAAAATATTACCTTTCATACTAACTGTACAATGGCTCAGGGTGTGAATTTTCCTGTTATTCATCCAACTTGTTCTACGATTTGTTTATAATACCAAACTGGTTTCATTCTGTTTTTTTTTCATTCTTGATGAAGTTCCTGGAATTTTTTGAAAAAGTTTAGTATACGGTTGCTGATCATTCCACCCATTATTGAACAACCTTTACTAGGGGTCAGAAATCGCGAAACGTCGTCGAAGT
Organism: Cryptolaemus montrouzieri; assembly: GCA_013387265.2. Taxonomy (NCBI): domain Eukaryota; kingdom Metazoa; phylum Arthropoda; class Insecta; order Coleoptera; family Coccinellidae; genus Cryptolaemus; species Cryptolaemus montrouzieri. The sequence continues at coordinate 32,375,141 of JABFTP020000124.1, read as the reverse complement.
TGTTCGTATTTTTAAATAAAGTGTAGATTAAAGTTAAACCTTATGATTTTTATCTCATTTAAAATAGACCTGTTTCATTAAAGCTGAGGAGAGAAACTCAATCTTATCGAAATAAAAGTATCTTTAAAAATTGAGGAAACTGGGAAAATTCTGATTTCAACGGATATATATATATTTTTTTTATGATCAATTATTAATTTTAAGTACCCTGGGTGGCAAATAATTCCAAGAATTGTAACATCTAGAAGAAATAAATGAGTATATTTTAGTGCTTAATGAGTCTCTGGCTGGTTGGGATAATTTATTCTTCAATTTCTTGAAGAAATTTCAATATAACAAGATTTCATACCCACTACCTCAAATATTTTCAAGAGTGGAGTAAACCATAATTTTATAAATTATTGAGGTCGGAAAAAATTTAATTAATCTTTTATTTAGCTCTGAGCATCAGCAAATCACAAATCGACGAAGTTTTTGAGATATCAAGTATCCAAAGATGGTGGCCTTCCGATGAAGTGAACCAAAATATTCCTCAGGAAAGCTTCACGTTTTGGTGCTGATGTACGGAATAAGATTTTTTCTTTCTTTCGAATTAGTCTGAGAGGTATTATCGACTAACTAGAATCTTACTAGAACATTATTCATTGTTGGGGTTAATTACATGAATTTAAATAAAATTCACTAAGATGTCAAAAGTTGTAGGTGAAAGGCTCCTAGATCATTCGAAATTAGCCTTTTCCGCTAAATTAAAATAGATAAAAACTGTTTCTCCATAATTTTAGTTGATCCTATATAACTTCTCTCAAATTTAGAAAGAGATACAATTAATAGAATTAAGTACTTTAATTTCCATTATTTACCACTTTCGCTTCATACGAACTCATATCAAATTATGAACTTTATACATGATATAATTTCTATTCCCAACTTGTAACATGCTATGCCATGACGTTCAACTCTATTATTTATTTATGATGAATTTTGTTGGGAATTCTACGATTGTTTGTGCCCAATATTTATTTGGTTAGGATAGATTATGGTCGTCTGAAATCCTGCATATGAGCTTTATCTAGTTCAAGAAAGAACCTTGACTTTTATTCGAATCGCCTTGCTTATCTCGGTTTTTGTGTATTGTAGCAGTTTCGTTGGTGTTAACAGATCTCTATTTGTTTTATGATATCTTGCAAACGATAAGAAGGGAAATATGAATTTCGTAAAATGTGTCTCTAAAAGATATATGTTATATTTCCCAATATAATTAAAGGAATATATATCTTCCACCCTATGTTCTCCTGTCCAAAAGAGAAACTTGGTTTCGGCTTCAATTGATTGATAACCTGATGCAATTATTAGTTCATCAATTTTAGAATCTAATGTTGACTAATTATTCAAAATACACACAATCAAATTTATATGGAATCACCCGATATTTTGGAAATTTCGAAGGATTGTTAGAATTGATTCCTTTTGAGATATTTCAAAAAAACAGAAATAAATTAAAGTTTATTTTAAGAAAGAAACAGATAAAAAAAAATAAGAGACTCTTCCCGCATGTAGTAAAAAATTGAAAATTGTTTTCTCACGGAGTAGCTGTTTTCTTCTCGACCTCAGTAGCTTGTATTTCCTTCTCTTGCCCTGATACAAGCCTGAATCCGTCTAGGCATGCTTTGGATTAGGTTTTCGACCCCATCTGGGGTGATATTCTGCCACTCTTCTGTGGAGGCTTGGATGAGCTGTTTGGGGTTCTTGGATTATCCTGGCGCGTTCTAATTTTTCTTTTGAGGTAATACCATAAATGTTCAATAAGATTTAGGTCTGGAGAGCAAGCTGGCCAGTCCAAAATAGCGATTCCCCTTGTTTCAAGATAATGTCGCGTGAGGTTTCTGGTATGCGGAGGAGCAATATTTTGCATAAACTGTTTTGCTTCCCAGCATAATGCCACCCCAAAACATCACACTGCCCCCTTGGTATTTCGGAATTTGTCTTACTGCTCGGAGTACAGCTGGTCTTCCACGACCCGTTAAAACCCGAATCCGGCGGTCATCTGATCGAACACCAATTCTGGTCTCATCCGAAAAAAGAACATTTCGCTATTTCTCAATATTCCAATTTTGGTGCTCTATACACCAATTAAGTCAGTTAATTTTTTGTTGTCTGGTTAGCTCTGGAACTCTTTGCCTATCGTTTCGACTGATACACTGATGCCTGCTGCTTTATTCCTCACAAAAGCTTTATTCGTAGGTTTTGAAATCTCACAAAAGCTTTAGCAATTATTCGACCCCCTGCACATCGGACTCACAAAAGCTTTATTAGGCTTTTCTCACAAGTAGTCAAAGATCCATGGTTCAAAGATCCAAAACAATAAATAATGTGAAATACCGAGTAATTCCACATAAACTTGGTTGTGTGTAGAAGTCAAGTAAATACTATCCATAATTTTTTGCGAGCAGCAATCAATTGGTTTCTAATTCTAGAAAGGCCATGTGTCTTTCTCAGTATACGAACAGAATAGTATAGAATCACCAAAAGAAAATAGATTATACAGAAGAAGCCCATTTCCTGCATCTTATCAGAAATTAAAGGTACCAATCGTTTTTTTTATTTAAACTTTCTGGAACGACTGAAATCATCAGAGGTGTTAGAGGTATTATAATTTTCCACGGCTTTTTAATTCTGTGAAAAAACAGTAGTATAAAACAACCAATGAGTAAATACTCTTTATGTTCTATATGGAATTTTTCCTATCTGTCCATATCAATTTTAAAAACTAATTTTATATATTTCTGAATAAGAACTGAATCTAACCTGTATAATACAGTTTTTCTCAAGTTTAAGTAGGACATATTCGATCAGGTACAGATGGATATTGAAATATTTCCTCTTCATGCTAGTACTACTGCTGCTGACAGTCTGCGCTGGTAGACTTGATTCAGGTGAACAATTTATAATAAGATATTTTCAGGTAATGTCCTAGTAACACAGATTCAGATGTAAAAATGTAAAATATGAAAAATTTGTCCTAAAAAATGAGTTCAATCAAAGATGATAAAAGATATGTATCATGCTCAACTCTTTTCATTAATATTAAATACAGATATCATCTTGTTATCGATAGTGACTAGTTATTAGTTTTGGTTTGTACTATTTTACATTAATTTTATTAGTGAAAAAATATAGATTTCTGGACAAAATGCTAAAACAGGCCAATTTTGTGTAAAAGACATTCTCAACCATCAGATGCTGATTTTTAGCATTGAACCTTAAAGCTTACCCCTCAATTTTTGACTAGGGAAAATTATTGGTGTGATTTCATTTCACTATTCAAAGAATTAAGAGGCTTGCATCCCCGACTTAGAGACCGATCTTCAAGAGCCAACAACCAGAGATAAATATTCCTCTTCAAATTCCTGTTTGTGATTTTTATTATAATCTGACGAACCTTGCCGTTATTATATTTTCAAGCTTTTTTATGATTCCCCCCTCATCTTCATCAGATAAATAACAAATAAAAAGTATGCTTTACAATAAGGCATTAGTGGACCTCTTTTTCTTGCTCAGAACATTAATAGGAAAGTAGCTATGCTGTACGGGTTGATTTTGTGAATGAGCACTTTATACTGGACGATGTCCCTCCTCAAACAAAAATTTGTTCTGCGTTTTCTTCCCAAATGGATTATCTTCCAGTTATTGAGTTTGTTTTGAATCATTGGCCTCATTTATCTTTGTTCACCATCAAATGGTTCCTAATGAGAATTTTTGCTAGATATTATCCAAGGTAAACACACCATAACTTATAAAGTAAATAAAATAAAAAAGTATAATATATAACGTAATGACATCTACCAATAATCAATCAAAGAAATTGAAATAATATGATGACGGTTTCTTGAGAACAGTGTTTTATATTTCTTCATGTGATGATAACATACAGTTGCCAAGTATCATTTATTATAGTCCTCACAAAAGACAAAGCAAAATAACAAGTAAACATTCGAATATGCCCAAGGTCCCGACAATGTGAATGAAGAGTTTAAGTTTTCAGAGATACAATAGGCATGTGAAACATTCCAATCTGTTCTAAGTAACCGAATAAACTGAAACAAATTGAAGATTTTTCTTCAAAATCCACATTCGAAATACAAGTTTTTCTTTGTTAATATCCTTCAGAGAAATTGCCTATAAACAAATTTTGAATGAAGTTTCCAATTCTTGAAAGTGTGAACATATCTAACCTACTACTTTGCTTCTACGAACCAGTTGGGGTCCGGCGGAGATATGAGTTTTGTATTTTGAGTATTAGGAGAGAAGACACAAAGGCCTCAATGGGGCACAGGTACACATTTATTCATATACATTAGCTTCCTACCCTCAAAAGAAGTTAACAAATACCTTCTTAAAGTGGTGGATACAGCTACAAAGGTATTATGGATCTGAAGGTAATTGGTGGACAGAACATGGTAGCTTACTCCAGTAAATGTACAAATGATCAACTTATAATATCGATCTTCCAGTATATGGTAAAAGAGATCAGGATATAATGCTTAAGCATAACAAATTCCAAACATGTCTAATAGCTTCAGTGGGGCAGAAATATCTGTTGCAGGATCAAACCTACGATAGAATCAGACTAGTAATTACCTAGTACATCATAATGTTGCGATCTCCACAACGAAACGCAGGGAGCAAACGGAATAGAAATGACTCGCGAAACATGAATAAGGACTGAAATCAGCCACTATTCAAAACCCTAAGTCGTGCAACGACCTGAAACTGAAGAACTGATTAGAATTGGATTCCGAAACATGGGAGTCACATTGACAACAAAATAGCAAACTCCAAACGTTTAAATTATCTGTCCAAATTATTGAATCTGCCTTGCATGCTGTCATATAAATTTGGAAATAGATGGAAAAATTTGCATGCCTAACATTTTCCTCCGAAATATCAACACTAGGGCCAAGCAGCATGGACATTTTTCGAAAAGCTTGACTTAAAATACAAGCTTTTGAAAAATTAGAGGTTTGACTTGATGGGATTTTGCAACCCTAAGGCTTGACTTGACATCAAGCTTTTTCAAGCTACTTGAATGCTTGTTACTTGTAAGAGCATAAAGTTGAGTTCGCCTTCTAATCGCTTGTTGCAGTACCCGTACAAGTGCAATCGAAGTAGTTAGTATCTCTCGTCATACCGAATTTTGTAATTGGCTGCGACACACTGAGATTTCAAAATTTGGTACGTTCAATCTAGTCAATCCATTTCGCAGCGCAACAAGTGAAAACAAAAAGCTTCGAGAGGAGATTTGATTTACTAAAAGGATATTACTGGTAAAAATATATAGAAAACTGAAAGTAATGTAGCGTCGTCATCTAGCGGCCAGAAGTGTAAGTATAATAATCTATCCATCAAGGTTTACTATATATGGCGATGTTCAGCAAAACCCTTTCGGAAAATACTTGAGTCCCCGAGAATTGAGATCAAACAGTGAATCCCCGAGAATCCATATCGAACGGTGATTACCCGTGAACCGTGAGGGGGGGTGGGGGGTCTAGCGACTTCTCCGACACTCATATATGAAAAAAAATCATAAAATTTATGAGAATATGGAGAAAATATCTCGGTTCAAATACCAACTATCCACTATCTGATGAAGTGGTAATGTAGTTTCGCTTATTCTTAATCTTTTTGACTAAAGTTTCAATTTAGGTATTCATTATTTTCACGGAAGTTTAAGTCAATTATTTTTATTTTCACCAGTTTAATTCAGTTGCTTTATAGAAAATTTATTAATGTTGTTTTTGTGATGCTATGGCTGTGTTTTATTTGAAAATATATATTTCACTTCCACTCTTGTTCATGTTCTGTATTTGCGTTTTCTTCAACAACTTTTTGAAGTTTTTTCAGATTCTCACGTTGAATTACATTTATATATTTCCTGATCGAATATTTAGTATCATTCAAAGCTTTAATCTGGCTCTTATTGAATATATGAGGAAGTTCAATGTCTTATTGCAATTGTGTTCGGATTGAAGCTTTCAAGTTTTGGGATTCAAGAAACTTGAATTTTTAAGCTTTCGTGAATAAAAATGCTTGACTTGACTTGAATTCTGAAAACAAAACCTTGACTTGAGCTTAACTTGATTTCGAGTCAAGTCAAGCGGCCTGGCTTTCAAGAATCCATAATGACCTTCAATGTTTTGCAACGTACTAGACATTCAGTGAAAAAAAATGAACAATATTATTAAATCATAATTTCAGAAGAAACATCTCGATGATTCCGACAGATATGCCATTTAAGTTCGGATTCCGGATTTCAGTTGTAGTTTGATCAGGGTCGCGTCGGCAAAATGAGAAGTCTATTCTTGCACGCACCAATGGAAACAATATTACGTATCTAAGAGTACTTTACGGAAGTGATTATAAAAAACACTTTTTTCTTCGCGTGGAAATACAACGCATGTAGGATGCATCTAGTCCTTCCTTCTTCTTATTCAACAATCGAAACAGGCAATACCAAATACAGAATAAGTATCAAAAAACTTCTCCAATCCAGTTTCTACAAAATAAAAAAATCAAATGTTGAAAATCAGATTCCAATTACTCATTCTGCATTAATTATTACCTCAAAATTTCAGGTGTCCCAAGTTCATTTAAGCTACCTGCTCAAAGGTAATAGAAGAATAGACACAGGATACCAATGAAATAATAAACACGTGAGGAGAGGTATAAACATAAATAATGGGATGAAGTGACGATTACGATGAACTGCTCGAATGCGGATAGATAAGGCCACATATGATCGTGCAGAGAAAAGAGGGGATGAATGAGAAAAAACTACATAGGAAAATATTGCGTAAGATAGGGATAGGGAATAGAAAACACTGATAGATTAGCCGCGACCTTGGCATGAGATTTCAGTTTTTTACGCGTGTGCCTTGCGCTCCCTCTTTCGGATTCAGTCGCGGTTTCACAGTACGAGCACGTGGTAGCCGAAAGCGATGTGCACGTTGAATTATGAGCGGTTTAGAGAAAGGGGAGCTAAAGGTCTGCATGCATTAACAGTATTGTGTCTTACAGTCATAGTTATTCAGTACTTAAACAGTAATAATAAGACTATACAGGTCATATACTTATTCAATCATATAATTATCGCAAATGAAATCTTAGTAGCATTGATATTCGTTGATATTCAAGCCTTAAGAGTTTTGGGACTTTTGTAAGAAATTCATCAGAAGCATTGACTTCATTGTTTTTTGTTTGTTAATCAGTTTCTATGATTTACATTTTTACAAGTTCCACGTTTCATGTAGAACAAAATTCATATCTATGAAAGCAACAGCTTTGCTTACATATTTTGTGTAGAAGATGAGGTTGCTATCTATTTGCCAAGTCATTATTTTTATCATAAAAACAAGGAGGTCTAATACTTATAGGACTCTTCAATGTTGGTAGATATTTAATTGGATAACATAGACAACATTGTTGTTTACTTCTAGAGATACTAATAAGCTAACTTGATTTTTAATGCGACCTCTCGATTTTTTGCAGTGGAACACCGCGTTACGCTACTTGGCATTTTTTACATTTAACTTTTTTCGAAGGATACATTTAGATGCATAACTTCATCGCCTATTTTAAAAATTATATGATTATTCTCGTTCGTATATAAATGTGAGAATTTTCTGTTTTTTTTCTTAATAATTGGAAATTTCTTTGTTCTTCGACCCAACATTATATACGAATGGACTAAAGATCTGAAGATTAAAATCGAATTTGAATTAATTCATTCATTCACATTCAGTGGCGGATCAAAGAGAGGAGTGGGCGTTAATAGCCGCCCACACTCCCATTCGCTAATGCAGTACTCTGTGTTTCTGACTTATTGAAATGTGCTTTTGAATTGAGTGGATTTGTCAATATTTACCGATATGCTCGAAACATAATTCAAGACATTTTCATAATATTGAAAATAAAATTAAATGTATAGAAAAATTCATTATCTATTAAATATGTTTTGGAAAAATTGCAAGTTGAAATTAAAATACCACATGCAATTAACAGGCGAATGCATCTAGATTCTAGATAATATCGTTTTCCATTATTTCAATACGCTACTTGATTTTGTATCCAAACTCTTAGAAAGAAGATATCACTTTCAAGAATGCGATTTAGTATATTAGTTAGCTGTAACATACTTTGAATTTTTTCAATATATCTGTCTAGATGCCAAAGGAGAGATGAAAATATTCTTCAATGAACCCAATTGATCTACTCTAGTATTATTGTGTGTCCAGCAGTTCCCGAGTTACTGAAAATGTATCATATTTATGACTTTGTATGCAGAAAAGTCGTTTTCCACGAAGAGAAGATCAAGAGTATGGATCAGGTTAACTATGGGTTAAGAAAACTCACTGGGATGACTAGGTTCAATGATTACTATGCAAACAACTTGAATTGTGGAAAACATAATTATTACTTCTGCACAACCGTGCATTTTTACATTTTTTTGGATTGTGTTGCCTTTTTTTAACATTCATGTACACCTTGCAGTAGTTTCCTCTCGCCGAAACATGGATCTGCTCCTGTCACAATAACGAAGTGCGTTTTATGTTCGTTATTTTTCATTTGTGATTTGAAAATGAGATTCAAAATATGTATGGATCATAAAATATATGTGGGTTGAAAAGTGTGAATATTTATTGCATTAATTCTATTAGGACAATATGCTGATGGATAGTTCTTTGTTGTGTTATTTATTTTCTCTCATCAAATCAACGATAGCACATAGTTTTGTCAGAAATCCAAAATTTTTAATTCGAAACTTTTAGATGAAAATATCAATTTTCATTGGAACAAAAACCATGATTAAGCTGGTCTGACATATGGCATTGAAATTATATCTTGGCGGTTGAAGACATTATTGGAGAAAATTGTTAGGTGTTGTTATGTATAAATTTACGAATATATTATTCATTAAGAGTGATTGTATTAAGTAATGAGTTTCATGTGTATTCATTTAAGATTGATCAATGCATTACTGAAGAGTTATCTGCATTTCTGGCTTGGCATCAACTCATATCACAAGAACACCATGGGTTCGTTTTGAGTTAAATTAATCTTACGATGTCATCTATCTACGCTTTGTAAAGGCCCTTTAATCGTACGCCATCGGCACCGACTTCTCTTCAAAATCGAACGCTATATAACTGAGGGAGACTACTGTTTGTTAAAAATTATGTATTAATGATTAGAATTGGGAGCTTCCTTTCTGAAGAGCTCTAAGTTAGCATAGTATTGTATCATTTTGTTGATTTGGTCTCTATCTGTCGGTTATGGGAATACTAGCTCCTTCCACTGAATAATGAAAATAATATTGTCTTGTTTATCTGATGGCATGTTCCAACTCCGGTGTGCACTTTGTATAACACACCGCTGAAAAGGGTCTCGTCATGAATGTGGGTTTGGCTGTGGTTGTTACCGAGGTTTTGTCCTAGTTTGGCCAAATGGATGATGTGTGTGAGAGACAAAATGCATTGCTTCATATTTCACAAAGATTTTAGAAACATGACTGGATACATCAACTTCATATCTTCACAGAGAATAAAATTATATTAGATACTATATGGTTCAGTGTCACAAAAAAAGTGAGTGCGAGCACAACATCCATGGTTCTATACTAAATCGAAGCAAACTGTTTCTACCATTATTTCAATGTTATAATGTTCATCAGAAGTTGTTATGTTTAAAGTGGTTCAATCACTGACAATTTTAATGGACGAAAAAAGGCTAATGAGCTCACGCATATATATTTACACAATTTGCAATAATAATTCTTCTTTTGTAATTATGATATTTTCCGTGATCTATGATAGAATATCTAATAAAGTCCTATCAAAATAAGAATTATGTTCTAGAGAAACTAGAAGAGTGACCATTTTCAACTATATCATTGAGACCGCAAATATTAAAATTGTTGATATCGTTGAAATTTGTACTTATATACATAACTTATTGCCATCCTGAATAATATACTTTTCGAAGGGTGGAAGAAATGGTAATGAACGTCTTCAAATACCAGCAAATATTCCCCAAAATGAAAATATTCATACATCTCACTGAATTCGCATTTTCCGTTTATATTACCTATTACGCTTTCAAAATTAAAATGTGTGTATGTATAGTATATACAAGACAAATTACTATACGAAATAACATGAGTGACGGGCGGACCTTTCAATGTATTGAAGGCTAAAACACATCAATCATCTAGTATTAGACAAGCTTTTTCCGATGTAATCGAAAAATCTACAGAAGTCATGCAAATCAAAGTAAACTCTTCCAAGTCATCGTACATTAAATATGAGTATGTGGTGCTCCTTTAGATCGCAGAATGTCTCTATTCTCATTTTTATGAATCCGATCCACGGCAGCAGCAGCACGCGTCGTATCTCGCAGTACATCACCAGGTGCGACAAGATTCTCGAAACGGGGAAACGATGTTTTTACGCTAAAAACACAAAGTGGAACAAGAGGGTGGTTTTTTGTTACAGCCGCTGCAGACTCCACCATTCAACCGTTCGACCAGACTGTTAAATTCGTGCACATGTACAATTGTACTTTTAAATATAGAAACTAGTCAGATTTGAAAAAAGCTTCCACAAGGGTCTGTTATAATTACTGAGGGTGAAGAATGGAAAAACAAAGGTGTTTTAATAGTATTGCTATAGACATTTGATACAGCATGCATTTGTATACTATATATAAAGGAAGTTAAATTTGTGAAAGGACTGAGATGTTTTCAGCATGTGATATGATTAGAAATGTTTTTTGCATAATATTTGTAGCAATGAATGATTCTATTTCTCAACCGACGAAACAGGGGGAAGGTTTTCAACTCGACCAGTAAAGTTTTGAAGGTTCATTGGCATGGAAGAGATATTTGAAATTTTGTGGACCCAAATACCAGATGATGTGAATGAAATATATTATCAATAAGATGGTGCACCTCCTCACAATACAAGGGAGGTCTCGCGGTATCTCAACGAAATTTTTACCGAAAAATGGATAGGTACAAATGGCCCTATAAGATGGCCAGTTAGATCGCCAGATTTGAGTCCACTCTGGGGTCATTTGAAGAATGATGTATACTAAACACCTATTAGAACCTTAAAAGAATTGGAGAACCGTTTGAGACAGCTTATTGCAGGCATTACAGCCCAATAGTTAAATAATGTTGTGAGGAAAACCATCAATCGCGTGCGATGTTGTGTTTGTGAGAATGATGGTATTTTTGAACATTTACTATAATAATTTTCGCTGTTCGCTCTTTTGTTATTAACTTTGACACCCCGTACAAAATGAGAAATTAAATGTTTATAGGCAATCTTGTATTTTCGTGATAGGAGATGTTGAGCTAAGCCAATTGTCACTGTTCATGGCCTTGAAGAACGAAAGATTAATAAAAAAGATTGTGTTTTGATTTTCTTTCAAAAATATGTCAAAAGGTCGTAGGATGAGATGAACAATAAAAATAAGTAAAAAAATACAGGGTATCACATTTGAAAAGTTGGTATCGTTTTCGGCATAACTGGAAACGAAATGTCAAACGTATTAATGTTATCAACTTTAAAATGTTGTCTTCTATCCGATTCCTAAATTTCATCAAGATATTCCCAATAGAAAAAAAGTTATAAGGGCGGCCCTAGTTTCAGTCACACCCGGTATATCTCATTTCCGATATATAACGCATTTCATGAATTTATTTGGTTGATAAATTTGAACCAAATATTAACTTCGGCCGTTCAGAGTATCAATACTAGGCACATAAATTAGTTTCTTCTTCATTATCTTTTCAATGTCCCTCATGTTCATCATTAGTAACCACCCAAAGACCTAACCCGGAACTGCTCCACTTTAATTAAATGAATTTTCATCTTTGCCTCCTAAATTGAATTTCAATTCTATTTTAACGTCACGAGCAGGACCGATCTGAGAAAGGAAAACAGAAAAGCAAAAAGTTTCTTAAAAAGGAGAAGCGGCTTGCCTTTACGTACAAAGTATTAGAAGGTATTATTATTATTCGGAACGTATAAAAAGTAGAATTATGAATACTGCTTTCCTTGTTAATAATTAACCGGTGGAAGTAAAAGTAGGAACTTCAAAGACGAATCTGTCATGGACAATGTGCCTTTGATGTTCTGTTGCTACCTTCACTCTTCTTTCCATAACGCGCTGCCCGGTGAAGAATATTCAATATTTCTTTAACGCCGACGCAGCTCAGGGGTGGAACTGGATAAATAAGGTGCTAATTAGAATGAAAAAGTTCGATTAGCGCTTTTTATCGTTTCTCCACGCACGAAGTTCAATGGAAAATATTTGTTAGGGAATATTATCTTCATACGAGTTTGTTGAAGATAGTTTTTAATTAATTTAAAAATGTCAAATAGTTTTTCGAAAACTGCCCTACAGGTGCAACACCAATTGAAACAAGCTTAATCTGAATATCTATTCCAGAATTAAATAACGATCTGCAGTTCTGTTTATCGATTCGGTATTCTGACTATTGATCTTGAAAATTAACTACATGGCCATCACCTGATAGAGATCAGCGATGTTCCTCCGAATATTGGATAGCTCAAAATTGTTAATGTTGATGACAGTGGGTGAACTCACGGCACCAAATATAATTGCTGACTATAAAAATGGCTAATTTAAGATGATATGAATTCTCAACATCTATAGGCGTGTGGTAGAATAATCATTAATGATGGTTTCAGGTTACTGAAGGTACTATTAGGGGTTGGAAATATGGGGAAATAGAATCTACATAGAATTTGTACATGGGCTGCAATCGAAATCGTTTATTTTATAGTCCTGCTATAACTATTGAATGCACAAGGTGGACAGACCTCGAAGTTTTCAGCAGCTATATGAAATACTGTGAATAGACGAAAATAACCCCCCTTCCTCTTATTCTTGTTGCGAGAAGAATTCATTGCTGCAAACAGATTCAACATTGGCTTCTTCGTTTTCGAGGATCAGTCAAGTACCAATATCGTGGTTGTTTTTACAATTATGTAAAACCACTTGCAGAATTTTTCTTCTGTCCAACGGGTTCTAGTTATAATGCAAACTTGCATTTTTTTTGTAACTTTCATTTCTTGAAAAGAATTTTCATTTTCAAAACCATACCACATGTACGCTCAATTATTTTATCCTAGACGCGTTTCCATTGAAATCCAAATTGTAAACTTTTTTCTGCTAGTACCATGTACATTGACAGAATTTACTGATTGAAATATCTTAGCACTCAGTATGACACTTCGAGAATTTATTCTTGCAATGAGAATTCAGATAAATTATTTAATGGTTTTTCATCAAGTTTCAACTATTGTGTGACTGTAGTATAGTTTGTAATAATGAACCGACTATGCCGTACAAAATTTTGAAAGGTTTGATATGAAGCGATAACCTCATAAGTATATTCGAAAATTGTGGGAAAACTGCATAAACATACATTCAACGTTCCACGGAGATATGAATATCAAGTAGTTAATGGAGAAGATGCAACAATTGATGTAATTGATAATAGGGGTATCAAAGAGGGTGATTTCAAAACCTACGCCCGATACGTGGAGCTACAATCTCTGCAAAATAGGCCTAGAAGAAGTAGTAGGAAGATCACTTCTAAAGAACATGACCGCTTTTGTGCCAAATTGACCCTAGTGCGTCACACCCCATACTCCAAAGGCAATTTCTGAAAGCAAAGGCAGCAATGTCTCAGTCTAAACGGTACGTGAAAGACTTCGTTCAAGGAATTTATACAGCAGAAGGTCCTTAAAAGTTCCAGAGCTAACCAGACAACAAAAATTAACAGACTTAATTGGTGTATAGAGCACCAAATTTGCAATATTGAGAATTGGCGAAATGTTCTTTTTTCAGATGAGACTAGAATTAGTGTTCAATCAGATGACCGCCGGATTTGGGTTTTAAGGGTCGTGGAAGACAAGCTAGACTCAGATCAGCAAGACAAATTCCGAAATACCAAGGGCAGTGTGATGTTTTGGGGTGGCATTATGCTGGGAGGATTTGATTTCGTTTCCTGCGAGTGTAACCGCTAGGAATTACATGGACCTAGTGCTGAAGCCCATAGTGAGACTCTGGTGAGGTGCCGATGGTGAGAATTTCACTTTCATGCAAGATAATATTCCTCCGCATACCAGCAACGTCGCGCGACATCAACATCAACATTTATGGGATTATCTCAAACGGAAAATAAGATCAGACCACGATAATCCAAGAACCCCACAACAGCTCATCCGCCACAAAAGAGTGGCAGAATAGCACCGCAGAGGAGGTCGAAAACCTAATCCAAAGCATGCCTAGACGGATTCAGGCTTGTATCGGAACAAGAGGAAGTAATACAAGTTACCGAGGTCGAGAAAACAAATATATATATATATATATATATATATATATATATATATATATATATATATATATATATATATATATAGGGGTTTCACGCCGACGAGTTGTCCATATATCTGTTCATGCAATCAAACTGATTTCATGAGAAAATATAAATCCACCACCCGGTAATTAATACCACTGCCAGGCAAAGATTATAATCAAAACATATCCTGGAATAATTATATATTAGGATAACGTTAAATGTTATGAGAATATATCAATCTACCAGAATATTTTAGTTGAGAAATCGAAATCATATAGTTGCAACTTTGAGTTGTTGGTACCTCAAATCTGATTCACGGATTTCATTTCCATGTATTTCTTTGAGGTGTTTTATTTTCAATTCATTAAGTTGATTTAATTGAGTCTGCATTAAACTCGAATGGCTAATTCTTAAATTGCTCCAATCAGAGCGTTTATTCAGCATTCATTTCAGTTTTTGCTACCGTAGTTCAGTCATAACTGTATTGTATTTTATTGTAACTTCAGTTCTGATTTTATTTTCTTCCATTATTGCTGTTGTATAGCCTGAACAGATTGATACAATGCAGATAATTTTTTAGTAAGATGAAAAGCAGTTTCATATTTGTTGTATAATTCAATCAGGGATTAAAGCATAAAACCAAAATAGTAGACAATATAAGTGAATAGATGGGTCAGCAAATTGATATCTTCAGTAGATTCTCCAAATACTTCACTCGTCTCCCCAATATCCAAAAACTGTAATTCATCAATTTCAATAACCTTGACATCATGCTTTTCACCGTTCTTGTTGAATTAGATACTTAGAGAAAAGATACTGACAATTTCAACACATATTCAAGTATAGACATAGAAGCAAAGTGTTCAATATCATAGTTTTACACCATAAATACCTATATAATCGAAGCGTGATGACAATACAGTGACATGTTTGCCTGGTTTTTATTTTTTCATCGTGTGTCATGTGGACAACTGGAGCAGGTAATTTCACTCTCACTCTCTTCAAATTTTCTTACTTGTATTTGAGAACATGAGAATCTCTTAAGTCGAGTCACTTAATATGTTGAGAACATTCGCCAATTCCATCCATGTTTAGATTAACAATTACTATATAATACAAACAGTGAAACTTACTGCACTTGTGTCAACCGTTTCCACATTTGATACGTTCGCTAGGTTTGGTAGTGAAAACAGCATAACCAAAAAAAGTACAATGTTACAAGGGACTAGGAATTTTTGTAGTACCATCGTTCACGGATCTCAGATTAGTTGAACTGTTAGTCAAATAGGTATTTACAACTACTGACTCTATGAACTCCGTTCACTCGAACTACAGGTTGAACTTTGTTCCTAAGTAATACAAGTCACTATAACCGCCTCGGTAGCTGCACGGTTAGTGCGCAAGCATATTGGAACTGCTTAGTCGAGGCTCCTGGTTCGAATACGGGGTCAGGTTATGGATGTTGTCCTTAAATAAAAAAGTGTTGAATTTGAAAGAGTCGCCTAAAGAGGGCATAAACTTCCAAAGACCAGATAACTTGTAATCCTTGTGGTGTTACACGGTCTAGGAGACTGGTTCGAAATCCACTAAAAACTGTAGGTCCAGCTGTGTAAAGTACCAGTCACTCTTAATTTGGAAACATTTAGCATGCATATGGCGTCTTTATTTTGAAGATAAAATATTAATATTTTATACGATACTTTTGAACGCAAACTAAAGTTGACATAAACCAAAGGCTGTTGAATATATTTCAGTAATTTCTACAAGACCTCAAACGTGTCTACTCCATAAACGTATCTGAAATGAGTTGATTACCTTTTAAAACAATGTATATTAGGAATGAGATTTCAATTAGAAGAAGGTACCATTTTTTCTTGAAAATTTTTTTGCATTATTCCCTCACAGCTAATTCTTTATTCAGATACCAATATATTCTCACAGCAAATTTTCCTGGTTTTTGTCTCTCGCTATGAATTTCGAAAATAATGTATCCTTCATTCTTCAATTCCATTGAAAGAAAAACCATGTCACTAGTTTCTTTCAAAAGTGCTGTACTACCCTTAAAAATTTCAATGAAATCCTACTCTGTTTGGGTCCATTTTTTTCACATCAGCGTTGAAGCAAATTTTGTTTTATTAATTTTTGAAATCACAGTAATGATTCTGGGGATGGCAAGGAGTGATGCTTTCTAATTAAATATTCGCTCGCCCAAGCTCGTTATTGAGAACGACAAAGGACCATGCTAATTAAAAACGGTCCACTTGACATAGATCCGCCATTTCGTTTCTCGAGGTTCAGAAATATTCATTAGGGACAAAATTAGGGAAGAGTACACCGACGAAAATCTAAATTGAAACCCGAATCAATTATTACATTTTTTCGTAGCAGTAACGCATTGTTTGGCTAAAGAATAAAAATTGTAGAGAACAAGAATGGATATTTGTTGTTTCAAGTGTCTTATACAATTTTCTCACTTCAAGTATTTAGAATTCGGTTCTGAAAACTTCATCTTACGCATTTCGCGGTTTCGTTCTGCATTCGTCATATAAATTAAAGTGGTTGTACTATAATCTGTCAATTCTTTTCGTCGACTATTTCTCATAACATCAATAAACTTTTTAATTGAATGGAAATGTAGCTCACGAATTCCGTGTCAACCTTGTTAATATTCAGTTTTGATAAATTTACAACCATTATATACATTAATAGTTGAAGTCCAAAAAAACTTAATGTCATGAAATGAATGCGAAGCCTACATGTCCCCACCATTTCTTTCTGAAGTAACAGAATTTGAGTATGCATAAGCCCTCAAGTTTCCTAAATAAAAATAAACTCTGAAATGTGAAACGTGTAATATTTATATTATTTAATTCTAGTATATTTCCTTTACTTTCTCATCCTATTGGTAACACAAAAAATCCCATTCTTATAACTGCCCAGTAAAATAAAATTAAATAAATAAGTTTTGAGTAAAATCAAGAATTTGAAATTTAATCATCTGAATTTTAAATTCTTTTGTTATTTCATTCGACTATTTAGATGAGCGTCGAAAATGCATCAAATGATTTCCAAAACAGTTTGAATTTGATCACAGAATTCTCAGCGTTCAAAATTTTCTGATGAACGGACCAAATAGCTACTTGAATAAATCAATTAAATTAATGAAAATGGCAACAACTTTTAACGTTCACAGATAGATTCCAGGAAAGTAGATTGAGAAAACTGATCATACCGAATGGCTCGGAAGATTTCCTGATTTGTCGCCATTAGAATTCTTTCTGAGGACATTTAAAATTAAAAATTTATCCAACTGAAGCCACCACCAAAGATAGACTTACGGAAAAGATTAAGGCTCGAGAACTCGCAAATAAATTTTGAAATGCACGCTTTGAACCTAGCCTTCATAATTGTATGAAAATGGAAAAATATTTTCTACATTTACTTCATTGATAAAGTTTCTTTTTCATTGAATTTGTCTTATTTTTCTCTACTTATTTGATTTGAATGAGCAAGGCATCTCAAAAAAAACAATTAAAATTAAATGTGAAAAATATGCCCCTCTAAATACTAATATTACGTGTCCAAACAAATTTTCATTCATTCATTTTCAGGACAGTCAACTGGGTGGATAGTGATCAGTTCGCCAGCCTATATACAAGTTGGCCATCTAATATGGAGGATTAGATGTATATAGAAAACGGTTGTATCATTATCACGAAATTTCGGATTTAGAGCTTTAGCATACAAAAGTACCATCTGAAAATATTTTCAGTGTTATACTACTTCCGGTTATGCCGGAAACGAACCAACACTCTGTTTTGAATGGTATGATATTCGTTTCCATTTTTCTAATGTAGAGGATCATGTTCAACCATTTTTGTCATATTAATCACCCGAAAAATTGAACATAAGAAATAAATGATGTTTTAAATCATAACTTTCAAAATAGAGTTGTTGGTTTGCTCTTCCTTTTGAAGTTACTTTTGTTTTTATGAGATTGAATCTTTTCTTTCAGCTGAATAAAAAAGGTCTTGTTTTCAAAATAACGTACTTTTTAGAGGCACTTCTACGTAGAAAATTACTCACTTATCTGCCAAACGTCGAACGCGTTTTTCAATAACACAACCTATTCTAAGCCAATTTATTAAAAGCGTATTTTAGATAGGTCTCCTTATCTATTAGGTTTCCTCATACTTAAAACGGCTAGTTCTCGTTTATTCTTAATTGAATCGATCACCCGCTAGTATTTTGAGAAAATAATTGAATAATCTACGTCACCTATGCAACACAGTTAGAGTTATTGATTTAAGCAGTATTTTCGAATATCAAATTATCATGGAAATTCAGTTTAATAGGTAAAGTAAATAATTTATTGGTTTTCAATAAAACCATAAATTAAAAAGTCAATTTTTTCAAATACAATTGCCTGTTTTAGATTTTTTTTGAAGGCACATTCAAAAAAAGTTTCAGTTTTCATGCCTTAAATGAATTTCTCATTGCATTATTCAGAATTTTATTGAAGACCAGCCGGTCAACATCAGATTCCCAATGGCTGTGAAATTGACATTTTTATATTAAATAATTTTCTTTCTGATTGTGTTATTAGTTGATTCATGATTGTTTTTATCAAAATTTCTGAATAACAGTGTCATCTACTCAGTTTGCCGTTTGGAAATCATTTAAAAATAGCAATAGCACTATCTTTGTTGGCGTATAGTTATTTTCTAAATTAAATAGCAAATAAAGACTGAAATGAGGATATTCTGAATTAATTCATCGTTCATGATCAATATCAAAAAATAATAATTCGAACTTGCAGAAAATTTAACAAAGAGTGTCTAAATTTGGACCAATCTGCAGAAAGTGATTTAGAAAATTGCAATAATATTTTGTCACTTATGGAAAAGATAGCGAAAAGGAGTAGAGTTAGTTTCATTATTAATGATGATGATATTGCAGTTGCCGTCTTGGGTTACTTTGGTGCCATTCCGTATGCTTCTATATGTGCTGCTGTTACCGATTTAGGGATAGCAAGTACTCAATTAATAAAATTTCGGACAATGTCGAATATTCAATGTAAGATATCTAAATTTACAACTAATCGTTTCGAGGTATTTAAGGTCTCAAAACAGCAATTATCTATCGAAAAAGATATCCTGACATTTATCAATTAAAAGTACCTCAATATTCTTGATAGTCATTTTACTATGGTTACGAATGTTGCCTTCTGTGTAACAAGATGTGTATTTCCTTCCATCTATGGTAACAACACTGAGTCACTCTCGTATGTTGAAAATTGTGATTTCGGGTCCCCTGAGGGTCAAATTCTTGAAGCTGAGTATCTCCGAACTTGAAAAGATAATGGCCCTGGTGTTATCACTAATTTGTCTCAGAAAGTCTTCAGGAATCACCTCCCGAAGTTTGCCATAGAGCTTGGGGGACACCCTGTATACCTAACCGATCTGGAATGGAAAACAAGATTATCAAAATCCTTCTTTCTATTCGTGACGAACCTTTTTCCTCCTATATTATTCTTTTATGACTACATGAGCACCTACAAGCTGTAATAGTTTATAAACAGATGAATTTTCTTCCTTTTTTCAGTTGTTTCGTCGACAAAGACATTTTCTCTCTCAACGGGAAAACATTCTATAGAATATGAAGTTAGCGCAGAATCTAGTATAAAAATAAGAGTTGTTGCTTCCGTGGTTAATCTAGTGAGTGGATAAACAGTTTTAATATGTGGTGAAAACATTTGCTAGTTCGTTACGTTAGAGAAATTGCTTCGATCTTTTAGATTCTCGGAAGGATCCAGAGTTTTCAGTACAAAATCTTAATTTTACGTGAGGTAACGAAATGAAATCCTGATTAATACTGTAGTACCGTTGTTCTTCAACCTATTTTTCCTAAAATTCGAGGTAGTGTAAAATCAGCTCAGAATGTTGTTTTTTCAATGAATCATTCCTATACATGGATTAAAATAGGTTTTTCTGGGTAAACATTGTCTAACGATAGAAAATCGAATAATTGAATATTAGTTTTTCAAAGTGAGGATTGTTGACAACAAGTCTAGAAATAAATTCTCAATTTGACTTTTTTTGTTTCCATTCGACACTTCAGATCATCAATTCAACCGATCCCAAAGAAAGGAAAGAAGTCCTTACCCCAAAACTACCTCCCTGTTGCACTTCTTCCCATCATGTTCAAAGTGATGGAGAGAGTTATAAATGATGAAATCATCAAATATATTGAGTTGCAGGGAATTATTAATGACCGTCATTATGGTTTTCGCAGGCAGAGATCGACAGGAGATCTGCTCGCCTACGTCACTCATGTTTGTACATCAACGATAGAAAAGCATGAGGAATCTAGAGCAATAGCCCTCAATCTCTAAAGCCTTCGATAGGGTTTAGCATGCAGTCTTGTTGAATAAACTTGCTGCATATGGGCATCCCGAAAAACTGCGGGGTTGGATAAGTAGCTTTCTTACAAATAGATTAATACAAGTTGTGGTCGACGGTATAACATCTGATTGTTTCCAGTTGCAAGCAGGAGTACCTCAGGGATCCATTCTTTCGCCAACCTTGTTTCTGTTGCAGATAAACGATCTTCCGTCATCTACAGATAACAAGATCTTCAAAGATCTGCGGCCGATTACAGATGCTGAATATCAGCGTCAGAGATGTCAATTAATTAACAGCTTAAACTCTGACATATGGAGGTTATCTGAGTGCCGTTAGGTTAGGTTGAACCTGGTGAGCTTCAACACGACCAAGACGCAAGCAATTACGTTTTCTAGAAAGGTTCCCGCTGGAGAACCTTCTCTAATGATGAAAGGCCAACAAATTGCATCTAAATCAGCTAAATTTAGTTTTCTCTTCAAAGCCAAGCGATACTGCACGTCATCTCAGCTGTTGCTTCTATATGAGGTGCAGATTCCGACCTGCTTTGGAATATTGTTCCCATGTATGGGGATCTGCGCCCAAACATTTGTTGTGGATGTTAGATAGTGTGCAAAAACGGGCTGTGCGCCTCATCGACCACCCGGAGACCACCCGCGATATCTAACCGATAGCTCTCAGAAGACAAGTTGCTGACCTTTCTCTGTTTTTACAGATACTTCCACGGAAGATGCTCCAAGGAGCTGGAAGACCTTGTTCCGGTAAAACTCATTTTGCCGCAACACTAGGCTGGCAAGGAGTTCTCATCATATGGCGGTACATTTAACGACCCCTCGAACCTCTCTCTATAAGAATTCCTTCCTTTACAGGGCCGGTGAGCTGTGGAACTCGCTTCCGTCCAATATCTTCCCAACATCCTACAATTTGGCCCTCTTCAAGAAGCGAGTAAACAGATATCTCAATTCTTCCCAGGCGCCCACTCATATGGTGTAACAGGTCGCCTATTCCTGGGAAGCGTGCATTAAAAAATCAATACAGAAAACTGGTAGCGCTTATTATTTAATGACTCCCCATCGGCCAATCCATTTTCTTAGAATCATAAGATCGAGAAGTTCTCTTGCATAGTCGGGTTTTTTTCTTGCTGAAGCAAAATTTCTGGACTAGGCAAATCAGGATTAGATGGTGAGGATAAAAAGTGACTACAACAAAAGGCAAATATTGACTGGACTAATGAAATTTTCCTCGAAGAAGAATGATTCGAATACTATGCCTTTCTGCTGATGCTCTATCAATTTTCTGTACTTGTCAAGTATGAGCTTCGAGAATCGAATATGAATTTTCTTTGACCCAATATAAACAATGTTATCACTTTACGTGAGCATTAAAGTTATAATTTGTTTCATTTGAGGCTAGAATATTTGCGGCAGTTTTCATCTTGATCGAATTGGTTGCATTACTTCGTAGAAATAAACCGAATCTTTTATGGAAACATTTGATTTTTTTACCAGATCGACTCTATATGGATAGTATTCTTTTTTGTGCCGAACACATAGCACAGATATGTGACTCATTCTTCTGTATCAAGCGTTAATTACCGATTGACACAAGACTTTAACAGCCACAAGGAGGTCAAGTTGAATGATTCATCCATTTTCCTTGTTTCACTTTTAGGGAAGTTCTTGATACGCAACAGAGAAATGCAAAAGCAGCATCAGACTCTAAAGAGATTGTTAACCTCCATAGCCAACTGTTATATCAGTTTCAAGATCTTCTTCACCGAGCGATATTTATGGGATTCTCAAAAAGCAAATATCTTATTAACTTTCATAATAAGTGTTCATACTCTATATTTTTTTATTTGTCATTGATTTTTTTCAGTCTACTGCAATACCACATAGCAGATGTCTTTCAAGTTGATTCATACATATGTCATCTCCACTTTTTTCCATACAATATTATTTCTACTGAGAATCAAAATCAAGTACATTTTGTTTTACCCTTGAACTCTACGCTCCTAACGAGACGAATTCGAATCATATTCTTCCAGTTTCATGATCAAACTTCACTGTTCTAATTATTCCCCGTCCTTTTCTTCATAAAAAAATGGTTTACCAAACTTTTTCAGTTTTAGTTACCGCTACATGCTTCAGTATTTCTTGATCTTTACATTCTCCCTAATTTTTTATTCGACTTAAGTTCTGTGAAATATTAAATATCAAATTAATTCTCCTGACTGAAATTTTACAGAAAAAGAAACCTCAAATTTATGTTTCTCGAACCAAACGAAAGCTTATTTTAAAATAAACTCTTGACGATATTAGACTTTTTCAGATAGATGAACTCTTCTAATTGTTTTCTCGCCGCAGTGAATATTTTCATATTGTGTTTCTCCTCTTCCACAGAAAAATGGTTGGTATTAACGAAAATCCTTTCATTCTTGAAATTGTGTTATTATTGAATGATATATAAAAAAAATAAATTCTTAACAAAAAGTGTCTTGCCAGTAACATTCATTCATGAAATCACAAACAAGTTAATCGGATATAAATTGAAAAAAAAACATCAAAAACGTATGCTGACGATCTACCGAAAAAATAGCCGGGGAGAAATTGAGGGTAGAAATCTGCCATCGGCCACTGGCCAGCTGTCAATAGCTTGAATTGCATTTCAATGATGTTTTTTCTACCTGCCGATGTTGATCGAGGGACAGCGACTTTCACGAATGTTGGACCCTCTTCTTAGTAATTTGCACATTGTATTGGTCGAAAAATTTCACCTTTATGATCGTTGGATTTAACGATTCAACGGATACTTTTCCAAGAAAAAAAAGCAATAATTAATATTTACGTTCGAATTGGTTTTTTAAATATCCTTCGTGGCAATCACAGAATCTGGAGAATATTATAACACATATTTGATTTTACCAACCTGATTTATGAAATTGGACACGTTCATTATAATTTGATTCTTTTCTTAATCGATTATCATTATCAATCAATTTGAATAAAAGCTTTATAGAGTACAAATTTAAAATTGTAAATTATGTCGCTTATTTTTATCAAACAATGAAGATGTATAATATTGATAAATCATATTTGGTAGGTTTCAGTTATCAAACTAATGATAGCAATCGAAATCATAAAACGATATCTGCAAATTCACAGGTAGCATTTTCGATCGGCTAGCTTTCTTTGATGTTTCGACTGTATTCACGCCAGCCTGTGACTTTTGTAGACAATTAAGTGTTGATTATTTCAACAGTTGGTCGTAGTACTAAGTACGAATTTTTGAAAAGTATATGTTACTGTAAAAGCACGAACTGCAGTAAATCCTAAGATATTCCAGTAAAACCTAAGATCTACCAATTCCTAATGGTAAATGCCCCAAAAGATTTCCGATTCGAACATTTACCACCATTCCATTGGTAAATCTTAGGATTTACATTAATGGCACTGTAAATGTTGAAAAACAAAACATTTCATAACGTGCTCAGCGCATCGACTTGTAGCTTGGCGCCCCCGCTACCCGCTCACCGTCTCGCCACTCCGCGCGCCTCAGTCGCTTGTTTGACACGTTTGAACTCGCACGAGGAATTGATTTCTAATTGTATTCTTTGTGTTTAAAAGGTATTTGTGAAAAAAAATATGTACGAAGCAAAGATTTTATGAAATAATGGACGAGCTTGTGACAAACAAGAAAGATAATAACTTTTATCTCGATAAGGACAAATACGCTAAGTGTTTAGAGGAAGTAAAAACTGCGAAGAACATTGAAAAGAAGGAAGCTGTTCATTACAAGCGTATAAAACGCTATGATATGTTGACTATAGGCGGCAAAGAAAAGCTAATTGCCCCGATGACGGAAGATAATGGAGAAATCAAATATTATGTTTGTTACGACGATTTATTTAACATTCTGGAAGAAACGCATTTTGCTATTGGACACGGTGGAAGAACAAGGATGCTCAAAGAATGTAACCGCAAGTATAATAATATTACAGTTGATGCTATCATGACATATTTGAAATTATGCCAACCTTGTCAAAAGAAACAGAAGATTTTGAAAAAAGGTATTGTCATTAAGCCTATACTTCATAGTGAAATGAACTCACGTTGTCAAGTAGATCTCATAGATCTAGAAACTAATCCTGACGGAAATTATAAATTTATATTAGTTTATAAAGACCATCTCACTTAATTCGTGATCCTTCGTGCACTTCAAACTAAACGCTCAACTGAAGTCGCATATCATCTATTGGATATTTTTACCACTTTTGGAGCGCCGAACATCCTCCATTTCGATAATGGTCGGGAATTTAGTAATAAAATAATTGAAAATGTATGCTCTATGTGGCCAGACAATAAAATCGTACATGGAAAGCCAAGGCATAGCCAGAGTCAAGGATCGGTAGAGCAAGCAAATCAAGACATAGAAAATATTCTCAGTACGTGGATGGAAACTAATCAGATTATAAAGCGGTCAGAAGGCTTGAAATTTATCCAGGCCATGAAAAAGATATGATTGGACTATTAAAATGTGAAGAAGATTTGAAAAATGTGTTGCATTCCCGAAAAAATGATGAAAATATGATAGAACAGAACAAGGAAAACAACGTGGTTGGTAATGAGTCAGAAGGAATAAAAAAGGAAACAGTAAAAATGTGAACAACAAAACACAAGAAAAAGAAATTATTGCACTGGAGCAGACCACAGAAAAACAAATAACCGATGATAGTGATGATACCAATCTAACTATTCATATACAAACCGATTCAGAGATAGAAAGCGCTATTCAAGCTGAACAAGATCCAATCCCAGAGAAGATAGAATCTATTCAAACAATAAGAAAAAAGCAAAATTTAATTTAGAAAACCAAGCTGAAAAATGAAAACCATGTCAGCTCATAAATATTCAAATGTGGAAGTGGTCCTGCATGTAAGACTGAAAGTACCTGAAATTGACAGAGCTAAAACTGACCCAAAAAGCATTATTGCAGTTGTGATAGATGTAAAGGACAATGAGTTTCACCAACTACGTACCAAAATGGGAATACTAAAACAGCTTTACACCAAGAATCAGTTCGCCGCATGCTCTGGAGATTTCATAAAGATAGAAGAAATTGTTACGAATAAAAAGTGAGTCTTCGAAAAGTTGTCGGAAAATTGTCCTTAACTGGAGGACAAGGATTCAAAAAATGTAATTGTCAAAGAAAATGCTCGACAAAAAAATGCAGCTGCAGACCATCAGGATTACTTTGTAATTCTAAATGCCACAACAGCAATCCGTTTTGTAACAAGTGAAATGTTTTTTAAGTACCTTACCTATTAATCAATTCCATTTGATTGTCTTTTTTACTTTTAAACCAAATAATAAGAAAAATAATTATTAAGTTAGACTAGCTTTTGTAAGCATTATGTTTGTATTTCGTTGTTAAATTTCAAATAGAGAAGTACTGATTCAGTTAGATAGATATGATAGAGATTGAGATATTCAGAGATATACGTTATGTGTTTTTCAAAATAATTTAAATAAGTTGGTATTAGTTTGTACCTATTATTATCATTATGATACCTTTATAATACTATGTACCTGTTTTGTCTAATAGTTCAAAGTAAATAATTAAGAATTACTCATTGTTTTATTCCTAAATCCAACATCTACCAGCTGACAGAGGTAAAACCTTGCATATACTGAATTCGAATGGTAGAAGCTCGAACAAATCGTCGTATCTTCAGAAGTACTTACATTTACCAACTCATGTCGGTAAATCCTAAGAGTTACACTTAAATCTTAAGATTTACCGTAGTTCGAGCTTTTACAGTAACATATATACTAATCTTTATTAATAATTGAATTGAAAGTATTTCTTCCAAATCCTATGTCTGGCGCAAAGGGATCGTTGTATATTATATTAATACGCAATATATGCGATTTACTTCAAGTAATACATGCAATATATTTGTGCTAAGGCCCATAAATGTATTTGGTGAAAATATGCAATTATTTTTGAGCAGTACCACTTCCGATGATACCTAATATCAACTACAACTTTGCTTCTTCAAATAGCAGGATGTACTTTTTAATTTTTCTCATTCGAGGGCATCTTTCATTCGGATTTGTTCTATTTGAAACTAACCACCATTCATTCATGATTGTTTTCATCAAACATTTCTGAATAATAGTGTCATCTACTCAGTTTGCCGTTTGGAATTCATTTAAAAATAGCAATAGCACTATCTTTGTTGGCGTATAGTTATATTTCAAATTAAATAGCAAATAAAGACTGAAATGGAGATATTCCGAATTAATTCATCATCCATGGTCAATGTCAAAAATAATCATTCGAACTTGCAGAAAAGTGTCTAAATTTGGACCAATCTGCAGAAAGTGATTCAGAAAATGACAATCAAATTTTGTCACTTATGGAAAAGATAGCGGAAAGGAGTAGAGTTAGTTTCATTATCAATGATGATGATATAGCAGTTACCGTCTTGGGTTACTTTGGTGCCATTCCGTATGCTTCTATATGTGCTGCTGTTACCGATTTAGGGATAGCAAGTACTCAATTAAATAAAATTTCGGACAACAATAATTTCCACTAATACAAATTCTCATCAAAATTATAGATTAATCCAGGAGACGCGATAGTTAAAATTAATTTCTGCGAAATGATGATGGTTCACATTCAAGAAAACCCAGACTTCTAACAGAACCGTTCAGTCCAAATTTTCTAGGGACGGTATTTTTCATCGGCATAATTCCTATATTTGAGCCGTCTAAAATCTACATCAAACACGGGGGCAAAATTTCCAACAGCCTTTATGAAGATAATTTAAATTTTGTGACATATTAAGATTTTAACTACATTTGTTCTGGAATTCCTGTACAATCTCCCACTAAATAGATATATAAATATGATACCAATTAGATGGTACTCCGGCCTATTACACACCTCAGGTATCGGAAGAATTAGTCAACTTGTATGACTGGGTCCACGGAATTGGACTTCCAAATCTCCGGATTTCACCGATTTAAATTTTCATCTATTGGGGTACCTCAAGAATGAAGTTTATCTATAAGTTCCGCCGATAAATTCGCTGGAGGATCTCGAATGAAAAGTGCAAGAAGTAACTATTATTGAAATGCGCTCTCGGATTGAAAAATGTTTTATTTATCGTTAGAAGTGAGCTAACGCTACTCAATTCAGTTTTCAGTATTTTACTTATCTTTGATTGGTATATTGAATGATTGTTTATTAATGCTTTACACTCAATATTACGAATAGTGTTTGCATACGTCATAGTTTTATATACAATTTGAAATTGGGAACTACCCAAAAATTGCAGCCTCCACAGGAGAAAAAAAAGCAACGAGTTAAAAACTAAATTATGATGAGGACAACCAGACCATCTCCATACAGCACAGCTAGCATTAGGTAAACCGTATTCCTAGAAGACAGAAATTCGTTATTCAAAAAACAAATAGTAGGTACGCTTTATTCAATCAATTATTTCAAACGCAGTTTTTCAAATAAAAATTCAAATTACGCGAATCATCTCTGAGAAAATAATCATTCTTTCGACCCACAGTTTGAAATTTTGCATACAGATAATAAATATTGGAAAGTAGATCTTTGGGAAACTTTAGAAATCAATAAATACAAACACTCAGGTAGACTCATCAATGAACAAGTCGATTTAAGCCCTTCACCTCTATTGAATCTCTTCAGGCAGCAATCTTTTCCTTAATTTTATTAGATATACCTGTCATAAATAACCACTTAAGAAGAAGCAACCCGATAAGCTTTTAATTACTCAAGAGCATTTATAGTTATATTCTCATTTATATTTTTCTGTATATTCATTCGTCTGAAGAAGCTACGGTGTAGTGAAACGCGTTACGAATCGCAATTATTAAGTAAAATTCCTTAAAACACAGTACTTGTTTTTTATTATTGATAATGGAATTTTACCAAGTAAAAGCCTCCCAAATTCAAATGAACATATAATAAGCATTCAAGAACAGAGACTGCAGAAAAAGTCAATATTTCCAGCTTTTTGAATGCATCACTACAGTAATCCCTACAGCCAAGGCCACCCAATAACCTAATTGCCCTTCTCTGCAATCTAAAGATCATGTCACGTTTAGAACAATTACCCCACATGACCACACAATACCTATGTGACGACTCAATAAGAGCAAAATAAACAGATTCGAGAATATTGGGTGACACCGAGGAAGACAACCATCTCATCACGAAGATGTTTCTACTGACCCTCTTTGACAAGTTGTCAGCATGATCATTCTAAGTCAGGATGGGATGTTAATGGACTCCAAAAACACTCACTTCCCCTGCACCAGTAGGAGCAGGAGCAGCTCTCAGGGAGAGCAAAAGTAGTTGCGTGTTACCATAATTAATTGCTAGGCCATTCACTGAGAACCATACCTTGGCGCTTTCCCGAAGCTCCTCGTATCTCCGTCGTACATCGTCGAAATCCCTGGAACTCACAATCAAGCAAATAAAGTTACATTTGCTTCCTCTAAGTCAGGAAAGTCGTTGTCGAATATTAGAAAAAGGATGGGTCCCAAGATGGACCTCTGGGGTACACCACATATCTCTGGCACAAACCAGAAAGCCCACCACGAACACAGACCGCCTGATACCTGCCCGACAGAAACGACTTAATCAAGTGATGACAACTCTCAACAAAACCGTACAACCCCAGCTTTTCCAACAACCCATCGTGAAGGAAGCAATCAAAGACAAGTCTAAAAACAAAGCCAATGAGTAAAAACCCTCATTCATGTAGTCAAACACACCGCTCACTATATCAACCAAGTCTGCCAAAATGCTCTAATTCTTCCTGAAACCGAACTGGCTAGTGGAGAATAAATTGTTGGATTCGAAATAAAATTGCATTTGGGCTTTTGGTTACATAGAATCTTCTCCATAAGTTCGGAAAAACCGTGATCAGAGAAGTCGGACGGTAGTTTGTGACCTCTTCCACATTTCCTTTTTCAGGTACTGGGACCACCTTCGAAATCTTCAAGCACTCGGGGAACACACCCTCTCTTATACATTTATTTATCAGACATGTTATTGGACGAATAATCCAGTCAGTACAACGATTTATCAGTACAATGGACCATAGAAATCAGTAGACCTGCTGGGATTCAGTGATTTCAAAACATCTCTAACCTCCACCTGAGACATTTTCGCAAAGTTGAAGCTCAAGTCGGGACGAACGTGCTTTTTGAAGGAGCTTCGCTATTCCCAGTCGAATTTAGGTATTCTCTGAAAGATTTTATCAGTTATTGAGGCAAAATGATGGTTAACATATACCATGAATGATAAATAAATTCATAGTAACCTCGTCTGAGTATTTACTGGCTATTTCATTAAAAAGGAATTATACACATACAGAGTCAGAGTTATTGATATTTTAATTAATTTCCAAACGTCAAACTAAGGCCAACATTCATAGAATCTAACATGGAACATTGTGGAATAAAGAAACTGGCATCGGAATTAAATTTACTCTGCTTGTTTTATGTTCCACAGCCTTATGATTTA
Source organism: Cryptolaemus montrouzieri (assembly GCA_013387265.2). Taxonomy (NCBI): domain Eukaryota; kingdom Metazoa; phylum Arthropoda; class Insecta; order Coleoptera; family Coccinellidae; genus Cryptolaemus; species Cryptolaemus montrouzieri. The sequence goes on along the minus strand of JABFTP020000124.1, from coordinate 32,344,715 downwards.
ACTTACCAAAACATCTGCAGGTTTTGAATAAATCGATAATAATATGAAAATGATCAATTTAGGCATAGAAAAACCTTATAAGAATCAAAACTAAATTGAAATACGATTGTAGTTAAGTAACGATGAATTGTGTAATCGATTTTCAAAAACTGTTTTAGATCAATTGAAAAGACTAGTGATTTTTGAGCACCTGGTATATAAAATGAATTGGAAAATACGTTGCCCTCAAAAATAACACTTTGTTCGTTAATGTAAAATATGAATTATGATCCTACTCAATCCTGAGTAAATTTTTCGGGAGAAAATATGGCAATATAATTCCGAAAGTTTTGATGAAAAAATCTTATCTCAACAATGGTTAATTTTAAATCAATCAAATCTCAACAAAAGATGTCCTCACAACTACAAATTGAACAGTTCACCCTGCCATTCGAAATAGAAAGTTGAAGTTAATGTCCGGTATAACTGGAAGTGGTACCGGTCGGAAAACTGCGAATTGTATCCATTTTATCCTGAAATTTGAATTTAATCGATGAATCCGCTTCTAAGATACTTCGAATGAGCCCTCATTACCTGGCCGAAAAACCACAAATGAAACTAAACTGACGCGTTCTTTCTCTAACTCCCCTGTGCTTCGAAGGAAAAAACAAATGAAAAATGCGTTCACTGGAGTGGTATAAACTAAACTTTTGAGATCACCATAAGAAAAAATCTAAAATATTTAAGTCCTGTGACTAAGGAGGCCATGGTTCTAGCCCACTCTGACCTATTTACCGGCTGTTGAATGTATTGTTCAAGAATTCTCTAGCTTCTCCCCGAAAATATGCTGGTGTCCAGTCATGCTTGAACCACATTATGTTTCTCCCCGAAAGTGACACATGCTCGAGTAATAAAAGTAACTCCTTCTCATGAAATTGCCGATAAGCCGGACAGTTTAATCTGTTAGGTAAAAAAATCCTAATCAAATAATTTCTAATTAAAAAAAACAAAAATAAATCCAATTTTATTCCGACCCAGACATTTCGTGAGAATCTTCCTTGATGATGAGATTCTTCAATCAAATGGGGATTTTCCTCAGCCAATAATTTATTGTGAACATTTCTGATAGCAGTTCTCGAAAAGTTAGCTTCGTCTGTGAACATTATTTCTATATCAAAATGAGCATTTTCTCTAATTTCATCTAAGAACCATCGGCAGAAATTCAGTCTTGAAAGAAAATCTCGAGGAAGTAGACTTTGGACGCGTTAAATAAGAAACGGGTATAATAAAAGTCGTGGACAATCCTCCAAACTAGAACATGTGAAATATTCAACTGAATTCCAATTTTCTTGTACTCACATGAGGATTCAAATCAATACAATTCGAAACTGCTTCCTCAATATCTGGAGTTTTCATTGTTTGAGATGCACCTTTTAAATGGTTATTTGCAGTAAGAGTACCAGTTTCTCTCAACCTTCTGTGAATATTTGAAAATCATCACCTGTCTGTTGTTACTCGATTCGGAAAGCGCACCTAATACAATCGCCTAGCTTCTGTTGTGTTTCTGTCAGCCAGACCGTACATGTAATGGATATCAGCCAACTCGGCGTTAGTAAAATCAGCCATTTTCCCTTACAGCAAAAACAACCTTTTAAAAATGTTACAGGAGAGAGAAATTAGCCTCCAAGAGTAGTTGTGAATGACACTGAGGGGTATGCTTACAAAGCATGTCTTCAATTTCGATTAATCTAATGTAGTAGACAATCCAGATGGGAAATTTTGCATATATCGTGAAAGGGTAGTGCCACTGAAAAGCCAATCATTCCGAATCATCTATAACCCTAATGATTTGTGGCTAGACATCAGGCAATAGTTGTAATATACCCACCATCTAGGAATGATTTGCGACATTTTTTTTTCCACAAGTAAGTAAGTAAAAATATTGAATGGAGGAAAAGTTTATTTGTGAGATAATTTGACTTCTTAATTCAATATATAAATACTGCGATTGTGTGAAAAAATTGAGATTTTTATGTCTTCCTCCCAACTGCACTAATATCTGTCAACCTTTGGACGTCAGAATCAAAGACAGTCAGAAAACACTATCAAAATGGAAACTAACACAAAATATGTAGAATTCAAAAGAATTAATTTCTTCCGAAATTCCGACCAAGGATAGTTCTAAGAAACATGTTGTGTCACCATGACATATTTTTTTCTAGTTTTATTATTATTATTATTATTAAGTTTCATAAAGAGTTGAGATTTTTAAATCTACAAACTCAAATAGTATAATGAATAATATTCAGTGACAAAAATAAAAGTGAAATGACAAAATGAAAATCAATACTTAAAGATGACTAAAACTAAAGGCTAAAGAAAATAATCTGAAATAATTATTGGCCGATTTGAAACAAACTAAGCAACTCTATTATTAATGAACCAATTGTCCAAAGAATTCATAAAGGCATTCACTGATGCAGAACTAACTACACTATTCGTTAGACGGTTCCAAACACTGAAGGTCCTATTCGAAATGAAGTGCTCGCGAGATGCCGTACGGAACAGTTCACGTACTAACTTAAGCTGATGTTCACGTAAGTTATTCATATTAAGTTCGAAAAGGTCACTGTTGAATAGGCCATGCATAATTTTGTAGACGACTATCAGATCTCCTCTTAGTCGCATATGAACGAAAGTGGAAATCTTCATAATCGACAAGCGCTCCTCATAGCTTCGGCGTACGACACCATACGACATCCTAGTAGCCTTCTCTGAATGGATTCCAAAAGCTTCATGTCCCTAGTAAGCCAAGGATGCAATACTGAACCAGAGAACTCCAAAATTGTATAGTTCTGCAGCAGTAGAGGGATCACATCCATGAAAAGATCTTTGAAGTAAATAAAGTGTACTTTTGGCCTTATTAGAACAGTGCATAACATGATGGCTCCAGGATAAATCTGCCGATACAATTACTCCAAGACTGTTGTGCATTTCACACTTTCTATTTCGTGACCATTAACGAAATACACCAAATGAGGATTATTTTTCCCCAAGTGGAGAAACGTACACTTTTCGGTATTTAGTGGCAGGAGCCAGTCTTCGCACCAACGAGTAATAATGTTCAAGTCATTCTGTAGGGTGATGTGATGCAAGATGGGACAATTGAAAAGTTTTGTATAATCAGCATATGAAAGCAGGCAGATTTCAAAGAAGAAGGCAAATCAGAAATGTAGACCAGAAACAGTAGGGGCCCAGAACTGAGCCTTGGGGAACCCCACTTTCTACAGAAGCGAATACAGATTTTTCACCACCAACCTTAACTGAAAGTGTTACTGAACCTTTCAAACTCAATCTTGTTCCCAAAAACTTTTTGATGACTGTTATGAAGAAAAAAGAGGTATGACAAATACATTTACCGATTTCGAAATTTGAAGGCATGATAACAATAGACCTCAGGAATTCTGTTGAATGATCAACTGGTTCAATGTCTTTAAGATGGTGCGAAATGAATTTATCAAGTACTGAAAACAGAACAGAAAATATTGAAAAATGTTTACGATGAAAAAAATTAGCATCTCCTTAACGCCAAACTATCACACTTGTTCAGAGGAACTTTGGAAATACGCTGGATATTGTTCTTGAGCAAATATGGTATATAGAAGGCGCTTAACATAAGAAAGCGTTCACTATAAAAGTGTATCAAGATGTGAGTTCCATATAGAAGGTAATACTAGAGTCTAGTAATTAATCATTAATTATTAATTATCGGATTTGTATTTCGAACAGAATAAAGTTTTTAATTAGGGTCAGTCTTCTAAAAAGCACAATTGAATAATCAGATCAATCTTCCGATCAATATCTCCTTTCTCCTGTAAACCCGAATATTTTCCCATTCCTATTCAAAAGCATAACATAAAAAACGTAATGTTTTCTTACCCACTTGTATGATCTATTTCGCAAACATTTCGGAGTGTACAGTGTTAACCTCATATAAAATAAAATGGGTGAATTTGTTATCAATCTCATTGTGGTAGGTTGGTTATAAATAAAAACTGAACGTGATGATAAATGGGAATGCCGTGAATTCACGTATGAATACTACTCTAGTTACCCTTCCATTAAGTTCGCAACTCATTCAGGAATAGGGAAGACAACCCACTATTCATGGAAAATAGGAAATATCATCAGAAAAGAGTAAAGGTTAACCCTGCAACTGTATACAGAATAATGGCACTGTGGATTGGCAGCTATTGTTAGTACTTTTTTGTGTTTTATTATCGCCTGCATTATTTCTATGACACGGGGAGTGAGCAAAGAGCAGATTTCGAGAGAGGGGAGGAATATCAAGCAATTTAACCACTATACGTGAAGCATGCTAGCTGTCAGGGTAATTACGCACTTTCTATTCAATTTTTCGTTTCCTCCTCAACAAGTTTTCTCATTTCATCTACTACTCTTTTTTTTTCTGATTATTTGAACATATTTAACATTATTCAGCATCAAATATAGCTTTTAAGCATAATTTCCTTCCAGAAAAGTCCATTTTACGGATCTTTGTCGAGTAATACTGAATGTAATTCCATTATTGTTTCTTCGTGATGCGAAACGATAACACTGCTACTATTACAGCAAACTATACAGAGTGTTCCATCTCAAACGAGCTCTATGTATTTCTTATCCCGTAATGTTTTGAAAATTTTGCCGAAGCCCGTAGAATTAATTTGTTTGGGAGAAATCTTAAGATGTATTCTTGAGGCTTTAAGGAACAATCTCCTAAGAGGGGGAGCTTCTACTCTTCAAAATCGACTAGAGCGAAGGGGTCGGGCAATACCTCGTTTGAAAGCTTTTGAAAGCGTTTTTGCAACGATGTATAAGAAATGTAGTTTTGACAAATCATGTTTTATCTCAAACGAAGTATCTTGAATATTTATGCTATTTTCAAGATTATTGAAGATAGAGAAGATAAATGATATTTAGCTTTGAAGGGAAACTTTTCAAGGTTACTTAATGCCTGCGTGCTTCTACCAGCAAATTACTAAGGAAAGTCGGTTTTGTTCTGTAACAATCTTGAAACGATTTTATTGTTCTATTTGAATTGCTATTTTCTCATTAAATAGGAAAAATTATCCCATACTATTAATATATAAAAACATTTGTTTTGATTAAATTTTTGTTCATAGAAGTAAGGTATTTCTCTGAAAATACGGTCATTTGATGCATTTTAAATCAGTTATGGAATTACAACTTTGCTATTGTGGTCGAAATTTCAGAAATTATTATTGCAAGAGAGTGTTGTACTGGAAAACATTCATTACCCAAATTGAATGTGCCCAAGCGGCTGCAAGGATAGTGAAATGAAAATTTATTGAGACAGCTTCAGTAAACATGTCCACCTTATGCCAAATGTGCAATCTGTACAACGGATTTCCGTAGCTACTCTAACGTTTTTAGAGTATTACATAAATTCAAGTACAAAATTGAATTAATTCCTGAATTAAATGATTATGATTTTCTTGGAAGTTAAGAGTTTTGTGAAATTATGGTTGAGCGTTTCTTGAGCAATATTTGCTTTTCTACCAAATGCACTTTTTTACCATATGCTAAGGTTTACTGGCATAACTTTAAGTTTTGAAGCGATACAAACCCTCATGTATTTCGATAAACCCTCATTCAATAGCCTGAAAAGCCAAATGTTTGTGTTGGCATTTTGAGAGACCACCTAATTCGACCTCCTTTCATTCTCAGTAATTTAAATGGCGAAATTTATTTCGATCTGATGAAAAATACAATCGATTCATCAGAAAGTCAAGAAAACGATTTCCTACTACTTGAATCACAATTGCATTCCAAACAAGACGGAGATCCTCGTCACCACGTCGCACATGTTTTGCAGTACCTCAATTTGCAATAGCTTGGTCGTTGAGTTGGAGAGAGAAGTAATATGGAGTCGCTTGCCCGATCTCCTGACCTGAAAAGTCCATTTTACAGATATTTGTCGAGTAATACTGAATGTAATTCCGTTATCGTTTCTTCGTCTTGCGAAACGCTAACACTGCTACTATAACAGCAAACTATACAGAGTGTTCCATCTCAAACGAGCTCTATGTATTTCTTATCCCGTAGTGTTTTGAAAATTTTGCCGAAGCCCGTACAATTATTTTGTTTGGGAGAAATCTTCAGATATATTCTTGAGGCTTTAAGGAACAATCTCCTAAGAGGGGAGCTTCTTTTCTTCAAAATCGAATAGAGCGAAGGGTCGGGCAATACCTCGCTTGAAAGCTTTTAAATCGTTTTTGCAACGATGTATAAGAAATGGAGTTTTGACAAATCATGTTTTATCTCAAACGAAGTATCTTGAATATTTATGCTATTTTCAAGATTATTGAAGAAAGGGAAGATGAATGATATTTAGCTTTGAAGGGAAACTTTTCAAGGTTACTTAATGCCTGCGTGCTTCTACCAGTAAATTACTAAGGAAAGTCGGTTTTGTTCTGTAACCATCTTGAAAGGATTTTATTGTTCTATTTGAATTGCTATTTGCTCATTAAATAGGAAAAATTATCCCATACTATTAATATATAAAAACATTTGTTTTGATTAAATTTTTTGTTCATAGAAGTAAGGTATTTCTCTGAAAATACGGTCATTTGATGCATTTTAAATCAGTTATGGAATTACAACTTTGCTATTGTGGTCGAAATTTCAGAAGTTACTATTGCAAGAAAGTGTTGTACTGGTAAACATTCACTACCCAAATTGAATGTGCCCAAGCGGCTGCAAGGATAGTGAAATGAAAATTTATTGAGACAGCTTCAGTAAACATGTCTACCTTATGCCAAATGTGCAATCTGTACGACGGATTTCCGTAGCTACTCTAACGTTTTTAGAATATTACATAAATTCAAGTACAAAATTGAATTAATTCCTGAATTAAATGATTATCATTTTCTTGGAAGTTAAGAGTTTTGTGAAATTATGGTCGAGCGTTTCTTGAGCAATATTTGCTTTTCTGCCAAATGCACTTTTTTACCACATGGTAAGGTTTACTGGCATAACTTTAAGTTTTGAAGCGATACAAACCCTCATATATTTCGATAAACCTTCATTCACTATCCTGAAAAGCTAAATGTTTGTGTTGGAATTTTGAGAGACCACCTAATTCGACCTCCTTTCATTCTCAGTAATTTAAATGGCGAAATTTATTTCGATCTGATGAAAAATACGATCGATTCATCAGAAAGTCAAGAAAAAGAATCACAATTGCATTTCAAACAAGACGGAGATCCTCGTCACCACGTCGCACATGTTTTGCAGTACCTCAATTTGCAATAGCTTGGTCGTTGGGTTGGAAAGAGAAATAATATGGAGTCGCCTGCCCGATCTCCTGACCTGAGCTCTCTAGATTTTCTCTTGTAGGGATATCTCTAACACAAAATTTCTGTGCAAGGTTAGATGCGGTTTTTAGTCAGAATTGTATGGATAACAATTTAAACATTTGATTTGAAATTTTGAACACAAAACTTGTTGATGTATACTGCAATGGAATGAAAACAATGAAGGTAAATCTTCATTAGCTCGACACAATGCCACAAAACCGTTTTTGTTTCCAGCCATTGCTGGTGCTCCATCGGTAGTAATACACACTAATTTATATATTAGTAGCTTGTAGTTTTTTACAAAATTAAATAAAACGTCATATATATTTTCGCCACGGATCTTCCGCTCCAGAGGAATGATTGTCAAAAATCTTCCTTAGCCAACATGTCATTGAATACCATCCGAATAAAAATACACAGCTGGGCAGTGTCTGTCATATCGGTGGATTTATCGAACTTTAAAGAAAAGTTTGTACATTTCATGATATCATGTTTTAGTTTATCTGCCATGTCCTGACTCATGACTTCAATACGCCTTGTGACAGTCGAACGAGATAACTGAAGCTCTCTCATAGCAGACATGATTTCTGTTTTACTTTCAAAATCTCCAAATCAAATCTCACCCGCTTCAATGAATGCTTCCTTCACAACCGATCCATCTTCGAAGGGTTTCTTGTGTTCCGCCAATATATGAGATATTTTAAATGACGCGATCGTAGCAGCTTTTGATTATTTGGCTGGTCTTGTGAATATGGTTTATGATAAAAGATAATAAATTTTTGTAGTTTAGTTACCTACTTATTGAAATTTTTTTTTCTCCTCTATGTCTACACAAAAACACTCGCGATCGACCGTTCGAGCACCCCTCTAATTCAACACGAAATATTTTTGTTATTAAATATGTGTGTAAAATAAAATTACTTTATTTTTACCCTTCATTCTACCGTCCGGTCAACGACTTGATTATGGGAAATCCGCACAGCCCCCTATTAGTAGTTGGATAATTTATAAACCACAATACTAGGTGGGGTGAAAATTAACTTCCTTGACTACCAGAATGCACTGTTACTGCGAAAAAGTTTATGGTGCCTTGAAGTCCGTTCATATAGAGGCAGATATACGAAATTTCAGTGCTATACTGGCCTTAGTTTTGTTTTGACAGCTGATTGTTGTTGAAGTGTTTTCCATCATTTTGAGTTTTGGACACGATTTTCGTTCTCTTATACATAAAACATCATTTTTTGGGAAGAAAAATTGGATGAATCTTATGGGGGTTATGTTCCGTCAGATTAAAGCGTCAAATATTGGTTTCGGGAGTTACGTGGTGGCAGAAACTTCATTGCCGATGAAGTCCACAACGGCAGGCCCTCCAATGCTGTTACAGGAACAAGGTCAAAAAATACATGAAATGGTGGTGGCTGACCGGAAAGTGAAGGTACGCGAGCTAGCAGATGCGGCAAAGATTAATACTGAGCGCACAAGCTCATTTTGGGAGATTCTGCATATGAAAAAGTTATCCTGCGGCTGGGTGCCACGCATGCTGACTTCGGACCTAAAACACGAACGCGTGAGCACCTTGAAATAGTGTTTGGACTTGCTAATGCGGAATTGGCATGACTTTTGACGTCGATTTGTAACTGTTGAAGAAACCTGGCTACACTATTACACAGCAGAAAACAGAATGAGTGCCCGGCAATGGACTGAAGCCGGCACGAGTGCTCAGAAGCAGCCGAGAAAGGCTCAATGGGTCGGAAATGTTATGGCGTCAGTTTTCTGAGATTGTCATGGCATACTCTTCGTGGACTACCTGGAAAAAGAAAAACCAATCAACAGCGAGTATTACTGTGCACTATTGGAGCGGTTAAAGGCCTATATCGCTGCAAAACGGTCACGGTCACATGAAGCGCAAGAAAATTTTGTTTTTGCAGGACAATGCGCTGTCGCGCAAGAACATCGTGACCCGGCTAAAAGCAATGATTTAGGGCTCCAATTGCTTCCGCATCCATCGTATTCGCCCGATTTCGCTCACTCGGACCATTATCTCTTCCCAAACCTTAAGAGATGGCTCATCAATAGAAAATTCAGCTCATGCGAGGAAATCATCGACGCCGCGGAAATGTATTTTGCATACCTCTCGGAAAATTATTTCAAGATCAGGATCAAGAAGTTGGAAAATCGCTATGTAAATGTATCGAGCATAAAGGGGATTACATTGAATAAAATGAATAAACATTTTCAAAAAAAAATGTTTCATTCCCAACGAGGTTTGACCGCCTCGGTAGCTGCACGGTTAGTGAACAAGTATGTAGGAATATGCTTAGCCGAGGTGCCTGGTTCGAATTCGAGTTCAAGTAATTGATGTTGTCCTTGAACAAAACAGTGAATTTGACAAAGACATACAAAGAGATTGGATACATAACCATAGTTGTTGGTCCATAACCTCTGAAGGCCAGACAACTTGTAATCCTGGGAGGTGGCAGTTATCATTGCATGGTCTAGGTGAGTGGTTCTGAGTCCACTATAAACTGTAGGTCCATAGAAAAAACAAACAAACAAACCCAAGGAGGTTACTTTTTACCTCAACTATTACATAACAACACATTAGCTGAGCAGTTCTCATATTGGTATCGGTATGTGGATGATATCATTTTATGATTTTCAGGCCGAACTGCAGCATAACATTTTCTGAAAGTTTATAAATTGAATTCATCCAAAAATAAAATTCATTACCGAATTCGAACAAAACAATTTAATCAGCTTTTCAGATTTAACTATTACTAAATCAAATAATAGACATGAATTCACCGTCTCATGCGGACATCGTTATTCACGAAATGGCAGCTTTCCTCATCATGATCCACATATTATTTAATGTTCCTTCATCTTCACATAATTTCGATCAAGAACTTTTTATAATTGAAGAAAAAGCTTGTTGGTGTTGGACAGAAGCGAGTTTCACAGCTCAACGGCCTTGTAAACAACGGAATACTTATAGAGAGTGGTTCGAGGGGTCGTTAAATGTACCGCCATATGATGAGAACTCCTTACCAGCCTAGTGTTGCGGCTAATTATGAGCTTTCCTGGAACAAGGTCTATCTGTAAAATAGAGAAAGGTCAGCAACTTGTCTTCTAAGAGCCTGCGGTTGGAGATCGCGGGTGTTCTCCGGATGGTCGATAACGCGCACAGCCCGTTTTTGCACACTATCCAACATCCGAAACAAATGTTTTGGCGTAGATCCCCATACATGGGAACAATATTCCAAAGCAGGTCGAATCTGCGCTTTATATAGAAGCAACAGCTGAAATGACGTGAAGTATCGCTTGGCTCTGAGAAGAAACTAAGTTTAGCTGATGCAGACCTAGCTATTGCTGATACATGTTCATGCCAGCAAAACCCAGAGTTGACCGATATTCCGAGAAGGTGCATCGGATCTTTGGATGCAATTTGTTGGTCTTGCATCCAGCAGTTGCTTGCGTCTTGCTCGCGTTGAAGCTCACCAGGTTCAACTGACCCCAATCAGATATCCTTTGTAAGTCAGAGTTTAAGTTATTAATTTGTTGACATATCTGATGCTGAGATTTCTCAGCTGTAATCGGATGCAGACTACTGAAAGACAAAACCAGGGTACAATCGTCTGCAAAAAACATCTTGTTCTCTGTAGATGACAGAAGATCGTTTATCTGCAACAGAAACAAGGTTGGCGAAATGATGGATTCCTGAGATACTGCTGCTTGTTATTTTGAATTTACAGTTGTTATTATCGGTAATAGGCTTTAGTTAAGTAATATTAGTAGTTGGAAAAAGCCATATACAATACAATATACAATATATCCTTTCATGGCATTTCTCGATTTAATTTGTACTTACCTGATCAACTTTGTGGGCGGACATTATGTCACGCCGCTCCCACAAAACGTATGTAACTGCTTTAATTTCACCTATGATTTGTATAAATGAAATTATTATTTATTATTGTAAACTTATGCACTATCTCAGTTATTAGCTGGATATAATTTACCTTTCCCAGATTCAGCAATCAAAGGAAATAGGCTCGATTACAATATACTTGACATAAATTTTCTAACTACCCTACATGTATTAAGAATTACAGTTTTTGATTTCTATATAGGTATTCTTATGCAATTCCAATTTCTTAAGGCTATCATGATAAGTTTTGGGTATTAACCCAGTCGAGAATACGATGACAGGAACAATATCTACTTTCTCGAGGTGCCACATGTGCTTGATCTCAATAGCAAGGTCTGTGACTTGGAGTTTTTCTCCTGGAACTTGTTCAGCACGTTGTTGTTATTCGGTATGGCGACATCCACCAGCATTGCTGTTCTGAGTCTCTTATCATACACCACTATGTCCGGTCTATTATTCGTCACCATTCTGCCAGTGATAACAGGCCTATCGTAGTATAATCTGATAGAGTCATTTTCCAATACGGGCACCGGTTGATACTTGTAATATGGCTGGAAGGTATTCAGAAGTCCGTACTTGTGTGCAAGTTTCTGATAGATAATGTGGCACACTTGATTTTATACATGTGAAGGTAGTCCGTATTAGCCAGTAGTTCGCATCCGGACGTAATATGCTGTATAGTCTCCTATCTTATATGGCATTTTCTGCACTCATCTGTTTGTAATGTTCCGCCCTTCATTATAAATTTTTTGTAGTTGTTTGTAGCGATCACTTGGTATTGGATGACCATAAGGAATCCTTCTGTTTCCGCGAATAATTCTCCTTTCATCAACCATTTGTTGGTGGCTTCTTTGTCGATGTGTGGTCGATTAATCTCATGGTGATGTTGTCCATGCAATTCCTTTCTTGACCATTGCTCTTGTTTTTCAGTATCTGATAGGAATGGTAGATTCAGCAGGTCATCTCTGGTAGCAAGATTTAGACGTGAATATCTATTATTAGCCAACGATACCACTTTATGGAGGTCAGAAGTGAGAGCTTTTGCAGAGAAGAATTCTCTGAGATTTTTTATCTGTTCGGTGTGTAAATTGACAACATCTATTAATCCGCGTCCTCCTTCTTTCCGCTTCAAAGTTGTTCTTATCACAGACGATTTTGGATGATGGTTGTTGTACTTTGATAGCATCGTTCGGGTCTGCCTTTGAATATCATCCAGTTCTGTCTTAGTCCATCTGATTCTTCCAAATGAGTAAAGCAACACTGGAATGGCGTAGGTGTTAATTGCCTTGACTAGATTCCCCGAGTTCAACATTGATTTCAGCACAATCTTCAGATGCTGACTGTATTCTGAACGAATTGATTTTGGTCTAGCAATCTGGCTTGTTGGTATCCTAGATATTTGTATGTTTCGCCATCCCTCATGCACTGTATAATATCACCGTTTGGAAATTGTGTTTCACCATCTATGACTTTCCCTCTTTGAATGTTCGGGGTCTTTCATTATTACTAATTATTATTATTATTATTATACGTTCAGAAAGTCAGGTAACCAATAAATCCGGGATTTCTGTAGTTGCTTGAAATTTGCATCAAATGGATGAAAACAAATGTCATATTCATCCACATCGTGAATTCGAAGTAAAATGTATGTTGATGATTTTCATTTTCATCTGAATTAAATCTAGCACTTGCATCATTTTCAGAAGTAATCACACCTCTAAAACATAATGCTCATCAAACTTTTTCTAGAAGTAAAGATAATTCATGAAATTATCATGGATTTTTATCACCTCAAATATGATAGTCTTGTGTATTAACGTTACCATTCAAAGGGAAAGGCGCTTCATCAATGAACAGGATTCTTCTGAAAAATTATCTGGATTTTATCAACAGATTGAACAAAATTACGATCAATGGTCCAAGGACTTCAATACTTGTGTTTGCAAATAATGATGCTTATATCCAAGCAAACTTAAATTTTCTTCTGAATCTGCCACATTAACGTTTGGACAATATTAAGGTATTGAAATTAATAATTAAAAATCTTCAGAAACTCTCTCACAAACATCGCCAATACTTGCCGAAGAGCTGGATGTCCGAAACAGAGTCAGTATAAGCCAATTTGTGAATAACTTTGCTTATTTCACCTTCACTAAAAGTATGCAGATCACCAAAATTTCGTAATTAATGAAAAACAGATCTCTCCAACCAGTAGCATTGCAGAAGACTTACCACAATCTACAGGCTCACTACAGACCACTGTGTAGCTCAACTCGAGTATGCTAAACAACAAGTCTATCAGAATGAGCGCGATTTGGTACACATTCTCTGGAGAATGAGTGCAGATTCTGGTTATTGAGTAACGATGAACACATAAGAGTGTTTAGACTAGTAAACCATCAGAGTATTCTCTAATGGTTTGAAGGGATATATCTTCAATGCACGCACTGACCTTCAAGTGTTTAATCACTCTAACAAGTGGTCAGTGTATTAACGTATAATTTGGACAAATATGTCGTACTGTTTGTCCTTCTTATCAGTGAAGAATTTTTTTTGGACAGTAATGTGAGACCTCAGAAGGCCGTACTTGTGAGAAAATCACTTGATGAAGCTGGAATCAATTTTATGAAGTGGCCCCGGAGTCTCTATCTGAACCCGATTGAGCACATATTCTATGAAAAGAAGATGAAGGATTGAATCCACTTGTAACAGATCTTGAATCACTTTGAGGTCAGCTGGTTCAATTATGGACTTTAACAGACCAGACCTTAGTAAGATCGATCATATTAATATGATATGTATATGTATATAGCTTGAAATTTAATTTTTTGATCATTCGCACGATGGTTATTTTAATTAGACCTTTCTACAATATTCATTTTCTATTTTTTTCCATTTCAATACGCATACTCTTCTCCTACCCTTACTTCTGCTATGCTCAAAACATGTTATGAGGAAAATCCAAAAAATATCAATGGTCTTAAATAATTCGGCAAAATTATTTCATTACAATTATTTGATGAAATATCTCTCTTTACTATTAATTTTTTTTTTCAAATTAGTTGAAATTTTTTGAGGATTTGATCCAGTGGCGTAACATTGAAATTGTTTTCGTAAACATCTTGGTGTCTTCAAAACATATTGGAGACTTTGTTCTAAATATTTTTGGCCTAAAATGAATTTATATGAACCGCTGTTCGGTATGTCGATCATGTACACCTGAACTTGAAGCCCCTGCAGGATTAATGGGTTCTCGACCTGATATTGTAGAACCATGGCAAATGATAAGTCAAAATTTTCAGTTCAAAATAGGTAGTTTTAAATGAGAGAAAAACTGTAATGATGTGGTAAATCTTTCTCTCAATTTGCGCAGTTTTATAACAGTGAAGACAGGGATGAGTTTAGAGAAATTATTTTTGAGCGCCAAGTACTTTTACCTAGCTATAAACATATATGACCTGTCAGAAAACAGATTACTAAATTTCGGAAAGGTAACAATACGAAGGGACGCAAATTCTCAGTCAAGAAAAATATACTCATTTCAATCATATAATGAATGAACAGTACCTATGTCGCAATAATATGGAAAACTATATAAACTTAAATTTAAATTCATACAAAAAAGTTATTCAGGGCCTGCGTATAAGGGTATATGCGTTTACATTGGTTGAACAGTTATGATGTTACAATACGGTGCAGTTATTTCAAGAAAAAAGTATTCAGAAAAAGAGTTAAATAATCCTTATACAAAAACGTATTTCGAATTCGAAGGTATATATGGGAGAACTGATGAATTTATGAAATATCAACCAAAGAAAATATAACAACTATAGTTGAGGCTGGATGGCGTAAATTCCGTTAACGAACAAAATCGATGGCCTAATATGTGAGGCTCACCTCTCGGAGAAAGAAAAGACAAATGATTTTTATCTGACCTCATGTGAAGATATTATTGTGGTCTCCTGTTTTCCCAATCCAATCGGTCTCACATGAATTCTAGCGATTCCGTTTTGTAAAATTTTCCTTTCGTTAGAATTCACTCGTACAGATGAATTGGGAAAGTAAGGTGTAGAGAGTTGAATGAAGTCGAATGAATGCCCTCTGTAAATGATAAGAACACGTGCATTAGGGAAAAGTTGATTTTCTATTTTTTTGTTGGCTGAGTTGACTTACATGATGTTATGCAGGCCAATCGAGTGGTTTTCTTTTGTGCAAAATCCGACGTATCAAAGTCTATTTCGAATAGGCGGCGAATGAACGAAATATGTATTAACGCACTATTCTCATAAGGCACATGTACTTCTTCAACTTGAAATATCCGCTTAGCGACAAACATAATACAATAACGTCGAAGAAGTCAACCAACAAGTGATTTCCGCGATCAACTTCCCTGCAGCAGGTTGTTCTTATCAGAAGAGGTAGGCGCAAAAAACGTTACGCATAAATAAGACGTTTACAGCGTACATCATTCATGCGAGTTTCAATTTTAATTCTAAGGAATGAAAGGGCTGATCTGTGGCGGAGCGTTACTTTGGATTTTTTTCGTTTTTCATTCATAGTTACTTAAAGATTAGTTTATTAATTATAGTAGGAAGAATGAAACGTAGGAGGAACCAATACCTTGAAGTAAAATATGTGGTATGGTGTCATTCAAACATCAATCTATGTGAATTCAATGACAACCCAAGTGCACAAGTTTAATAAATTCTCTGGAAGTAACTGTAACTAAATTCCATCTCATATCCTTTGACACAAATCTTTAAATAATAACACTACATACGGTACCTTCAGTGCCCAGGAAATGCTCCTGAATAAAGACATTTTGTTATGAATTATTACTCGTGATTATACCCTTGAGTAGGAATCACCTAATTTTATAAGCCTAATGTGCTGAAAGTTTATGCTGAACCTAATTTCCCGTGAATGGCTATCATATTTGTATTATTAAATCAGGTTTTCTCATTAAACTGAAGGGTCGTTCTGCTTTATGATGAATACTTGTGTCAAATAGGGTTATTATAGTATCTTGAGAAACACTGTTTTTCGAAACTGTGTAATTATCAGCATAGCGTTTTCCAGATTCTCACGGACATTGGTGACGACATCTGTCAGATATTATTCAACTTTTTCCTGTTTTATGAATTCCATCTAGCATTAAATTGATTGCCTTCTTTATGAAGGTGCTTCAAATTCTCTTCGGTTAGTGAACACTCAATTAACGTAATAGCATATTCATATTTTTTTTTCGAAATGATGGCATATTCATTTGCATATTTGATAACAATAATTTTTTATTTTATCATGCTTAACCGTTTAACCAGTCTGCTTTTGCTTGCTGACAAATGTCATTTTGTTTAGAATGATTTGCACATAAATTTTTGAAATGCTTCATTATTTCTATATTAAGTATGTTTACAAAGAAGAAATTCCATATACTTGCTAAATATGTCGAATTCAATATTGACCCCAATATAATTATGTTGTCAATTTCTCAAAAGCAAAATAATGTAGATTTGTATTTCGAAAACTGTTTCTACTTAGATAGGTAGAAGTCGGCATATTTCGATTACTTAGTACGGAAGGTAGATGCAATACTGGTGCAAACAGTTTTCGATATCTCCGTTTTCGAATTATTCGAATTCATTCGAGGTTATGTGTGATATTATTAAAGCACATATAAATGAGTTTGACATTCAATAGAGACGTTCTTGAGGTTAATTCATGGATGTGAAAAAACGGTTTAGCCATTTTTGAGCTATAATCGAATATTTTTTTTAAATACGAACCATAGGCGATTATACTTTTTTATTCCCATCAGAATTACTACAAAAATGTATGTGAGTATTAGATTTATTACTTTAAAATTTTCTCGAACGAAACGAAAAATCTCCAAACGCAAACTTTCAGTGAAAAAATTCTACTGGTCCCGATTGAAACAATGTTAAAACGCGAATTCAAAAGTGATGCCATTGTTTTCAATGCATGAATTACTTCGCCGAGAAATACTACGACAAGCATTGAAAGTATGCCCAGTGCTAACTGGCCAAAGCCTTTCCTGAAATTCTGTTTTAACTCTTCTAAATTTTCTCTTGTAGTGTGAATCTTCAATTTACACCCAAAACAGAAGTCTATAGCATGAACGAGATGGTCTGCTCACGAAAGATCTAGCCGCTATCCAAATTGTCCCCAAAGTTCAAATTCCTTTGGAGAGATTTACCATTGTGAGTTTTCGATCTCATGCTAGGGTAGTTCATCGTCTAATCACCAATAATATTATTACTGATGATTTCTTCATAGCGACCATCATTAAGGTTTTCATCAAAAATTTCGAAAGGTAAATGCGGCTTTTAGACTTGTTTTGTTTTCGATAGATATGAAAGTTAGATGTTTTGAGGAATGTTTAGTGGATCAGAGAATCTCTATTATTTTTTGCGAAAACTTTAATAAAGTGCTCAAACGCACATGAAATGTTGATTGTGATATTCGATTAGTTCACTCCGAGTCAAAAAATGTACAGGGTGTACAAATTTCGATGTCTTAGAAAGTCCGCTAGATGAAAAACTATATTATAGATAGAAAAATATGAGCTGTTTATTGATGTTAAAAATTTTACGGTATTCTTATTATTATACAGAAATAAGAGCAGAGATCAAGGTCCTATAGAAGCCCAAAACAAAACAATATATACATAAATTAAATACGATACAAAATAGTGTGTTTAGCTCTGCCAACACGAACTTAAAGATAGGATGAGTATGTAGTGGTAGAATGCGAAGAATTATGCGAAAAGAGTTTGGTCAAATACATTCTCAAATAAGTTCAACGATGAGGCGTCCACAATCTCTGCGTCTAAGCTGTTCCAAGAGTCAAATATCCTGTTTGAGAAGAAGTGTTGGCGAAGCGTTGTCTTGAACACCTCCTTTCGTAACTTCAGCCCATGACCCCTCAATCGTGCATCAGTGTTAGGCGTGAATATGCTTGCCCGATTGGCATAGTTGAACTTTAAGATTCGATAGGCGAATATGAGGTCTCCACGATGCCTACGCTTACAGAAAGGCAAAACGTTGGAGTCACTCAGACGATTATTATAGCTTGGCCTAACGCTTCCGAAGGACATTCGTATAGCTCTGCGTTGTATTTTTCTAGAAGATCCTTGTCGCGAGCCAAAACCGAACACTAGGCTGGACCGGCGTACTCCATCAACGGACGCACTAAACTTTCATGGAGGAACTGAAGGAGACTTCGGCAAACGACTTTCTGATTAGGTAGATCAGAGAAATTGTTCCTTTGCACACAGAACTGATGGGGCAGACCTGGACAAACAAAAATTGTTTGTTGGTTTGCATTGAATAGGCACCGAAATTACTTGATCGATTTGAAAATATATATATATATATATATATATATATATATATATATATATATATATATATATATATATATATATATATATATATATATATATATATATATATATATATATATATATATATATATATATATATATATATATATATATATATATATTTCTTCTTCATAATATTAGTGTATATACGGCGTCAATTTTACGTCGAAAGCGATTATGTCACAACGATTTAAAAATTAGAAGAAGTTATGGTATATTTTGATTACTTGGAAGAATTTAATAAAAAATCAGAATTTCCTGACGAAATTATTATAAAGTATGAATTTTTTCGATTATTTTAGAACATGATATTTTTGACTATGAAAAACTCACTTCGAGATAAATTTCCACCGGGAATGAGTTCTTCCAAGTGTTCAGAATACAACACAACTCCTTTTGATTTTTAAATCAAAATTCAATACTTTATCATTTGAATTTGGGAGGCTTTTACTTGGTAAAATTCCATTATCAATAATAAAAAACAAGTACTGTGTTTTAAGGAATTTTACTTAATAATTGCGATTCGTAACGCGTTTCGTCTGAAGAAGCTGCTACGGTGTAATGAAACACGTTACGAATCGCAATTATTAAGTAAAATTCCTTAAAACACAGTACTTGTTTTTATTATTAATACTATATTATATTTATATAAAAACGTGAAACTGACACGCCAAGCTGCATCCTTAAATTAACATTGTGAATAATGAAAGAGAGTTCCGGGAGTTGAATATTTTTTTATTGGAAATCCCTTCGTAATTAAGAATATTTGTTTAGTTGATTGAATGTTAATAATTTCTGAAATATCGGCGGCAAAAAACTGAATACACTTCCCTTACAACTTTTGCAATTTCTTATGTGCTAATATTCGCTCAATCCGGATGCAATCAGCTATCTTTCATATTTTTAATGTTTTCACCATTTCTAACTTCATCATCAGTGAGAAAAATACCTATTTTCAGAGCCCCTTGAGACAATCTGAGATGAAATAAAACAAATGAAAAACCCAAATGTGACATAAAAGCAACATAAGGAATAAAAAAGAAAATTGACGAAGCTCAACATACTTCTCACCAACCTGGCAATCAGCCTTTATTTTTATCTATTCAAAATTACTATTTTGTACTCAAAGTCAAAATTTCCATAAGCAATGCACTCACAGAAAACGATGTTACAAGATCTTCAAAAGTCTTATAACTTTTCAAGACTAATTATCTTTTAATCATTTTCATGTCGTTATGTCTTTAATAGGAATCATTTTCTGATCACAGTTAGATCAACAGAAAAAAATTCATAAAAAAGTTGCAACCATAGAAAACGACCCTCTTCAACATCAACGATTGACTTACTCCACATTATAAACCAAAGTAGGGTGTATTGTTTGCGACATATTCAAAAAAGCGAACGATTTTAATAAAACACACAAAACATTATGCATTCTCCATCGAAAAAAGTGATTGTATGAAGCACGCGCTAAAAGTGAACGCATCTGTCGTTTTTTACGCAGCCGGTACACCTTTGTCATATTTTTTATTTATAGTTAATAATTTTAGGTAAGAGTATCGTTCAAAAGAATGAACCAAATCCGCGGACTTAACTTGACCGTTTTCGCTTTAAACGGGCCGAGATCACAAAGAGATCTGAATAGAAAGAAATTTTCTGGAGGTACCCGAGATCGGACAGATTACTTATTCTTCTCTTATATATGCGGAATATCGAAGAGGAGTGATCGAAAAACGGTCAATGTTGTTTTTATACATATTCCAGGATCTTTTGTGCGTTCGAAGTCCGTCCGGTCGAACTTTTGTCCACTTTGAAGCTTACACGATCGGTTTCTTTTATTAGAGCAAATCTCCCTCTTATTCTTATTCCCTTCCGATCAGAACCTTCACCTTTTCTTTCCGTTTTTAGAATGTTTACTTCATTATTTATTATCCAATGCGTTTGTATGCATATTTACAGAGGTTTGAAATCATACCTTGATTTTTTTATCAAATTGAATTACTTTTGAATTGTATCAATCATATTTTAATTTTTCAGTAACATTTCGTCTTTCACAACTATATTATAAAACAATGTCAATGTGCATATTTCGTCAAATACATAGATCATTTTGTGTACATTGAGAGAAAAAAAAGGCAAAGATAAATTTCGATTTCTAGTCTGAGGAATCAGCTTAACTTAACTACAGAAACTCTTGTGAATTATTTAACTTTTGTGGTCTACAAAAGAAGAAATGAAAACGTTTCAGAGAAAGACATTTCAAAATTATATTTCCAAGGATAATATGAACTTCACGAAGGCGTATCTTGGTTTTACCGAAGATATGGAGATTTGAAAAATTTCAACCACTCTGTCCTGATTCGGAATATATATATATATATATATATATATATATATATATATATATATATATATATATATATATATATATAAGGTCCGTACACTGGATTTTCCGGGAGAAAGCCTCTGACACTACTCGTTGGTACATTGATATCATTGTCTGATGATGCTATAGTATGTATATATTCTGGTAGATTGATATATTCTCATAACATTTGGCGTTATCCTAATAAATAATTACTCCAGGATATGTTTTGATTATAATCATTGCCTGGCAATGGTATTAATTACCGGGTGGTGGATTTATATTTTTCATGAAATCAGTTTGATTGCATGAACAGATATATGGGCAACTCGTCAGGGTAAACCCCTATATATATATATATATATATATATATATATATATATATATATATATATATATATATATATATATATATATATATATATATATATATATATATATATATATATATATATATATATATATATATATATATATATATATATATATATATATATATATATATCTTTTGCACTACAGCCTTTTTCAAACAGGAATAACTCAATAACTCAATTTTTTCAAATAGTGTAGACAGGTCAGCTACTTGATTCAAATATTTCAAAGCATTCTGTTAGTTCTTGCAGAATCATCAAAATTCAATATATTCCCAAATTATTTCAGAACTAATAGAGATGGGTATAGTACATGCTGATACAATTCCATGTGAAATTGGACGCTCCATCTGATGGCGATATAAAAATTGGCACGTGCAATTTGAAAAAATTGAGTTATTGCTGTTTGAAAAAGACAAAATTGAAAAAAATCATACAAAAGAACGCAATAATTATTCAACATGTGTAGATTGCTTAAAAAATTCCTTGATCCTTCTTCTTTCCACCCAAGCAAAAATTGTGTCTGTAGTGCAAAAGATCTACGAGCTCTCTCTCTTCATTCTTTATCCTCTCCTGAGGATGTAGCGACTAATGAAATGTCATCAATGAAAGTTTTCCATTCCTTTCTATCCTGTGCCATTACAACTAGAGAATGCATGGGTCGGCCTGTTGTTTCTGTAATTTGATCCATCCATCGTGTTGGGGACCTTCCTCTTCCTCTCTTTCCATCTACTTTCCCCTGAATAATGATTTTTTCCAAATTCTCTGGTCCTCTTCTCATGATGTGTCCGAAGTATCTCAATATTTTGAGTTGAATTGCACTCGAAAGTCTTTGTTTTATGCGGAGTTGCTTTAGAATCGATGTATTCGTTCGGCGTTGTGTCCATGGGATGTTAAGCATCTTTCTCCAACACATCATTTCTGTCGCGTCGATTTTTCTTCTTTCGCTCATTCGAAGGGACCAAGATTCGCAGCCGTATGTGAGAATTGGAAAGATGAGGCACTTCATAAGCCTGGTTTTAGTGGAAATAGCGATATTTCGATCGGCCCAAATTTTATTCATTTTTTTCGTAGCTACCTTGGTTAGTTCGCATCTACGTTTAACCTCTCGTTCTACGTTTCCTACGTTTGTTATCAAGGATCCCAGATAAAGATATTCTTGCACTACATCAAACCTATCAATTTGCTTTTTTCTGGTTGATTGTTGTTCATCCTGTCTACGATCATGATTTTTGTTTTAGAAACATTCAGTTCCAAGCCAAGTTCCGTACTCTCCTCTCCACTCTACTAACAAGCTCAGTCAGTTCTTCCTCACTTGTTACCAGGAGGACCGTATCATCCGCGAATCTCAGATTATTTACACATCTTCCGTTAATTGGTATGCCGCCCTTCCATCCGTCTAATGCCTTTCTCATTATGTATTCAGTGTATATGTTGAATAACTGAGGAGAAAGAATACACCTGCCTCCTCCCCTCTTTGGTTTGAATTCTGATGACAGTATTTCATTGATTTTCACAGTATCCTGGTTTCATTATATAGGTTGATGATTAAGGCACACAAGTGATCCGGTACAGCCATATTCCTAGAACGATCCACAACTTATTCCATTTCACTCTATCAAGCTTTTTATAATCAATGAAACATATGTATAGGGGTATATTGAACTCTCTGGCTTCTTCTATTATTTGCCTTAAATTTATAAAAAGCTCTCTAGTCCCTCTTCCTTTAACAAATCCTGCTTGCTCTTCCAGGATTTGGTGTTGTAAAAGTTCTTCAGTCTTTCGTTGATTATTGTCAGCATTATTTTGCTCGTATGTGAAATAAGTGTTATCGTTCTGTAGTTTTCGCATTTTCTGTTACTCCTTTTTCGTGAATTGTGATAATTGTGCCTTGTGTCCAATCTCTTGGCCATTGTGTTGTTTTCCATATTTTATTACACAAGTGGTGTAGGCTTCAGGTGCCCTCTTCTCCTATTCCTTTTAGTATTTCGGATGTTATTTTATCGTTGCCTGGAGATTTGTTATTTTTATTTAAGTTTATGGATAGCTGACGTAATTTCGCTCTGCAGTATGAAAGGTTCTTCTTCGTATTCTTTTATTTCGTGTTCATTAATTTCCTCGTTTTCGGCGTAGAGTTTCTCGCAATAGATCCTCCAAGTCTCTGCTATTTCTTCTCTGTCTGTAACAAGTTTACCATTTTCATCTTCTATAGGC
Source organism: Cryptolaemus montrouzieri (assembly GCA_013387265.2). Lineage (NCBI taxonomy): Eukaryota > Metazoa > Arthropoda > Insecta > Coleoptera > Coccinellidae > Cryptolaemus > Cryptolaemus montrouzieri. The sequence continues at coordinate 32,321,074 of JABFTP020000124.1, read as the reverse complement.
CATGTTTTGGTTTGAATTCTCGGGTCAAGTATTTAATTTTTCGAAAAAGATCTCGTGGTTGGTTAGAATGGCTATGAACTTCTATTTCTTTGCATATGTTGGAAAAATACTCGTTTTATCTCTTTTACATGACCTCTTAATTTCATCGCTTATCTCTTTGAAGGCTTTCTTGTTGTTAGTATCAACCTTTCCTTTATTTGAAATTTTTCTTCTTTCTTCGACCAGTTTCAATGTATAGTCAGAGATCCAATGTTTTCGTTTGGGAGGAGGTTTTGAACGTTCTGTCTCTGCGGCGTTTCTTATCCAGTTTTTATTTCTGTCCATTCTTCTTCCGGAGTTGTTTCTTCTATCAGAGTTGGCTTAGTTGTCCTCAAAGTGTTTTGGAAGCTGTTTCCAGGCCCTACGACCAATCTTTTTCAGGCTTTCTCGTCACGGGTGTTTTGAGTTTCAACTGTATTTTAGCTGTTAAGAGTTGATGGTCTGTACCGCAACAAGCTCCCGGATAGGTCTTGCAGTTTGTTACCGAAGATCTCCATCTAGTTCTCATCATGATATAGTCAATTTGGTTTCGGAACTTATCGCCTGGACTTTTCCATGTATAAAGTTTTCTAATATGATTCGTGAAAGTAGTGTTCATGATTGTGAACTCATTGTCAATAGCAAATTGTATTAATCTGTCCCCTCTTTCATTCCTCTCACCGATTCCGTATTTACCGACAATGTTTCGGATATGGTCATCTGTATTAGTGTTTCCTACTTTAGCGTTAAGATCTCCCATAACCATTGTGACCTCTCTGTTGGGAATCTTGCAAAGCGTCAATGAAAGTTTGTTATAAAAATCTTCTATATCGTTCTCACTTGCATTAGCTGTAGGAGCATACACTTGTAATATATTCAGTGCCCTTGGTTTTGTGTTTAGTCTTATGTTTATTATACGGTCGTTGATTGTCTGGATGTCTGTTAGGAAGCTTTGTATTCTGGGTGTCACTAATACCGCTACTCCGGCAAAATTTTGTCTATCGTCCGATGCAAAGTGGATAAAGTTGTTGTTACTCGTATGGAAAAATCCTGGCCAATCAATGCGTCTCTGCGAGACCCAGGATGTCTATTTGGTGTTTCTTCATTTCTCCTCTATCAGCGCTAATTTTCCGGTCTGGTTCTTAAGACCTCTAATGTTCCATGTGCCAACATGAAGTTCTTTCCTCAGTTGTAAAGCTGTTCCAGTAGCTGAATTTCCAGACGAAGCCTGGTTCCCTACTCCTGTCTGGCCGGTCGCCCATTTCACACTACTCGACCCGGAATCAAGGTAGCGCCGGTTGTCAGTCGGATCGCTTGACTGATCTATTACTTTCTGTGACATTATCCATTAGTTCTCTTGGGAAGTTTTATGAGATGGTTTCCCCTTGCCTTTCTCATCGCATTGCAGAAACCATTGAGACTGGTGCAGTCGTGCCCTCCGGTGTCCATCATTGAGCCATTCCAGGATCATTCCTTTGTGCCTCAACGTGGTATTGAAAACGATGCTGCCCATTTTCAAGCTAGATTTTGGTTCGCCCTTGAGTATTTCATTTCCCCGGTACCACCTATGTCTAGGAGGCATTCCCTATCCACCACCTGGGGAGGCGCCCTATGGGGATCTAGCTAACCCCACAAGGGATCTACGAGCTACAACTTTTAAATGTTCCTCAAAAATCGAGTTGATAACCAAAATAATTAAATCTATCAAAAGTTTTGACAGATAAGTGCCAACAACTTGGGTATTTTATGCCTTGCCTAAATGTCGGTTCTAGATGTATAATAAAAAGGATGATTGCCATTTGAAATAACAAAGTGATATATATATGAATATATATATATATATATATATATATATATATATATATATATATATATATATATATATATATATATATATATATATATATATATATATATATATATATATATATATATATATATATATATATATATATATATATATATATATATATATATATATATATATATATATATATATATATATATATATATATATATATATATATATATATATATATATATATATATATATATATATATATATATATATATATATATATATATATATATATATATATATATATATATATATATACATTTAGAACCGACATTTGAACAAGCAAAATAATATATATATATATATATATATCGATGTTCACACAATGAAAGAAAAGTAACTCCATAGTGATTTTCTTCATGCTTGCAAGTCAGCAAGATCGTACAATTTTACCAATTCTCTATGAATTGCACATACATTGAATTTTTATTCGAAAATTTTGTTGAATAAGTTCATTAATTCATTATTTATATATACGAATTATTTTGAGATCAATATCACTGTTAATATATTCTCTTTCTGTATTAAATAACCAATATTTCAATCTGTTTCTGAACTTCCTTATATTTACTTCTATCTTAAGTTCTGAAGGTAACCTATTGAAGACTCTTGGAGCTAGAAAAATGACTCCTTTGACAAATGGCTTTTGAAACTTTGGGAACAACTAGAGAATACTTTCTATATCTGGTACCCAAGGAATGAATGATAGGTGTCTGTTTATGCATGTTATTTTTCAAGTGCATCAAAAAAAATCTAACCCATACCCCAGACATTTCGAACAACTCCTTCGAGGGAAAGGTGATTTCTTTTTTGAAAACTATTTTAAGCAGCTAATTAAGCTGCACAACAAGTTTGTTCGTGACAGTATTATATGCACCCCCCAAGCTATTATTCCATATCTCAGTTGCGACTCTACAAGAGCCTTATATATTAATTTAAGGTGAGATGTATCGATTATATGTGAGAGGTATTCAAAATTAGCTACCAGACCCCTGAGCCTCACAATAAATTTAGATACATGTGCTTGCCAGCTTAAATGAGCACAAAGTACAACTCCCGAATACTCACTCTTGTAAGAACAAGGGATTTCGAAAGCTGCATTGTCACTAACACGAATCAAAAGAAGCGGACCATCCGGTACAGTACGACTATCCATAGAGAATGGGATATACCTAGTTTAATTGAAGTTAATTGTTAGTAAGTGCTCATCCATCCAGTTCTTTATTCTTATACAGAATATTTATATAGATACATATAGAACCTAGCATCACAATTTCAAGAAGGTATCACAGGACTCGTATTTGCTGTTCTAAAATGTGGGGTAGAAGCAACCTGGGGTAGGTGGTTGATAGGGGAAAACGAAACATGTAACTGAAAATGTCATTCTCAAATCCAAAATCGACCTGTTTCAGGAAAATTACAGAAAAATTAAACCAGCCGAATTAACCAGGGTGGTTCGGTTTTATTAGAACACTCTGCATTTGATACATTATCTACCAATTGAATCTTAAAAACGTTGATTTCATAATACGAAATTCACAAAAAAAAACAGCCGAGTTATTCCGAGTGGTTCGTTTTTATTGGAACGTACTGTATTTTATTCATTATCTACCGATCGAATCTAGAATGTGGGATCGCATGGTACCCTAATTGGGTTTTCAATCTACAATTCTTAGTTGTGTGTTTTACTTATTATTTGATAAATTTAGTGTACAAAAGAAACTTAAAAAAATTGATTTCGTGATAAATACATTCAAACTGATATTACTTGTTACGGTATTGTCGTGGGATAAAAGTTCAAAAGCGTACAAGAATCGAGTAATAAAAGAGTAGTGATGCTGAAACGATGATAACGGATAGGGATAATTCACAGTTAATTGTTCAATGATTTCGCGGACATGCGATAATAACTGAAAAATGTTTCTTCTTATTTTCACAACTTGTGATAGAATCTCACGAAGTTCAGTTCAGTTAACATCTTTATTCAAGTACCAGTTTTACAACTTTTAACTTTACATCTCTTTGATTGATAGAAAATTGAACAATTTTTGGCTTCTAAGCCGTGATCTGAGGGATCTGAATGTAACCTAAAATAATTGATTTAAGTACAAATTCATTTTATCGTCCTAGTGACGACGGTCTTAACATATTTATTTTACAAGATTCTTATAGCTAATCCGGGTCTTTTCGAAGTACCATCCTGGGCCTCTTGTATTTTCTCGGTTCGTCTACCTCGTAGTCTCCTAGGGTGTTCACCAATGGATTTGGGTGGTCGTCAACTGCTTGGAATGCTTTCACCGCTGTCTCTCTGATGAACTCAATCACACTCGGCGTCTGCAGATCTCGATGTATCTGGGAGTTTCGCACATACCAGAGGGCGTCCACGGTCATACTCAATGCATTGTTCTGCACGACTTGAAGCTTTCGGATATGACATGCCGCTACATGTCCCCAGACTGTTGACGCGTATGTCATCATGGGCCTGATGATGGTCCTGTAGAGCTTCAGCTTGTTCGCTGCGCTCAGGTTGCTCCGCCTGTACATCAGGGGGTACAGGAAGGCTTGGGCTGCCTTCGCCTTGCTCGTGCAGTCCTCCACATGTTGACGCCATGTCAGCCGCCGGTCGTGTGTGACTCCCAGGTATTTGGCCTTGTTGACCCACGGGATGGGTTGTCTGTTCATGGTGATCTGCTCCACGGGGCTACGTCTTCTTCTGGACAGATAGAGTGCCGAGCACTTCTCTGGGTTGATGGTGATCAGCCACTTGGTAAACTATTCCTCCAATTGGTCTGCGGTCTCTTGGAGTGTTCTAGTTATCAAGTGGCTGTCCATCTGGTCATTATTGCCGTGTCATCCGCGTAGAGGGCTAAGTTCGTGTTGGGTGTCTTCGGGACGTCCGAAGTGTACGGCGCTAGTAGTGATCCTTGTGGTACTCCTACTTCCATCCTCCTGGTGGAATAGCGGGTGTCTCCTATTCGTACCACGAAAGGTCTATTTCTCAAGTATGACTGGACCAAGCGCACCAAGGCAGGTGAGAAGTTTGTCTTCAACATCTTGAAGAGCAGACCTCCATGCCAAGTCCTATCGAACGCCATCTCACGAATCTATTTATTCTTATATTTAAATTTCATTGAGACTCATACTCAATACTACGAGGTGATTTTTGGGCGGAATTCCCCAATTCGTTCGCAGTTATGTGTAGTCGCACAGAAATCCGTTGGTAGCACTGTGAAATGACCGCTATGCGTGATCGAGGTCTAGCCTGGTCATCACACTGACATATATTCCATGTTTCCATATCCATTGCTTTGAAAACGGATTGATAAACCGATTTCCAACACTATTCCCTACGTTAAAGTGAATGTACACCAAAAATAAACGATTGGTCACAATCTGATTATACATACATGGGGATTTACGTACGCCTATAATTTGTTTATTCATTTGGAGTTCCTATAAATTATCGTAATTCATAAATACATTACATACTTGCGAAGATAACCACTTCAGTAACTCATTGATTCTTGCTTGCTTGCATCTTTTAACAATGTGCTCGGGAACTTAGCCCATTTACACAGCTGGACCTACAGTTTATAGTGGATTCCGAACCACTCTCCTAGACCGTGCAATGATAACTGCCACCACAAGGATTACAAGTTATCTGGTCGTCGGAAGTTTATGCCCTCTTTAGGCGACTCTTTCAAATTCAGCACTTTTTGTTCAAGGACATCCATAACCTGACCCCGGATTCGAACCAGGAGCCTCGACTTAGCAGTTCCAATATGCTTGCGCACTAACCGTTCAGCTACCGAGGCTGTTAACTCATTGATTGAGAAATGAATTCATTTGCCTGGATCCTTTGACTTATTTCTTTCTCTCTCAGTTTACAGTTTATCAAAAGAGCTTAATACGTTATAATACACTTTTCTCCCAATATCAGACCAATAAAGAATATCAACAAAACACTCATCACCTCATGTTTGTTTCAACTGAATTTCTTCTAGAATTTCAAAAACCTTTTGAAATTTCATTTGGACGAAATTGTTAGAAACACTCGAGTCATCTCTTCAATAGTTTCAGTTTTCAACTTCGAATGACACTCGATTTATCTATTTCCTGTTTCATTTGTTTCAATGATGTCTTTCATACCAACGGATATAAGATAAGGAACTACTGCTTACTACTTGCAGTATACACGGTGCTCTAATAAAAATTTGACCCGTTTTCTAACTTAGAAGAAGCTGCGTCAGCGGAAAATTTTTGTTTCGCGGGGACCATTGCTTATGCTGCCTTTGAGCATGTCCGATGAACCTCCTATCCTTACGATCATCAATATGAATCAATAATTTTTTCCATTTAAATTTGCGATACAGGGTGTTCCAACTACAAAAAGAAATTTTCATATAATATTTGAACAACCCTTAATAGCCGATGAATGAATGGTAGTACAGATTGATATTAGTATTGAAGAAGATGGTCTAACTTATTTAAAATTGTAGGAATCAATCCTCTACCCCCAGCATCCCCAAACCTGAAAATTTCAATCGCATGTGAGGTAAGTCGGGTCGATCGATTCATTCGACGATATTCTTCAATTTGTTTGCTACTGAAACCAGAAACTGCTGGCAAATTCTATAGAAAGACTTCAATTTCCACAAGATCTACTTTTTATTCAAAGAAAAATAAGAATCATTTTAGTCAGACACCAATTTCTTAAATATTTTTTTTCCTACAGCTCTCAATATTTTAATTGTTCCAATCAGAAGTGCATGACTGTAATACGATACTTACGTGAGAAACTCGAGACTGGTGATACTCAATTAAGGAAGAAGTAGAAATCGTGTGACACTATTATTTTCCAAATAACAGTTGCGCAAAAGGAACAGCAAAAATATTGTACACAGATCATTCAGAGAAAGAACTAAGCCAATAAGTCAAATCTTTGCTACCAAAATTTCAGGCAACTGGTTTAATGTTGAACTGAAAGCATGAAGTAGAACCTCCTGTGAGAAATAAAGCTGTTGGACGAGCTTCGGAGGAGAACAAAACAACTGTCGACTATTAACACCTAATGTCTTTGAGAATTAAAGAAGCGAATTTGGGAACGATATACCATTGTATGGAGGTTGGGCGGGGTGTTTAATTCTTGTCGTTCTTTTGGCATAATTGTTATTTGGAAAATGAATAGAAACAATTTATGCGTTGTGTTCTATTGATTACTCCTTTTTCGAGTTCGTTTTGCATCGAATACAATATTTGAATTTATATTAATCGAGCCCATGTACCTAGCGTGCTAGCGGAATGAATTCCCTGGTTTGAACGCCTTGTATAGATTCCTAACGCAAAGTGTTGACCAAATTCAGAGCATCAAGAGACCTTACCAATGGTGTACCACATGACACTCTATGCTAGGCGTGAGTTTAATTCCTGCACTTTCAATTTAATGTACTGAAATACCTTCTTCAATGCTGATATCAGTCTGTACTACAGTTTATTCAACTTACATAATATTCAAAGGCATAGTTCAATTTTTTGCACTTGCAACACGCTGTATCGGAAATTTAACTCAAAAAGATTATCGCCACATAGATAATCAAATGACCTTCATAACGATGTACCAATCGACCCATTTTCTATATGATTATTTTGCAAGCAGTGGGAGTAGGGAATTAACCTGATATGCTGCATCAGCAATGGTCCCTTTCGAAACAAAAAGCAATCTGTTTCATTTTCCGCTGGCAGTCTTGCCTTTTGAGTTAGAGGGTGATGGAAACACTCTGTATAAGAATAAACGTCACAGTTAGCAGAAAGTTATAAAACAAATAGAAGTTTGAATTTCCTATCGAAATAGAGGTTTTGTCTTTCTATATTTCACTAAAGTTATCCAAAGCCTAAAGCTATCTTCAACATCACAAATCGAAATTGGCGTTTCAACAAACATCTGAATTGATTCTCAAGTAGCCAACATCGCATTTCAACATTGCTAGAATTATTTTCGAACTTTCATAATAGGAATGCCAAGACTTGAAGAAATATTTTCCAGGTATGACGATACTAATTTTGTCCAATAAACGAAAGCTTAACTCCTTTCTTAGATAGAAATGCTCGTTAACGTCGGAATTAGCCTTTTTGTCACCTAGTTTCTTCCAAACGCTTGTGACTTTTTTATTTGTGCTCTTATATTTAATTGTTTGTTTTTATAATAATTCCAAATTACGTGGTTAAAATAAATGAATGATTCATCTGAACTAAAAACAAAATGAAAAATGAAGCTTCGGGATTTAAACATCATTTTAGTCTCGCATGTATAACTATTTATCGTTTTCAATTCGTTCGTTCTATCTCAATGATACTTCAAATCATAAACCAGGCTCACACATTATCGATGTCCCTTTTTCTTCATTTCCGATCAATTTATCATCCCCGATTCACTCCACCACATCGGTTCTAACCGAAATAGACAGCTTCCTCTACCATTGTGCATTTGAAGGAGGTGATTGAAGAGCATATACCCAGTAAAATTCAAAATTTGATTATTTATGTCCGATTTGTTAAGTCTACTGTATCGGATAAATTCATGGAAATACTGCAATAAAGCCACTGTTCAGGTAAAAGGATTCCTTCGAAATATCGAAGTCAAACAGCACGGAAATGAGTTTCGCCATGAAGAACTGAGAAAAATTAATTTTGCAGTGAAAGTAAATTAGTAGATGATGAAATAATTGATGGTGGAAATTTGAAAAATTAATTTTGGTGTTTACAATTCTATTTGATATATGGCATCTCGTACATACGTACGAGAGTCATATATATATATATATATATATATATATATATATATATATATATATATATATATATATATATATATATATATATATATATATATATATATATATATATATATATATATTTATATTTCTTTCATTCTTGAATTTGCGAGGAAAATGAAGATAAGTTCGTTCAGAACTCCCTATATCTGTATTAAATAGTTTCCGAAATATTTGACATTTTCTGAAATTTTAGGACTTGTTGAAAATTGGTATAGTTAACCTAGCTTCGAAATTAACAATATTGAGGGCTCAAAAATTCTGTTAAAAGTCCTCATATTTCAGAAAATGTCAAATATCCAAGAAACTATCGAAGATATGTAGGAAATTGAAACAAACTCCCTTCATCAAAAATCAAAATCAAAATGAAACAAAATATAGTTTGTCCTTTTGAAAATTCATATATATATATATATATATATATATATATATATATATATATATATATATATATGTTAAATTTCAAATTTTCACGGAAGTATCTATGATTTGATGTGTTACGGGTTTTGCGGTTCGCATGGATTGAATTCAGGTGAGCTGTGAACGCGCTTAGGGATTATTCACCGTGGGGCCATATGATAAAAATGTCGTCGACGTATCTTAGTCCACAATGAGGACATAAAAGTAGAACCACGACAAACCGCTATCTGTATTGAATATTTCGAAAACGATCGAAGATAAAGATAAGGTTACTTCTGCACAAATATAGCACAATATTTTATGCGTTGACATGAATAATAAAATACACGGTGTTCCATTTGAAAAAATCAAAATATGATATTTTTAAAATTGCAATATTCAACAATTTTTTGAGTCCAGTATAAAATGAGGATAATCTATTTCCATTCATCAATAAGGCTATCCTTGGGCAATAAGAAAACGAAAGGAGAAAAGTATTCATCCTCTCTGGCCGAAAGAGCATGCGATGATGTGAGAGCCTATTTTCATGAATTTTTACGGAAAGAAAAATATTGTGACGAAACTACTCACAAAAAAACTTATTACTTGAAGACATTAGAGCAGAGTTTAGGACGCTCTTGAATCTTCAACAAAAAAGTGGTCTTCCAATCTGAAAAAAACCTCCCAAGATTTTTTTATAGAAAATTGGGCACCCTGTTTACTTTGCAAAATAAATTGCTTAAGTAGATTTTCATTTTCTAAATACAATACCGTTCGAACAAAATGAAATCTTCAAGAGTGTATATATATATATATATATACATCAAGAAAAATATAGGGGGTGGAAATTACAAAACAACTGAAGGAGTAGAAAATCGCAAAATTTTGAAAAATTCGTCATCACTCACGAAATCGAAGATGGATACAATTTATCCTTCAATTGTTTTGTATATTATATTGCTGCAAGAAAAATTACCTGGAAAATTATATAGGGTGTACGAAAAATAAATGCTAAATAAAAGAAAATTTACTTACTCATTAACTTCATTTATAACGCGTTTCGACGACTCTGCGATTTATTATACAAATGCAAAAGAAAAACTAAACAGAGGAACAAAAATGTTTGTACCTCATTATCCATACAATCGAAATTGTAAATCTCTTGAATTCAATAGATATAAACTTTTCAACAAATTATCGAATGAACAGGTAGATTCTGATTGTTCAGATTTCTGTGCCAAAAAACTAATGCACAAAATCGAAAATTCAAAGTTATTCAGAAGAAAGTTAGATATGTTGAAGAATTATTTTTCCATTGATCCACCAACACTATGGAATGCTAGAAATCAATCAACCTCAAGAGGTCCTTTTCCAGGTCTCTTTATAACTATCAATATGCGTGTATATGCGGATCATTCTGGAAAGAGTTGAGTGAGACACCCTAAGCCGTCAGCATATTCTTGTATAAGTCCAACCTAGATCATCTACAACCACTGGGACTGAAAAACATCTGCACAAGTCCATGCAGAAAGCGGTACTGTTGGCGACATCTAGAACCGTCAGGAAGTATATGGAAAACCCAACAACGCGTCAACATCGGACTACGCCACTATGACCTTATAACCTGGAAAGGGCCACATCAGAGCTGAATCCTTTTGATATCGAAGATATCTGGGATCATTGAATGCTACCCTTAGAGGAATGCTGATATCAGTATGTGGCGATTTTTACAAAATCTCAATTTATTTCTTTCACTTTATTTCTTATGGGACGATAATTTGGTCCAAGAAAAAACATCGAATTTTGTTGTGTTGGTAATTAGTTTTCAATGAAAAAAAGTTTCTTTATCTTACGAATCGGTCGCAACTCGTGTCACAATTTTGCGTTTGATGAAAACCTCCAAACAGGGTGCTACATCAAAAGAAGAAATTACCAACGTACGTCATCAGAATCAGAAGCTCGAGGTGCTCCGTTCGATGAGAAGAGCTCAATCCTTCAAGAAATCGCACGATTCAATACTACTCAACTGGAAAAAAATGGAAACCTGTTTGTCAACCACCACAATAATACAATAACGAATACGTACGTCACTTTACAGACCTAATTTTTTACTATGAGTGTTCCATAAATTCAATAACCTGCAAATTGTTTTTTCCTGAAATAATTTTATTTCAACTAGAATTACGGTTTTATTGGGAGTACTTATTTCTTGCGTGGCACCCTGTATAATATTACAAATTTCTGATCAAAATTTAAATTGACCTAAAATAATATTTGGCCGAATTTGAATATAATTTTTCGCTATTGAAATTAAGCTTATGCTGAGGATGTTTATTGCATTAACGATTACAATTTTAAGTTTATTCGGTTCTGAGAGTAATATCATCAACTACTATAGGTACCTAAAATATTTTGAGTAATTTTATAGGTTCATTTGTATATGTCAAACTTACAAGTTTTGGTTAATTGCACTACAAAAATAGTAGCTTGGAATATTTTTCTAAAAATTTATTACCATGAGGTTTATAAACATATTCTTCTTCACTGAAAAACCTTTGATTTTTAATTTCAATTTATTAATATTTTGCTAGATCTCAGTCTCTCGTTTCGCTCTCTAAAGAATAAATGATATTCAAGAGGATGCTTGTTCTCTGGAGTTTTTGTTCTTTCGGCATGATATTCTACAAATTGAAATATGAAATTTCTCGTGACATAGATCAAAAAATGATTCCATGGGGAATTACAGCTTCCTAAATGTGGAAAACCTAAAATACTGAATAAGCAAATTTGATATTAGAGCACTTTTGTTGCTTTTATTGAAGAATTTTCCTTTGAAACTAAAGAGCATAAGTGGCGAAACCAGGTCAAAGGGGATAAAGGTTACCTCAACTTTTTTTTGCTAAATAGTTTAGACATTTCTGTGATATTAGTATTTTTTTTGAAATGTCTAGGACGAATTGTTCTTCAATTTCTTATATAGTGATTTGCACGAAACATTTGAAAAAATAAACCTCTAGATACATTGAGACACGTTGTTGTAATACAGACTCGGGAAACCATCGGCTAAGTTAAATTTATAATTGACTCTTTTCACTCGTTGTTCATTCTTGTTAACTCAGAGGATCCCGATAGTAAAAGAAGTTTCGGCGCTGAATACAAAAGAAAATTTAGAGAATATTTCAAAGCACATTTTACAAAAATGGCAAATCAAACAATAGTATCATTTGCGTAATCTTTGGGTAATTCGGCAGGATGTAAAAAAATAGTCACCCCCTGATTTAGCCGCTAATGTTCTTGACTTCGAAGTTTCAATGAAATAATCTACAAGACAATGAACAAGAAAGCTCGAATATCATATTTGGTTATTCCATTTAAGTATTGTAGAACAACTATTTCGAGGGAGTACTTTTAGGGGGCTGTAACTCCCTAATAAAACATTTCGAACTTTTTGTTGTTTCTTCATAATTGATATGTAGAATATCCCGCAAAAGGATGACGATGCTCTGAATAAGAGTAGAAATTTAAAGAATTTTAATACTCCATTATATGCACCCTAGCCACTTTCAATAGTATTAGCTCATTTTCGGAGAATTTCAGAGTTTTTTGGACTTAATATCCAAAGTAGCTCAAACTCATCAAAAAAGATGGGGAATTTTTCTCATTACCCCCGTTTTCGACGCTGGTGTACTCAACTTTGGAATTTCAATGATAAAATTTACAGGAAAGTAGGCTTAAATGCTCAAATATCAAATTTAGTTATTCCATATTTTTGGGTTTCTTAGATATTGTTGAAAAACCATTTCGGAGTTTACGCGTTCAGGACTCCCTCGACCAATATTGTTAGGAACTTTTTGTGTTATTGCGATAAGTGCCGAAAGAACAACACCTAATTATGGGACGCTCAGAAAACTAACGCCAACTTTGAATGCAATCTAGACTAAATTAAATACAGGGTGTTACATGATAGTATGACACAACTTGAGGGGGTAGATCTACGTGCAATTTTAATACAAAAGTTCATATAAACATAGGTCCGCAAAAGCTTCGTTACGGAGCTACAAGGTGTTGAAATTTCCGGAAAAAATTGGTTTTTTCTTCTAAACTTTTCCGGAGCCATGTCTTCTTTTGCCCTTTCAAACTTTTTTGCAGTACGCCACTGATCAGCGTACAATCAATTTTCGTCATCTTCGTTAAATTTGGGAACTTTTTTGACATTCTTGTAATTTTTTCGTATCTCCGAACGTCCTCGAACAAAAAATTATTAAACGAGTGTATGCATTCGCTGAATTGAAAGCACTAATTAAAAATTGAGTAGTAGGCTTTGAATTCCTTCATTTGTGTATTTATTTATTTTGACAATTGCTGAAGGTGAACCAGTTTCTGCTCGAATTGTTTAATGAATTAACGATTAGTTTTAAGACTTTTGAAGTTATTGTTGTAAGAAAAAATGACTAATTTTACTAACGGTCTGGCTGACAGAAACACAACAGAAGCTAGGCGATTACATCAGGTACACTTTCCAAATCGAGTAACACCAGACAGGCGAACATTTTCAAATATCCAAAGAAGGTTGAGAACTGGTACTGGCTCGAATAATCATTTAAAAGGTGCAACTTCAGATATTGAGGAAGCAGTTTTAAATTGTATTGATTTGAATCCTCATGTGAGTACAAGAAAAATTCGAAATCAGTTCAATATTTCACATAAAAGAGACTTTTACAAAAATTTAAATAATTTTATTTACTTTAAGTGCTTATATCTATAATTTTGGTGTGTCAGAAAAAACAAGTGTGAGCTCAGAAAATGTAACAGGGAACCATACTATCGTTTCCCTGTCGCTATTGCTCTAGCAATAGCTTGTCTGGTTATGATGTGTTAGTGTCATGTGTACATAAAGAGTACCAAAGATTTTTATGCTTAGCCGCTTCATTCTCTCTTGCATTCCATGATTTCCAAAAAACAAGGGTGAAAGGAAGTTAGTTTGGGACAGGATCTGTAACAATGGAAAAAGAAAACCAGCAGAAAAATATTTCAACAATCAAACTTCTTATATGTCTAAACAAATCTAAGAAAAGATTTTACATAGCAAGCAAGGTCATGAAAGGGACTAAGGAGATAATAAAAAAATACATAACCTGCGATATTTCCTCAAATTTCATTTCTGTTTGACCGAGAGAGCCCCGATGGCCAGGTTCAGTCTTCCAAGTGATGCCGATTATGATCTATTGATGTTTTAGAATCATTATGGACCCAATAATCTGGGTTGACATCGCCCATATATTATTTCTTCGTGGAACTTGTTTAATATAAAGAAAAATTTGCGAAAAAATTTTGAAAATCGTTCGAAAAATATGACAGATCACACACACATATATATATATATATATATATATATATATATATATATATATATATATATATATATATATATATATATATATATATATATTTCACATGTTCTAGTTTGATGGATTCTCCACGACTTTTTATTGTACCCGTTTATATTCAACGCCAAGACTGAATTTCTGATTATGGTTCTTAGATAAAATTAGAGAAAATGCTCATTTTGACAGTAAAATAATGTTCACAGACGAAGCTAACTTTTCGAAAACTGCTATCACAAATTTTCACAATAATCATTATTAGGCTGAGGAAAACCACCATTTGATTGAAGAATCTCATCATCAATGTCTGGGTCGGAATAATTGGAAATTAGTTGATTGGGACCTTTTTTTTGCCTGAAAGACTAAACGGTCCCGTTTATCCGCAATTTCTAGAGGAGCAGTTACCTTTATTGCTCGAGGATGTGCCACTTTTGGTGAGAAACATAATGTGGTTCATGCATGACGGGGCACCAGCACATTTCAGTGGAGAAGCTAGGGAATTCTTGAACAATACATTCAACAACCAATGGATAGGTTGCGGTGGGCCAGAACCATGGCCTCCTAGGTCCCCAGACTTAAATCGTTTAGACTTTTTTTCTTCTTTCTTATACCACTACAGTGAACACTGTAGAAGAATTGAAATTCGAATAATAACCTCTTGTGACACGATAAGAAATACCCCGAGAATATTTCAAAGGGTGCGTGATAATATGCGAAGAAGGACAGAGGTCTGTATTCTTGCAGGTGGAGGACACTTGCAGCAATTTATTTAGTTTTAAATTGTTTTTGTTTTTATTTTGATATTGAATAAGTAAAAATTGAGTCTCAGAAGACGAGCTATCAAAATAAAAGCAAATTTTGGGCATACCTATCGAGTATTTCTATTATTTATTTTTATTTAGCGAATAACATACAATTCAAATAATTCGAATTCAATAATTTTTCATTCGAAAATGGTTGGAGAGGCGAAAAAGTTACTGGTGTCAAAAAAGTTTCTAAATTGAACGAAGATGACGAAAATTGATTGTATGCTGATAAGTGGCCAAATGCAAAAAAGTTTGAAGGGGCAAAATGATACATGGCCTCGGAAAAGAAAACACCTTGTGAATTTCAGTTAAAATCTAGGACGTGCAATGATGGAGGCTGTAAAAAATAGCTTGCATTCCAAATTTGGGCTGAATATCTCAAAAACTGTATGAGTTTTTAAGAAAAAAACAATTTTTTCCGGAAATTTCAACACCCTGTAGCTCCGTAACAAACCTTTTGCGGACCTATGTTTATATGAATTTTTTTTAAATTGCACGTAGATTTACCCCCTCAAGTTGTGACATATTATTATGTAACACCCTGTATAAATGATAATACTGCAGAACAAGGAACGTCGTATCAAAAGTGCAATCCTTGGCGTAGATTCAAGGTATCGTGCACCGGCACTGACTAAGTTGAGATCCGTATCCGTATCCGTAGGTCTAGATTTCAAATATCTCTATCTAGATACGCATCCGTGTACCCGATCTGATACATCGCTGATTACTGTTCTAATTATGTTCATCGCTGACATTTATGATATTTCCAATAATACTGGTTCAAAATTATTTCAAAGAAAAATATGGAAATGAACTTTAGGGATCTCACAAATTTCAATGATCACGATTCCATCCTCGATTTCATATCTGTTTAGTCGATTTAATTCTTTGAAATGGAGGAAGGAAGTTTGAGGTTTTTTCATTATTTTAAAAAATAGAAAATATTCCAGCCATAATATGGGAGGAGAGATGGTCAACAAGGACAATGAACGGCTGGAATTCTAGGAAGTGATGAACCTTCCGAACAATATTCCTCTAAAAACAGAAGTTTTTTAACCGATTTCGGCTGTTCTCATATTTCGTAATTATTTACCTGGCCAGGTCGATAAACCTTAGTGAGGCGCTTACCAACATAAAAATTCAGTATTATTCAAATCTACTCACAGGAAGAATCTATTGTGGTTAGCACATTTCAAAACGTGGTATAACATTAAAATTTGGAGAATTAAGTATTGGGAATCATTTTTCACTTTCAATGTGGGATGTGGGTGCTCTATGATAATGCATTCTGAACCTTATTCAAACGTGTTTTACGCTATCAGGAAGAGATGTTTTTGTATGCGTGAAATCCATCATTGTGAGAAAAAGGCACAAAGATGCCGATTTTAATTTTTTCTTTTCGCTTTTTCAATAGATCGTTGACCCCACCCGAACCCCAAATATTGGACGCCTTTTTTGCCATCTTGAATACTTACAAATCAGCGAAGTTATTTTTGTTTTCGTTTCAGAATATTGCTGCACATGTTTGGTCTACCTTTTCGAGAATACAAAAGACCTTTCTTGAATTTCCAATTATTGTTAGTGAACAGAAGACTTCCGCCTTATTGAGATATTAGAATTTATTTATTCAGTAAGAAATTGCAAAACCGCAGAATCATGTCGATATCTGTTTTCTGGTTGCATTTTATTCAACACTGCTCAACAAATATCTACTTCACGTAACTTCCCATGAATATCATTATAACATGTGATTTGTCTCATTGTCTCTTTGCAAAAATCAAAGTGTAGCAGCTCCAGTTTTTGGGATTTCTTCAAATAACCTGCATTTAGGGTGCATATTAACTCAGTTTCAACTAGTACACTTATTTAATAATAAAAAACAAGTACTGTGTTTTAAGGAATTTTACTTAATAATTGCGATTCGTAACGCGTTTCACTACACCGTAGCTTCTTCAGACGAATGAATGTACAGAAAATATAATTGAGAATATAAATATAAATGTTCTTGAGTAATTAAAAGCTTATTGGGGAAGTGGTTATTTATGACAGGTATATCCAATAAAATTAAGGAATAGATTGATCGAAGAGATCAAAGCTGAAGGGCTTAAATCGACTTGTTCATTGATGAGTTTACCTGAGTGTTTGTATTTATTGATTTCTAAAGTTTCCCAAAGATCTACCTTCCAATATTTATTATCTGTATGCAAAATTTCAAACTGTGGGTCGAAAGAGTGATTATTTTCTAAGAGATGATTCGCGTAATTTGAATCTAATATATTCTAATATTAAAATTTCTATGTGTTCTACTATGTGGTTTTATTATTTTTATATATTTTCCTATATTATTATTAGTTTGGAAAGCTATGTTGAAATTATTGCTACTCAAGAATGATTTCAGTTTCTCACTTGTAATGCCAACGTAGGTTAAGGTGTTGAATTTTTGTTTCAATTTATCGACAGGGTAAACTTCATTCAATGCGATTCTACTTTGTTTTTTATTTAAAATATTATTTATTAGTTTGGGATTGTAACCATTATTTTTGGCTATTTGTTTAATCAAATTTAATTCTTTGTTGAAATTTTCTGGTGATAACGGGATGTTAATCAATCTATGAATAAAACTATTGAATGCTGACATTTTATGTTGATACGGATGACACGACGAGTTATGTATTATAATATCTGTATGTGACGGCTTATGGTAAATTGCGAAAACATGTTTTCCATTTTCATTCGAAATTGTTACGTCTAGGAAATTTATCGAATTATTGCTTTCTATTTCGGTTGTGAATCCAATTTTTGGATGTAATGAATTTATATGATTTTCGAAAATTTTTAACTGTCTATCTGTTCCTGTGAAGCAAATAATGATATCGTCTACATAGCGATACCAGTATAAACAATATTTACTGAGTGGATGATTATGAATTAATTTCTCTAAATTATTCATGAATATTTCTGCTAACAAAGGACTTAACGGATTGCCCATAATCAAGCCGTCTTCAATAGTATAATATTTGGTATTGAAATGGAAATAATTTTGATCTAAAGAAATTTGTAATAATGAGAGAATATCTGATTTAATGATAGTATTGACATGATTCTTTTCTAATAATTCTTCAACTAAGTAATACGTATCTTTCGGAGGAATGTTGGAAAATAGATTCTTAACATCGAAAGAAATGAGTTTGGAATTAGGTGATAAAATAATGGTATCTTTGAGATTAAGAAATTATCATTATCATCAGCAATTAGTTCGTATGAAGTTTTTGACCATGAATAATTTAGAGAAATGAATTCATAACCATCCACTCAAAAAATATTGAAATTTAGATTTAAAATTGCAATGATTTTTATTAGCTAGTCGTTGATGAATACCATTTGAAAGTTTGTATTACCATAAAATAAGCAGAAATTTTAACAATCCCAAACTAATAAATAATATTTTAAATAAAAACAAAGTAGAATTAGAATATCGGAACATAAACGCAGTTTTTCAAATAAAAATCAGATTCAAATTACGTGAATCATCTCTTAGAAAATAATCACTCTTTCGACCCACAGTTTGAAATTTTGCATACAGATAATAAATATTGGAAGGTAGATCTCTGGGAAACTTTAGAAATCAATAAATACAAACACTCAGGTAAACTCTTCAATGAACAAGTCGATTTAAGCCCTTCACCTTTATTGAATCTCTTCGGGGAGCAATATATTCCTTAATTTCATTGGATATACCTGTCATAAATAACCACTTAAGAAGAAGCAACCCAATAAGCTTTTAATTACTCAAGAACATTTATATTTATATTCTCATTTATTCTGAAGAAGCTACGGTGTAGTGAAACGCGTTACGAATCGCAATTATTAAGTAAAATTCCTTAAAACACAGTACTTGTTTTTTATTATTGATAATGGAATTTTACCAAGTGAAAGCCTCCCAAATTCAAACACTTATTTAAGGTCAATCGGTCGATGTAGATGTAAAATTGAGGCAAGTGAAATCCATACACATTATCTGTTTAAGAAATATGAAGAACTTGCTGCATTCTATTAAATAATCATCACATAACTATTCACTTCGCATGCGCATTCCAGCAGACTCAGCAAGTCGGCAAGTATGCTCAAACTGTTTATCTGTTGAGAGTTGTGATTTTCGGTGTTTTCAAAAGGAACCTAAGAAACTACTTGGGATTCACCCATCCAATGAAATAATACCTAGGGGGTTAAGTAGAATCTCATAGGTTACACTAGCCCCATTGAAAGAACAATTTTTGCAGAAACTGTGTGGAACTATGAACGAAAAACTGCACTACCGTCTCACTCATGTCTGGGTCTCGAAAATGCGGTGGCAATTGTCAAATGTGGACCTGCCACGGTGTATCGAGGGGCAAAGATATACAAAAAAAAAGTATTACAGATTGTCTGAAATCAATAGAAGAATGAGTCTTTGGTCTTTCGAAGAGGAAAGTATCAGAAGCCATAAGCCGATATATTCAAGATAATGATACAAAAAACTTCCTTGAAGACGGAGTTCCTGGCAATGACTTTTTCATTCGATTCAAAAAAACGCACAAATTGAGTTTGAAAAACCTCAAAATGTGAAGACGGCCAGGAAGAAAATATTGATCCGTTTATAATTTCTGAATATTTCTAAATGATGAAGTGAGAAACATCTTATATTGAACCAATCGAAATTTGGAATCTCAACAGAACCAGTTTTGATCCCATCAGGGTGAAACTCCTAGAATCCACTGGAACATCTTCTCACCGAGTAATTGCCGGATCAGGGGAAGAAATTATTTCGGTCTTAATAGCTGGAGATGCCGCTGATTAAGAGCTGCCTTCAGTGATAGTATTCAAAGGCAAAAACGTATAGGACACATGGATGCACCTAACACTCAAAAATTTGAGGGCATGACTTCAGCCACAGCGAAAAATGTTTAGATGGAAGTGGAGACATTTAACAATTATTTCAGTCTTAGCTTTTTGAGAAATATTACTCTCAAAGACCGGCTGTTCTAATATATGATGGTCATTCTCCATAAGTCGGCTTAGATTTGGTGCAAAACGCAATAGCTGAAGGCATTATAGTATTGCAATTTCCACACCATAAGAGTCATGTATTGAAACCTCTTGATCTGTGTGTCTTCGAACAATCTGAATTATAATGAGATGAGAAGTTTATCAAATGGCTGCATAAAAATTAAGACAGAAAATCACCAAAATCTGTTTTTATCAAGGAAGCTGAAAGAATAACTTGAAAAAGAAAAAATACCAAAAATCGAAACTTGAAAACACTCACGACAATAGGAATGATTACGAAGAAGAACCTCTCCAACTAGTCGACGACGAATCAGATGTGAGTGAAAGTAATTTATTCGACGAAAAGGAAAATGCAGATGATAACTTCCGCGACCTAATCAACACAACTAATGAATCATTGGATGTAGGTGATTAGGTTATAGCCAAATTACCATCAAAGAAAACAATTAAAATGTTTATGGATTGAATAACTGAAAGAGATACTTGTTTTTGTGTGAAATTCAATAAACGAAACGGAAACTTTTATCATTCCATGGACCAATTGTCAATGATATTATTGCCATCAATTAGTATGAAATATTAAACTTTTTGCCACCTCCAACAATCGATAGACGCGGAAAAATGCCAGGTAAAAAACGTTTTAATTCGATTGATTCATTATAATCAGGACAGTATCACATTCACTATAGATATTTTTGAAATACTACAATAAATGAGTTGAATAAAATATTTCTGCATTGCGAAATATGTTATTGACATTTCACAGACCCATACAAAAGTGCATTATATCATGAAATTTGTTAGTTGTGTTACATTTACCCTGAGCCTAAGGTACACTTTCCTCTGATGGGGTTAGCGTAACCCATGACAAAAGCTATATTTTGGTAACGAAAAAAATGCAGATTGCTGTATTTCGAAAAATGTCATCATACATAAGTAAATGAGGTTGTCGAAAATTTCTTGTTATTATGGAGTTCACATGCCAAAGTAATGAACATTTAAAAATGAAATATTGAATTTTTGGGTTCCAATCCCCCCGAAAGACTTCTTTTACTTATTCAAATGAAAGAAGAAAGAATAACAAATAAAGAAAAAACTATATTAATTAATGTCAAGATTTGATGTGAGACAAAATACGATCGGAAGGAAGCAGAGTTTGTAGAATGGATTAATATACCAAGCACACTGAGCATCCCACAATCGCCACAAAAATGTAAGCTCAGAAAAATGGGGAGGCACGGGTGAACTAGATGAAATTCCTTATATGTTTCAAGAAAACAGGGAGAAAATCCATGTCCTGCCTGTTCTAATACATCAGAAATAGCTTGTCTTAAAGTGTTTGATGAAGAAAAAATGGAATCAGAATGATTACAGATATAGAAGTCTGACTATCCACATTTTACTAAATAATTGAACAATTGAAGAAAAAACACTGGATTTAAGTTTCACAAAATATAATGAATAAAAATATGTTTGCCATAAGTTTCGGATTTATACCCTATTTCGAAATATTCGCGCGAATTGAAGTATTACCTATTATTCATACCCAAGAAACACATCAGAGGAGTGGGGAAAAATGTAAATTGGGCAGTTCGTTAGTTATTGGTAGATTGTGTTTGTGAGCTGATGAAATTTCTACGAATTTTAATGAATCTAATCTCATGCTTTTGTTGCCTAAATGTAAAATTTAGGTTTTCGTGGAATATGAGAAATGATTTGCGTCTATACAATGTTCTGAGAAAACTGTTATTGATTTATCATGCATAATTGATTTTTATACTAGTTTATTCTAATATTGATGGAATGACCAGTTTATCCTTTATAAATACAAGAGAATCATTACAATATAATTTATATACACTGCTTTGTTCACCTGTATTAAGTCGATCTTTGTTATCGACCAAGAGTGAATATTAGTCTTGAAAGTAATAATCAAGAAATGAAGGTCATTTCACAAGTTAAATGAAAATCTCAGAAAATCATATCGAAAGCCGATAAAGACAATACACTTACAACAACTGACCATCTGGTGTGTAATATTTTGGTCATCTTCTAATACCCTTCGACAAATTTCGAATTGCATAATATGGATCTTTGTAATTCAATGTATTAAATGTAAACATTTTTATTCATTCATACAAAACAATTGTTGGAGAACTCCCTTAAATCTGATTTACAAACATAGCCGATGTTTATTGAAATTTTGACCCTTCTAGGTGAACCATTTTTAAAAGAGTAATGATAATATTTACTCATATATTTATCTTATATAGGTAAACATATTACATGTTTCATACACTTTTGAACGAATGTATACAGGAAACCTCCAATACTAAAAAAAATAAAATTAAACATAGTCTATACACGAGATCATGAATTTGAACTTCGTACCTGTATCCTAAATCTGGTATACGATAATCCGAACAGTTCAATATTTTCTCCCAATCTACTGATATGGGTCAGATAACCATCAATAAATAAATTTGGACTATAGGACTAAAATTAGATATGCATATCTTCAGACGGCACAATGAAGTGATTCTTTTTATTCTATGAGGCAAGTTGAAATTAATCATACATACATAAAAGTGTTGGACAATCAACAATTGCGATAACGAAATTGAAAAAGAAACACAGTCAACACGAATCTACGTTTAGAAAAGTATTCTAAGCCGAATTGAGATTTTACCGAATCTAGGACACGATTTCTGAGATTTGCTTTAAAGGACAAATCATGCAAAAATTTGCGTTGACAGTCAATGTCACATTTCTAGTTAGGAGACTAGATATAAGTTCCATCCTATACATTCTGTCAAAAAAGTACCGGAAAGTTGAAACACAAAATATATTATATATATATATATATATATATATATATATATATATATATATATATATATATATATATATATATATATATATATATATATATATATATATATATATATATATATATATATATATATATATATATATATATGTTTTATGTTGATTAATCGTAGCAAGACAAAGGGCAAATCATTGTCAACACCACGCTATGTCACTCCGTATGAAAGAAAACAAAAACAAGTGTACAATTCGATTGCCCACGCTATGTCACTCCGTATGAAAGAAAACAAAAACAAGTGTACAATTCGATTGCGCCTCTCTAAGCTGCATTCTTAATTGAAACTTGATAAAATTAAGTGAATAATAATAATTATAATGTTGAATTATTTATGTTTTCGACTTTTCAGGAAGAATGAAATTTGCTGGATCACTTGACGTACTATGTCTGAAACTAACTCAAAATCAATATATATGTATATATATATATATATATATATATAACTCCAATAACTACCGGGCTTTGTAGCCAAGGTAGTCATCTTAACATCCCGTGGCTCATTCGTTGTTGTGAAAGCCGTGTACAATTCTGGTGGTGCTGAGAACAACTTCTCGCTGCGATCTAGTGACAACTGCTCTATCGAGACCCAATCTTTGGGTGTTTTGCAATAGGTGCTCCTCCACGAGGCCGTTGACGGATATAATCATAGGCATAATTACAGTGGTGCTCAGCTCGTGAATTTGCTTCATTTCAATGGCCAGATCCATGTACTTATCGATCTTCTCCGAATACGCCTCGGTATATTATCATCAGCCGTTATCGTCACATCCAAGAGTACAGCTTTTTCTCTTGCTTATAGAATACAACGATATCCGGCCTATTGTGCGAAATAGGCCGAACACAGATTATAGTATTATCCCAGTATACTTTGTGCTCCTCATCTTCAAGGACAGTTTCAGGCGTATATTTGTAATTCAGTACTCTGTTCTTCAGAAGTCCGAGCTTCAACGCTATCTCCTGGTGGTATATTTTGGCCATGCTGTTATGCCTGTTGAGGTAATCCTTGGAGGCCAAGATCGGGCATGAGAACGTGACATGCTGGATTGATTCCAGGCCCCTAGAGCAGCGGCGACATTGGTCTGAAGGGGTATTAATTTTAGCGATATACTTGTTATAGGCCCTTGTTGGCACAACCTGATCTTGTATGGCCAGCAGCCTGCCCTCAGTTTCCGGGTGTAAATAACCTGCCATAAGAAAGTTCACCGACTCACGCTTGTCAACGTTATCACTCTCAAGGACCCTGGGATAGCGGCCATGTAATTTCATCGCCTACCACTCATTGATCCTTTCTTCAGGAGTGCGGCTTCCTTGTGCTACTTCAGCCCTCATCAGTTTCAGAGGAGTCACATCATCGAATGCACGGACGGATCTGTGAAACGACGTGTTACTTGCCGAGAAGTGCTTCCTTAGGCTAAGGATAATTTTATCGTGGGCGCTTTCTAAGTTTGATATTCCTCTGCCTCCCTGGTCTCTTCTAAGGTAGAGTCGGTTCACCGACGCATGAGAGTGGTGCATGCCATATTTTGTCAGCATCCCTCTAACTTCATTATCTAAGTTCCGCAGCTCAGTCGCTGACCAGTTAACAACTCCGAACGAGTAGGTTATGCTCGGGAATGCCCAGGTGTTAAGGGCTGTCACCATTGCCTTGGAATTCAGTTTCGACTGGAGTACAAGTTTGATTCGTCCGAACAACTTCTTTCTGAATGCCTCTCTGACTTCTGAAGTTTTGAAGTCCAAGGCTTGCTGTATGCCCAGGTATTTGTAGGTTTCCTGGGGTCCAAGTGCAGGAAACATTTCCTCATTGAAGAGCTGAATTCCAGGCCCAATATCAACCATCTTGCCTCTCCTGACACAAACCGCCGCACATTTTTCTACTCCGAGTTGCATGCGAACACCCTCGCTAAAGGCTGCCACAGTTTCCAGCTGCCTCTTCATTTGATATACTGTACCTGTATATACTTTAAGGTCATCTAATTATAATTGGTGGCTTATCCGGGTATTGCTCTCTCTGTCATAAACGTAGCTGTCCGTGCTGTTGTTAAGAAGGCAGCTCAGGGGGTTCAAAGCTAGACAGAACCAGAGTGGACTTAGAGAGTCCCCCTGTATAATTCCCCTTTTTATCCTGATTTCACCTGCAGAAATTTCTGCTCCTTGCGTTCTTAGACACAGAGGTTCGCCATGTACTCATTAGTTGTCGCAGCAAGCCCACCACCGAACCAGGAACCCCATACAACTCCACAACCTTTAGTAATAGTAGTATATATATATATATATATATATATATATATATATATATATATATATATATATATAATGGTTCTTCAGCTAGAACAAAAATAAGTCAATCATGTTGTGGTACTTGGTGAGGAAAAAAATAACTTTCCTTTTCATAATCTTTCGATTTGTATTCTTGATTTTGAGTTAGTTTCAGACATAGTAAGTCAAGTGATCCAGCAAAATTCATTCTTCCTAAAAAGTCGGAAACATAAATAATTCAACATTATAATTATTATTATTCACTTAATTTGTATCAAGTTTCAATTAAGAATGCAGATTAGAGAGGTGCAATCGAATTGTACACTTGTTTTTTGTATTCTTTCATACGGAGTGACATATCGTGGTGTTGACAATGATTTGCCCTTTGTCTTGCTTCGATTTATTAACATAAAACCGGCTATGCACATTATGGTAGTTCAATAAATCAATATTAGTTTAATGCAGTGCATCTGGTAGATCCACTATAGCTTGATCAGCGTCGTCTCATGAATTAGGTCCAGTCAGTTGTTTCTTTCATAGTTAATTACCATTATTTTCTTCCAAATTTGTTTTAATATTAAAAGTCCCATAGATTTGAAATTATCCGATATAGGTAGTATATTTTCATTCAAAAATTACATTACATTCTTCAAAATTACGGATATACTTTCAGTATTATAGTTTTTCGAGCACGTCAATTGTTGTTAGTTTTCCGTGATTTTGAATCATAATAATATCTCTTCGTAGATCATTTATAGTCTTTTTTGTTCAATCCGAGGTTATATATTGACAACTGTAGATTTCTATTTTGGATTTTGCGAAGGTCAACTCATGAGTTTTCATACAAATTCCACGATTGAAGTGAAGTCTAGATTGCAAATTATTAGTAGTGTAGAATTGCAGATATATTTGAGAAATAGCATAAACGGATTGTTCCGGATAGCCATTTGAATTATTCAAAAACTTATTTTCCATCTCAAACCAGAATCCTCGGAGTTGTAATTTTTCATATTAATTTCTTGTAGCCGAGGGTAAGTTCATCCCTCATTTCGCACCTTCTTTTCTTCTCCACGTTTTCTTTATTCTTATAATTTATAGATTTTTGTACCGGGGTTAATGTGAAACAATTAACTGAAAATAATCGACCATGTGGAGGAGACTTACCTACCATTTACCATTGAACTAGTATTGAACCGACACCATTTTGTAAAGACCACTATTTTATTGAAGAACAGTTTGCCTTGCCATGTAGATAGTCGAAGAACTCTCAGACATCTTATCCATGAACCTCTTTTCCGAAATTTCGAACACAGCCTCAATATCTACGTGGGACTGTTAAGTTAAGTAACTTCAATTGTGATTGTTCATGGAGTGGCTGATTGAACATAATCAGTATATTTTCTCATTATTCTTTTAATTTACTTTGTACGTTAAACCTTTTCAAATCTCATTTATAAATAGTTTGTAAGTTTCTTTATACCTTAGCTTGTCATAAATAACTTATTGTAGTTATTTGTCGATATTGTAGCATACTCATTTCCTTTTATATCTGTCTTGCTGAGCTGTTGAGAGGAAAAACTGAACTGGGCAGAATTAGAAAAGTGATAAAATGTGTATAACCTGTGATGAATTGCTTCATTTAGGTCTGACCTTAGGACCAAATCCTAGGCGAGGAGGACCCAACCCTGCATAGCACGTCTGAGTAAAGCTAAAGCCCTTCCAGCAATTTTTACCTTAAACATATATTTTACAGTATAATTTTAACGTATCATTAATTATTTGGTTCTGATACTTTTCTTTATTCTTTTGAAGAATAACGTAGCAACCCAACGAATCCAAGCATCAAAACATTTTTCAAACGTCGACTTCAGTTCTCGCCGCGAATTGTCTTTTATGTCTTCTATCGATTCAAAACGGATACCTTGAAGTGGTAATTTGAGTTTAGGAAAAAGAAAAGTCGGCTAGAGCCATATCAGGTGAATGCGGTGGCTGTTCGATGGTATTTGTTGAGTTTTTGGTTAGAAAATCATGCACAATGATAGCTTTGTGAGATGGTACATTATCGTGGTGTTAAATCCATGAGTTTTATTTCCACGAATCTGGCCTTTTTCGACAAATTTCCTCTCTCAAACACTGCATATACTCAGGTTATATTCTTTACTCACCGTCTGACCTTCTGGCTAGAATTCCGAGTACACAACACCGCTGTAATCAAAGAAAACAGTCAACATTGCCGTAACTTTTGATCGGCTGACGTGGTTTTTTCGGTTTCGGTTAAGTTGGAAGGCGCCATTCCTAATCTTGTTGACTGGTTTGTATGTCAAACTCACAAACATATCACATCATCATCAGTGCGTTTTGCGAATGTGAGGTCGGAATTAACTCGTTCAAGCATGTCTTCAACGATCTTCACGCGATTCAATTTTTGAAGAAAATTCACATCTTTTGGAACTAGTCGAGCAGCAACACTTTTCATGGCCAAACTATTCTCTAAAATGATTCGTGAGACACATAAAGTTCATTGCCTATCTCTCTCAAACTTAAATGGCGATTTTTAATTTTCATTTCCTACACTTTATCGACATTAATTTCTATTGAAGAAGTTGATGGTCGACCAGAGCGAAGCTAATTTTCCATCATATCTCGACCGCTGTTGAATGCACTGTACCACTCATATGGACTAATCTTTGATGAAGTCGATTCATCGTAAGCCTTCTGTAACATTTTCACACACGAAATTCCATTTGCAATAGAAAATTAGAGACAAATCCTTTGTTCGATATTTATATCCATTACAGGGATCGCAGAACACACTTGTGAGCACTGATAAAATCGAGCACTATAAACAGACTGCGTTTAAACTCCGCGTCAGTATAGAATATAGTTGTGCCTACTTTGCAACTATAAAAATTTTGACAATCGTTTTAAGAAGATTTTTTGAATAATCAACTTCCGGCACTTCTTCGACAGAATGTATAATACAGTACAGAATTTTTACAGTACTTGGGCTAAATTCGAATGATAAAACCTAGGATTCGGTAAGCACTAACTGTCACCTTGCGAATAGGTTCCTTAAAATCTAATTGACCATCAAGGTTATACTTACGTCCCGTTTGCTTTTCTCTCTCTTCAACCATATTATGCTCATCACATAATGGTGAGAAATCAGATTAATGGATATATGGAATGTATTAATGTGACATTTATCAAGATTAAGGTGTAATGAATTTGAAATTCACCAGTTTACCAGTGAATCAATTTGCTTTTGCAAAAATCAATGTTCTGTAAATATCATCGGCAAATAACGAAAATTCTAATTCCATAAGTTCTTCCACATTATTACCAAAGGGGTTGAAAAGAAAAGGACACAAATAGGGACCTTGTGGGATTCCTGAAGTTATAACTATCTTATTAAAGAGAAATGATCTGTATTTCTCTCTCTGTGAGTCGCATATAAAAAAATCGACATATTCAGTGTCTCCAACTTTGCCATTAGTAAATTGTAGATAACTCTATCAAATGCCTTGGAAAAATCTGTTTAAACAGCGTCCAACAGCGATATTCTCAACATGAAGTATCAGATTTGATATAGAAGAGCGACGCCTTTATGAAATGCTGATCCTTGAGTATGAGGGAGTAACTGTGCCAAGAGTGGCACATTAGACTGTCGAACATTTTCGGAATTGTTGATTGAATTGGTACGCTTCGGAGGTGTTTTACAGAGCACTCTTGACTATATTTAAAGATCGGAATAATCTTTGAAGAGGAGAATCCATTGGAGGACCATCGAGTTGTTGGTAAATTTTATCACTGAATTTGAAAAAAATCTGCTTCAAACAAATTTCAAGTATTTAATTGTGAGACTTTTTAAAATAGTGTAGTGACCCGTATTGTCAGCCCACCCACTTATAGAGACTTATATCCCTACGACAAATTGTTGAGTTGAGATAGTGGTCTATTTTGGCTGCGGCTGAATTTTTGGAAGGGTCCCGATCAATTTCTAGTGACTCTTCAGCCGCTTCTTCGAAACAGGCCCAAAAAAAATCATGTGATTCAGCATCCAATCTCGACCTTTTTTCTGCTGGTTCTGGCACTACAGCCGCCTCAAAATCCTCAGATTCCTCAATTCCCATCGATAATTGTAGCGCTTACATTAAAGTGGCTTTTCGTGCATTCTCAGTTTCATATGAATTATAAAAAAAGGATTTGTATCGCGGGTCCAATAAAGTTGATAGTAAATAAGAGTGGTTTTATTGCATCGGTATAGGGTCAAAACGAAAGTTCGAATTATCTTGCATGGACTGTCTCAGGTCGTCAACCCGTGGAGTGTGTGGTTTAGCTGCTCTTTTTGTAAATATCTCGACAATGTCGTGACATGCGGAATGACATCAGGTATCGAGGAGTACGTCGAACTAGTAATCTTCGTAACTTCTTCACAGGGTTTCAGAAGCATGATCAACTGCTCCGCGATATCTCACTGCTCACTTGATAAATTTTCGAATGTCAAAGATTTACTTCTAGATTCTGAAACATAGACTGAAATTGCCATCTTGGTTCAATCAGGCACTCTAGGAGATAATACGTTGAGCTCCACCTAGTTTGAACGTCTTGGTGCAACTTATGGAGTGGTAGGTTAAGCTTGATTTGAATTTCATGTAGTTTGGTATGAATGGTTAAAATGTGTCACTATTCTTCGAGAAGCTGTAAGAGTTTCCACTCCTGATCACAGGGCTTTTATGCATCATTTATTACATTATTGAAGAGTGTGAATGAAACACCGTACAGAAGAAAAGTCAGCATCTCTCACTTCTTTTGACATGTTGGCAGCATTATCAAGAACAACCGTGCAAACTTTTGTTGCAGCAATATCCCCATTAGTTTTGCATTCGTGTAGTGTTATCATTATGTTTTGTGCTGTATGGGATTCTGGGAAATGTTTTATGTTAAGAACTACATGATTTAACGGATAATTCTGTGATAACTAATGCCAGTGCGAGGTTGTTAACTGATCTCGTCCACAAGTCTGTAGTTATTGCGATGTGTTCAGCAGTTTGCAAGCTAGACTTTATCTTAGTACCAACTTTGTCGTAAATTTCCGGAATTATTTCATCTCCACATTAATTTCTGCAGGGTATTTCCTACTATGGCAAAATATTATTAATTAAACGCCGAAACCCCAAGTGATTTTCAACCACCGAAATAGGCCCATTATCGACGGCTATCATTTCACCAATAAGGTAATGGTAACGTTTTGCTCCAGCATCATTTACATCCCAAAGTTTTTTCTATTCTATTATTTCTTCCAAAGACAGTTGCTTTGTAGCATGACGTATTTGTGAATTTTGAGATATGTTTAAGTCAGAGATTGATTCAGATTGAGAAGGAGTCTCGCTTTCAGAACCATAAAGCTGTTCGCATTCTACATTAAGCTTGAATTGCAAATGTTTTTTAAGAGATGATGTTGAAGCTTTTCTTCATACTTTTTCACGAGACACATTTGCTTGACACGAACTCCACTTCGCACTTTTCTCATCTACGGTAAAATAGGTCCAAACTGCTCGAAGAGCTTGCCTTGGTTGGTTCTTACTCAAGTTAAATATAACTTTGATAACTTTTATGACAACTTATCCAGTCAAACACGAGTTTTGAGGTTATATTATACAAAATCAAAGTATGTTTGTTTTTCGTTTCATCTTTTAACAATGTGCTCGGGAGCTTACCCTATTTACACAATGAACTTACAGCTTATAATGGATTCCGAACCACTCTCCTAGACCGTACGAAGGTAACTGCCACCACGAGGATTACAAGTTATCTGGTTTTCTGAAATGTATGCCTTCTTTAGACGACTCTTTCCAAGTATCACTTTTTTGTTCAAGGACAACATCCATAACTTAAACCCGGATTCGAAACAAAATTTATTCCAAACGCGTAAGCAAATAGTGACAAAATGATAGCATGAAGGTAGATGCTTTCCCCTTTCCTTGCTAACGAGGCGATCAGTGCGAGCCGCCTGCATAAGCGACAATAGCGCCACAACAGTTTACGGAATGCACGATTCTTATTGCAGGATAATTTTGCTGGGTACCCAGCTACCCGGCATGAGTTTGCGCAGAGTACTCGGTTGCCGGGTACCTAGCAAAGGAAGGATTTAGTGCATCTCTAGAATTAATGCTATATTTTCTATTTTAAATAGAATTACTTGTAATCCTACGCAGCTTCCGGTTAACGTAGATCTTATCAAAATTCCAACTAATATTGTTTTAGCAGATCCTACATATTATTGTCCTGCTAAAATTGACATGTTAACAAGAGCATATTTATACTATGATTAATTAATACCAGGTATGACCAAATTAGGTGCAAACCAGACCACAGTGCACAATACTATTTTTGGTAGGGTATTAAGAGGACCTGCGCCTGGATTACATTCGTCAAATAACCTTGTAACCACTGGCGTAGCTACCTAAGTGCTAGGCGGGGAGAGCCCCGGGGCCAAAACCTTATTAGCAATCCTCTTATTGAACTACCGAAAAATTTTCCCACCTTCGGAGTCTAAGTAAGATAGGTTGCAAATCTATCACTATCACTACTTTAATCATGGCAACTCATTTGAAAAATACAGAGAAATTTTCGACAATTTCCAACTTCCTTTCGCTTCCCTGTATTATTTCTTGTTGTTTATGCAGTGTTGCCATCCAAAACCCTTTTAGAAGGCAACAAATCCAAAAATATATTGAAACGCTAATATCAACCAAAAAAGACTAATTATGAATTGTATCTATTAAATGTATTTAATCACATGTATTCGGCATACTATCCGTGTTAAATTTCTATTGCACCTGTAAGATTTTTAAATATATAAAAATAAAAACTTTATGAAATTTTCGGAATTGGGAAATCCCCGGTGATGTTTTGTACGTATAGCGGTGCATTATACAACGTTTCGTGTTCCCTGTAACGTAGTGAGTTTGCATAAATGAAAGGACTAAAGTAATGGATAATAAAAGAAACCTAGTGGTGCATTGAAGCTAAAACAATGCCAGGAAAGAAAAGATAGTATACAAAAGTTACCCAAAATTGTATTTTTTTTTACTCAACCTTCTACAAGCAGCTTTGTCTCAAGTATTTCTGTTGATAGTGACAGTGAATCAGATAATGTGAACACTGCGGTGCTGGTTGAAAAACCGATCCAGGAAGATTCGATGTGAAAGATGCCGTTGTCGATCATATCAACGAACACGATGTCTGCATGTGCATGTCACATGACTCACAGGTAGCAGCGGAGGAATCTTCAACCTCGTCATTTTATGAAAATGTTAACGATCAATTTTCTCACGCCTTGGGAAACTTTACAAACAAGATATTGAGTGGAAATGAAAAACGCTAAACAATCGATATGGGGCCTTCTCAGCCTTCAGAGCCTTTTCTGATAGACTCCCCACCTGAACAACATATGTTTTTCTAAATGGTACTATTTTTCAAATTCTAAATATGGACCACTACATCGCTATTGGCTGTGTTATTCTAAAATATTGGATTCTGCCTACTATCAGCCCTGCTGGCTAGTTGCTTCGCAAAGGAATAATACGTGGTGTACGGGCATTCGGTATTGGAAACATTTATCAGAAAGAATTAAACCACACAGTATCTCGAATGGCCATACGGAAGCATGTGCTGTGTATGAACTTTGGAAAAAAGTAATACTATTTAAAAGGAAATTGAAAATGAAATTCGTAAAGAAACGTCATTTTGGAGGATGGTTCTTTAGAGGCTATTCGATGTCATTCTCACCCTAGGAAATTGTTCTTTGGCTTTAGGAAGACATCGAGAAAACTTAAATGAGGAAGGCTACCTTGGAAATTTTTTGTCCATTGTAGATCTTCTCGCCAGATATGATCATATATTGCGGCAAGTTTTAGATATGCCTAAAGGTATTTTTGATTCATAAGTGTTATTCTCATTTTTTTTTGTTCATTTTTGTTAAGTGTTTTATTGATTTTTTAATTGTTTCTAGGATCTACAAGATATCTGAGTGCAACAATTCAAAATGAACAGATTGAGTGCTTGGGGACCAAACTTGAAAATCATCTGCTAGAACAAATTAGAGCGTCACTCTTTTTCGCCATCATCTTGGATTTGACACAGGACATATCGTAAGTAGACCAGCTAAGTATTGTTGTGAGGTATGCACAAATAACCAGAAAATGGACAGCCAGTTGAAATAGAAGTGAAAGAAGGGTTCCTAGGCTTTTATGCAGCATTCCAACATGGAGCGGCAGATTAAGTCAACTAGTTAACTACATTATTCATTGACAAAAAACACTGATTTAAAAAAATGTGTGGGTCAAGGTTATAATGGAGCCAGTATGATGAGCGGTGTGTATAATGGTTTAAAAAAAAGGATGAGCAGCCTAACGCGGAGTATGTATATTGCGCCACTCACAATGTGAATTTGGTGGTAAACGATGCCGTTAACAATGGTATAGAATTACAGATATTTTTCGCAATATTGCAAAATTTGTATAATTTTTTGGAAAATAGCATTAAACGTTGGTATCAGTTGTTGAAATTTCCTGACGAATCAGAAATCACTTTAAAAACTAAATCCGTCTAGATGGTCCAGTAGGGTCAATACAATATCTGCAATAAAACTTCGTTTTTTTGATATAATCAAAGCATTGTCAGTTCCAGTAAAGATGAACATAGTCAAGCAGAAAGTATTGAAACAAAAATGCTAAATTTCGAGTTCGTGATTCTTGGCAAATTCATTCATGCCCCATGTATTAAATGACATCAACTATGTATCAAAAACTTTACAAAGATGCGATATCAATTTGGACTATGAAGTCGAGCTTTAGCAGAGACAAATGCTAAGATGCAAAGTCATAGAAATGACTCAGAATTCTTCGAGTGCAAAGCCAGTGAAAATAAAAGAAAATATGGTATAGATCCTAACTTTAAAGAAAAGTTAAAAGATATTTTGATGAATTAGCTTCTGATTACCAATTTCCCAACAAGGAAGAAATATTTGAAATTACTATTTTCAAGAATGTACTAGACACAATAATAGCTCAACTGAATGCATTTTACTGGTTTGGGAGCAATCAGTCAGATATTCGATTTTCCAAAAGCATCATTTTTACTGGAAGTAGATAAAACTACTGTATTACAAAAGTGTGATCAATTTCAAAGTAAATATTCTGATATAATAGACCCAAACTTTTCTCTTCAATTTCTTGATTTGTATCACCTACCTGAATCAATTAAGCTGTGAACTATTCACCAATTTTGTAAAGAAACAATGACATGGAGTGCTAGAATGCGACCCCACAAAAGTATTTACAGAAATGTTACAATTCCAGCTACTTCTGCTGAAGCTGAAAGATCATTTAGCAAATTAAAAAATTATTTAAGGAATACTGTGGCCCTAGCTCGACTCCGACATTTATCGCCAATAGCGATCGAAAACAAACCCTCTCGAATCACACCAAGCCTTTGCAGAACTGTTGAACAGAAAACCATATGGGAAAATTATACACGGGGTGGGTTGCTCAATAATAGTTGATGGATCCACAAATGAGCAAAAGACAACATTATCATCCTCGTGAAGCGTTCATACCGGAGAGCTTTATGCGGTCTATAAAGCTCTCTCAAATCCATTTCAACCAAATCTCTCAGTGGCAATATATACTGAGTCTCTTTCTTCTCTCCATTCTATAAGAAACATATACTCAAAAAATCCCATAGTCCAACAAATTCATACCTTAAGTCATCAACTCCACTCAAGAAACATCTTAATCACGCTCAGCTGCCGATAAAGCGGTCAGGGAGGCCTCCACCGAGATCCAAAACGAAATTGCTCTGCTACTTCATAAAGAACTGAAGGCCACTCTACAAAAACAAATAAAGGAAATGTGGAAACAGCAATGGAACGTATCAACCTCCTTTCTTCGAACTCTTCACCCCACCACTGAGCCCTTTCCGCTTACAAGTTGCAACAGGAGAATATCTCTTGCCATCCGGAGACTCAGAATAGGGCATACACGCCTGACTCATGGATATCTTATGACCGCTGACAACCCCCACCTGTCAACACTGCCCAGGCTACCGCCTCTCGATTGCACATATATTGACTGTCTGCCCACAATACGAAATCGCCCGCAATCAGGTCAAACTCAAGAGGACACTCAACGAAATCCTAAATTCCACCACCGAGAACACGAATTTAGTCAATTTCTTACGTATATCTAACTGAATTAATTGTTATATAATGTTATATCCATTTTCAAACATTGTAAATATTTGAGATCGTGTCAATGGCCACTACGAAGTCGAGACACGTCAATTAAAGAAAAAATCATCAAGCCTAGATTTAACCGAAGTGATTTATCCTTTTGCGAAAACTAAGGCCAGGAAAAGATTATAACTAAAATTAATATGATTAATCCAAATATACATTCCTTAACTCTAAGTGGATTTGTTGTGCTCTACACTGTACGATAAAGAGCTGATGATGCCTAATTCTGATTATTCATGATGAAATACCTTGACCTTTTTAAAATATGTATATGTATATATTGATAAAACCTAACAGTTCAGGGCCCCAGTTTTTTTTGCCCTAGGGCCCTTGATCACCTAGCTACGCCACTGCTTGTAATTTTGACAACGTAAAGGAATTTCTCAAACATATATTTTATCCTGAGAAGATAAAATATGTGAATCAAAGTTCAAAAATACCACAATGAGGTTACCGAATGGCAGATTTCAAGTAAATTTGCCGTTCATTTCAAGTAAATGTAGTGGTTAGGCAATTCCTTTTATTGAGCACTAGCTGACCCAGCGAACTCTGTACCGCCTTAAAGGCAATAAATAAGCAGATTTTGGAATTTAATAATTTTTTCTTTTATTAAAAATACAAAAAAAATTAAGTGCCTACATAAATCATTCATTATTATTTCTGTATTTTAGTACATAGGTTGTTCTTCACTCAAGTATATTGTGATACGCGACATTTTTTGTTTTATTATCAGGCGCAAAAACAAACAACGCAGATGGTCTTCCGACCCGTAAACATGCCACATATGACCATGGAAAAACATGGATGTTCTAGATTCAAACCACAAACTTTTAAGTATTGGCCTTGTGATTTGTTGATGGTCATGGCAAATGCAAGACGGATCGGAAATTGATGTTTTTTAAATTTAAACGGCATATCGGTTGAGATCATCGAGATCCTCGGAATGAGAACTTCCTCACCTTTGAATTTTCCTTTCAGTATCGTCGCGTAAATTATATTGTTCATCAATTTTCTAACCACCAAACGGGTACCGTTGCACAGTTTTGGTTGATTTATGTTTCGAAGCATGATTACTATGGAGTTAACCTTTTAGCGTAAATTGTGCGGTGGTAAGCCAGGCACATCCAAGAAGTTTAAAAATTCAATTGGATAGTTGGTGGCTTCATCTCCATTTGTGACGCAGTCAATAGATCCGAATGAATGCATTGTTCCAATGATCTTATTTTGAATTATGTAGTTCAGGTCATCTACATCTTTATTCTTAGCCGCTAAAATTGCTGGCTCACTCAACCATTCATTATTTTTGTAGTTAGTTGTTTGGAGATACATTGTTAATAAGTTCGTCTTTTGAAGAAACAAAATTACAGAAATTATTTGGAAATGATATCAATTCGCTCGATTCATCGACAGGTACTTAACCGATAGTCAGCAATTGCTCCGAGAAATCTTCAGCAGATGTATGATTAGGCAAAGTAACTCTCATGTCTGTTGTCACCTGAAGTTTCTCCACATAGAGCTAGAGATTCGACGATTTTAGGCAAGCGTTTAATTCGTCGGCAGCCATAGATCATGAAATTACTGGCTGTGTTTGGCGGAATTCGCCAGACAGTAAAATCATTGCTCCTCCAAAACATCTCGAGTCATTGCGTAAATCTTTCAATGTTCGGTTGAGTGCTTCTAATGCACGTTTATGCGTCATTGTGCTTTCGTCCCAGATGATGATTTCCGATGCCGATAAAACTTTGGCCATTGCTGAGTGTTTTGCAATATTACACGTTGGTTCTTCAATAGTTTGAAGATTTAACTGTAATTTTAATGCTGAATGAGCCGTACGGCATCCTTCTAACAATGTGGCTGCTATTCCAGAAGAAGCAACTGCAACCGCTATGTTGGATCTCGCACGAACAGTGGCTAAAACTACTGACATGAGGAATGTCTTAGCAGTAATATAAACCACCATTTTCATCATCGATTCCTTCATTAAAGTATCATAAGTCCAAGTCACACGGGAACGCTGTCGAACAGGATAAACAGTATCCTATTTCCGTGTACTGGCGTTTATATACATATATATATATATATATATATATATATATATATATATATATATATATATATATATATATATATATATATATATATATATATATATATATATATATATATATATATATTTTCCACATCACTGTGTGGTTCATGAGAATAAACAGTCCCGGTGGCTCCCCTCAAAACGGTGAGTTGACCAACATTAGAACTATATGGAACATCATTATTTGGTAAGCTGCATCAAAAATTATTCGAATATTATATTTAAAAATTCAAAAATCAATTTGATACACGGATTCTTGAATTGCTTCAAGTTGGCATCAAAAACTCCTTCTGATTGGACCACTTTTGTAGATAATAAAGTATCGGACATTCAAGAATTAACCACAAGTTGTCAAGTTGTCAGTGAAGTCACATCTCAACCACAGAAATTCCTGTAGACGAGGAATTGACATTTATGGAAAATTCATTATGGAAATCTGGACCAAATTCCTTCAAAATTATAAGATATTAGCTAAAGCAATCCCAATCGTTAACTCAGTACCCGAAAAAATTAACTTGAATATAACAAATCAAGAGAAATTTCAATGCGACATGAAATTTATATTTTCAAATTTTTCTACTTTAACTTGTGTTTTGGCGTATATATCGTGCCTTAGTTCAAATTCTCAACATTCAGTTGATCCATTAACTGTAGATGAACTGGATCAAACAGTGCTAGCTGCCGGGATCAAATTTCATGCATTAATGTCTTGGCGCAGTGTATAGTTAACGCAAATATAATAAAATCATAGGAAAACTCTTAGGAAATATTAATCCCTAATGCAAGGATGTAATGAGTCATATCATCAAGTATCTTAATTTTGAGTTCAATTCATAAAATGCTCTACAAGAAAGAAATTCAATATTGAAATAGAGTCTTGATAAAAGTATTACGAACTATACAAGAAACGATCTTCCCTAATGAAAGAAATAATTAGATTCAAGCGTCCATTCTACATTACAGTTTGATTTTGTTCCTACTTTTTCTATTTCAACTTAATTTAACTTCTCCTATAGAATTTACACTGTCTCAATTGGATTTTCTTTAATCCAGTAATAATTAAAATTCATTATGGAGTAACTGCATCGAAAATTGAAATTAGTTACGATAATTTTTGGCGTTGTTTTCGAACGTTTGACGTCAGTTCTTAGAATATTTGGTTACTGATCAGTCGATATTTCGGTAAACAGATTAACCCAGGTTCGAAGGGATAAATTGCATTAACGTATTAACGATAATAGGTTATTCGATATTCGGCTGTGCGTAAAACTATACTAAGTATATTACATGTCGATGCGTCAATATCACATGAAACGCCCAACCCTTGGTGAAGAACAAAATATACAAAAGAATTATTTCTGGTTGTCATAAATTAGCTTTATATAAAACTAAATATATGTCTGATGATCGTTTCGTTTTCATTCGTATATCATTCATCCAATTGCCTTGAAAATTGTCGAGTACACTCAGGACACAAGTCCTTGAGAGACGAAGGGGAGAGCGGGGGAATACCGTGCCTTGGGTAATACCGCGCACAGTCTTATCGCAGCAACCAAATAATTTTTTAAGACTTGTGGTGCTTATCGAATGCCTTGCTGAAGTCAGTAAAGATTGTGTCAACTTGAATGCGATGATCAACAGACTCATGCAGAAATACTACAAAGTTCATTGATTTTTTTTTTCAACTGATCTGCCCTTAAAAAAACCATGTTGTTCAGGTATAATTTGCGCTTTCACGAGATTGAATTAATGAGGAAAAACGAGGGACTCGAAGACCCTCTCAAAGATACAGAGTTTGCTGATGGGTCTGTGGCTATTGACCAAGTTTTTATATCCGTTTTTATGAATGGGTATAATGATAGCGGCCCAAGTGAAGTGATTTATTATAAATAAGAGTGATAGGAGTCTTCAGTAATGATGCACATGCTTATACAAAACTAGATGGAATGCCATCGGATCCTGCACCCTTCTTGGTATCTAGATTTTTGAAATCTCTTCCTGCTTCGTCGAAAGAAAATTGAATTTTAGCTGGAACATGCAGACAGTTAACATTTACGTCATCAGAAATATGGTTCACTTTATCAATGGAAGGTGGTTCATATGCGCTCTTGAAATATTCCGCGAACAATTCACATATTTCGCCACCAGATCTACCAATTTTTTCGTTTTCCATCGTTTCCAAGTAATTTCGATTCAAACTTAAAGAAGAGGTCAGTGTCCAATACTAATTGTGTTTTATATAAATTTCGCATATAAACACCTCAAAAAAGTCTAGGGAACACTTCTGAATATCGATATATCGTATCCAGAACGATCAGTATGGATGATTTTTTTTAAGAAATGAACACCTGCATCAATTTCTCACCAAATTATGTAGAGTGTCGCAACAGATTTCAGTTTTTTCTTCATAAAAAACTAAAAATGCAGCAGATGCGACGCTGCTTTATACGCATTTCATGTATTCAGTGTTTGAAATCAGTTAGTTGGCACTTTGTTTTGTTTCTGTTGTAAGCACAAATAAAAGATTCAAGGTTTGTGATTCGACCATGGAAAGACGACATTTGGCTAGAGAAGGGATGTTACGGGCCGTTGGCATGCTCCAAGCTGGGAGCTCACAACGGGAAATATCCAGGGTTCTGGGAAGTAGCCCAAGTGTCATAAACCGTTTATGGTCGCGTTTCAATGAAACAGGTAGCGTAGAAGAACGCCATACAGGTCGTTCAGGATTACTATAGTCGCCCAAGACCGATTTTTGGTTTTACAAGCCAGAAGAGATCGTACTACCACAGCATCTCAATTAGCTCAAGAGCTATCACGAGTTCATAATGTACAAATTTCCAACCAAATTGTGAGAAATCGACTGCACGAAGGTCAACTCCACTCCAGACGTCCTTTAAGAGTTCCACAACTGACCCATGGAAATCGCGCTGCTCGTTTAGCTTGGTGTCAAGAACACGTAAACTGGGATCAAGAGAGGTGGGCCACAGTTCTCTTCAGTGATGAATCTAGGTTTAGTTATTATCCCGATTCGGGAAGAATTCGAATATGGAGGGAACCTGGAAAGCCAAATCGTCTCCAGCATGCTAGAGAAGTTGTTAGACAGGGAGGCGGATCAGTGATGTTTTGGGGAGGTATACGCCTTGGTGGAAGAACTGACCTCGTTTTCATACAGAACAACCTCACGGGAAATTCTTACGCAAATGAGATAGTTTAACCTGTAGTGGTACCGTATCTCCAAACAATGGGTCAAAATCCACTCTTCCAAGAAGATAATGCCCCTCCTCATCGTGCAAGAGTTGTCTTGAACGTTCTTGAAGAGAATGATATCGATCTTCTACCGTGGCCATCGTGCTCCCCAGATCTGAATCCCATCGAGCATGTGTGGGACACCCTAAAAAGAAATCTCCTGCGTCAAAACGTCTTCCATCATGAACAGGAGCTTCGATTAGCAGTTCAGGGGGCTTGTAATGACTTAGGCCAAAATGTAATAGACAATTTAATATTGAGCATGCCGCGACGATGCCAAAGTGTCATTAATAACAGAGGGGGACCTTCTGGGTACTGAAAAATATACGTGCATCCATATCGTTTCGAAAATATCAGTTCAGGATTTTTTTTTGTGTTTTACCTGACCTAACCTAACCTAACCTAACCGGGGTGAATTACCCCAATGGGGTAATAATGAAATTTTGGGGGTAAAAATGAAACTTTTGTGAGTGAAAATTATATATTTTTACGTTGCTTTATTATTAACCTGTTAATATTTTTTTCAACTTAAACAATTTAGCGACAAATGCAGGCCACGCCATCTCACTACCCACCACTAGAGTGTTCTCGAGTCTTTGCGCAGTAAAGCACAGCCCCGGCTACCTGCTCAGGTTGTGCCATGCCGTCAAGATACAATTACATTGACGAATCAGAGAGCGAGTTTTTACTAGTTAGTTGCTGACAAGACCACCATTTTATCATTAATCATCGATATATCGATCGAGGTAAGCCGCAATCTAGAAATTTAATTTAAGTATTTTACAAATATAATATTCTATCTCCCTTCAAATGGCTGCAAATAGAAAAAGAACATACTAAGACGAATTCCTTAGTTACGGTTTCACACAAATTGAAGACAATGGTACAATGAAACCACAGTGTGTTGTATGTATGAAGGACTGACTTAAGAATCTTTCAAATGAAGTCAATTGAAGAAACATTTAGATAATGTGCATTCACACCTGTCTGCCAAACCGCGAGAATACTTTGCAAATTTAGAAATATCTGTTAAAAGACAAAGATTGAATAGCAACTTGTTTGGTACATTGGATCAGCGTTCAGCATTAAGGGCTAGCTTCGAAGTAGCCTTGGTTGAAATAAGAAACCATTCACTATTGGTGAAGATTTGGTTAAACCAGCTGCTGTAAAATTGGCAGAGATTATGTGTGGTCAAAAAGAAGCGAAGAAACTGAATTTAGTGCCCTTGTCTACGAGAATTGTGGAAGAACGAATTTCTATATTAGCAGAAAATGTGAAGGAACCGGTTGTTTTCGCTTTAAAACAGGCTAAATATTCTGCTATTCAGCTTGATGAGACAATTGATTTTAGTAGCAATTCACAGCTGATGGTATATGTTCGCTACAAAGCAACATACGGCTATTTCGTGAATTATGTCAGGACGGTGAAGCTGAATGAACGGCCATTATTATTATTATTATAATTTGTTTCAGTACCCTAAATTGTCAATCCTCAATTGTATTTTATTATACAGGAGTAAGGTGGCTCTCTCGCGGAAATGTTCCAAATCGAGTATGGACTCTCAAAACTGAAGTCGAAATTTTCATGGTTGATCAAAAAAATATTCTCGCTGATAAGTTCAAAAACTCTTCCAGGGTTGCATATCTCGCATTTTTAGCGGACACTTTTGAAAGTATAAATATATTAAACAAAGAGTTGCAAGGAAAAATATTAATATCATTTTAGCGAGATATATAGTGTCAGCGTTTGGATTAAAGCTGCAATACTGGAGACAAAAATTAGAACAGAACAAGATAGCTTCTTTTTCAAGGTTAGCTTTGTTTTTGGAAGAGTGCGAAAATATTACTTTTGCTGATACAATTGTAAGACATCTTATCAAACTCAGAGAGCGGTTTTCAGATTACTTTCCAGATCTTCCAGATACACGTACTGTCAGTTGTATTGTAAATCCTTTTAAATATGAAATTGCTATGATACCAGAAGAACCTTCAGGTTTGGCAGAAGCAATTCTTGAACTTCGATCTAATACTTAAGCACGTATTTG
Source organism: Cryptolaemus montrouzieri (assembly GCA_013387265.2). Lineage (NCBI taxonomy): Eukaryota > Metazoa > Arthropoda > Insecta > Coleoptera > Coccinellidae > Cryptolaemus > Cryptolaemus montrouzieri. The sequence goes on along the minus strand of JABFTP020000124.1, from coordinate 32,277,911 downwards.
ATTTGAGAGCAATCCAAATCTGACGTCTTTTGGATTTCAAAAGCTGAAAAGGCTTTCCAAATTGCACATGAAGAGGCGGTTTAAGAATTGCTGCAATTTGGAACAACATATTTGTGCGAACAAGGCTTTTCCACTCTAATGAACACAAAAATGAAGAACAAACATCGATTGAACGCCGAAGGTTGTATTCAAACCGCTCTTGCATCAAAAAGTCTTAATTTTGAAATCTAACCTAACCTAACTATCCTACATGTATTAAGAATTACAGCTTTTTGCATTTCTATATAGTTATTCTTATGCAATTCTAATTTCTTAAGGCTATCATGCAAAGTTTTGGGTATTAACCCAGTGGAGGATACGATGATAGGAACAATATCTATTTTCTCGAGGTGCCACATCTGCTTGATCTCAATAGCAAGGTCTGTGTATTTGGACTTTTTCTCCTGGAACTTATTCAGCACGTTGTTATTATTCGGTATGGCGACATCCACCAGCATTGCTGTTCTGGCTCTCTTATCATACACCACTATGTCTGGCCTATTATTCGTCACCATTCTGTCAGTGATAACAGGCCTATCGTAGTATAATCTGATAGAGTCATTTTCCAATACGGGCGCAGGCTGATACTTGTAATATGGCTGGAAGGTATTCAGAAGTCCGTACTTGTGTGCAAGTTTCTGATGGATAATGTTGCACACTTGATTATGCCTGTGAAGATAGTTCGTATTGGCCAGTTCTTCGCATCCGGACGTAATATGCTGTATAGTCTCCGATCTTATATGGCATTTTCTGCACCTATCTGTTTGTATGTTTGTAATGTTCTGTCCTTCATAATAAATTTTTTGTAGTTGTTTGTAGCGATCTCTTGGTCTTGGTTGGCCATAAGGAATCCCCCTGTTTCCGCGAATAATTCTCCCTTCATCAAACATTTATTGGAGGCTGCTTTGTCGATGTATTATTATTATTATTATTATAATTTGTTACAGTACCCCAAATTGTCAACCCTTAATTGTACCCGGACGTAATATGCTGTATAGTCTCCGATTTTATATGGCATTTTCTGCACTTATCTGTTTGTAATGTTCCGTCCTTCATTATAAATTTTTGTAATTGTTTGTAGCGATCACTTGGTCTTGGATGGCCATAAGGATTCCTCTGTTTCTGCGAATAATTCTCCTTTCATCAACCATTTGTTGGAGGCTTCTTTGTCGATGAGTGGTTGATTAATGTCATGGTGATGTCGTCCATGCAATTCCTTTCTTGACCATTGCTCTTGTTTTTTAATATCTGATAGGAACGGTAGATTCATTAGGTCATCTCTGTTAGCAAGATTCAGAGGTGTATATCCCTTATCAGCCAACGATACCACTCTATGGAGGTCAGAAGTGAGAGCTTTTGCTGAGAAGAATTCTCTGAGATTTTTTATCTCTTCGGAGTGTAAATTGACAAGATCTATTAATCCCCGTCCTCCTTCTTTCCGCTTCAAAGTTGTTCGTATCACAGACGATTTTGGATGATGGTTGTTGTACTTTGTAAGCATCGTTCGAGTCTGCCTTTGAATATCATCCAGTTCTGTCTTAGTCCATCTGATTATTCCAAATGAGTAAAGCAACACTGCAATGGCGTTCTAGTAATCTGGCTTGTTGGTATCCTAAATACTTGTATGTTTCCCTCATGCACTGTATAATATCACCGTTTGGAAGTTGTGTTTCACCATCTATGACTTTCCTCTTTGAATGTTCAGGGTCTTACATTTTTCAATCCCGAATTTCATATGAACATCTATCGAGAACTCACTGACAGTTTTCAGCAAATCATCCAATTGCTTCTTGTTATATATATATATACACCAGGTATTGTATGATAATTCCTTTCTGCTTTTATCCTAAATCCGTATCCTGTTCTATTGAGCATTGAGGACAATGGGTTCATTGCTAAACAGAACCATAGTGGACTCAAAGAGTCTCCTTGAAAAATTCCACGACGTATGGGTATCTCATCGGTTTTAATTGATTTATTGTTCATGTTCACCTGCAGAGACGTGCGCCAGTGCGTCATTGTTGTCTTCAAGAACTCTACCAGGGCTGGGTGAATTTTGTATATCTGCAATACTTCAACAAGCCAAGAATGGGCGGTACTATCGAATGCCTTCAGATAATCGAGAAAAGCTGAATGAACATTCCGATGCCCCACATGTGCCTGTTTCATTATCACAGAATCGATGATGAGTTGTTCCTTGCGCCCGTGGTGTTTCTTTCTGCATCCTTTCTGCTCCTCTGCTAATATATGGTTGTCGTCAAGGTGTTGGTATATTCGATTGGATATACATGAGGTGAGTATTTTGTAGAGTGTTGGTAGGCAAGTGATTGGCCTGTATTGAGACGGATCCTGTGTTCTATCGCTCTTAGGTAGCATATATGTTAAGCCCTGCGTTAGGAAAGTGGGTGTTTTCTTGGGATGTTGAAGAACATACGTGAGCTGTTTCGCTAGGGCTCCATGGAGCTTATCAAACTTCTTTCCATTCCGCATCTCTATTGTGTTCTTTGGGGTTCGACCATAGTGATGACTAATAGTCGGTCAAGCACTGTGCGTCAGGTATATATATATATATATATATATATATATATATATATATATATATATATATATATATATATATATATATATATATATATATATATATATATATATATATATATATATATATATATATATATATATATATATATATATATATATATATATTACTACTGCTGATTCGGCTAGGGCGTTCCATGTTAATATTCGTTTCCGTGGCTTCGATGTTATCTGTAACACTTTCATTGACCCCAGTATTATTATTATTATCGTGGACTTATGCACTATCTCAGCTGTTAGCTGGATATAATTTACCTTTCCCAGATTCAGCAATCAAAGGGAATAGGCTCGATTACAATATACTTGACATAAATTTCCTAACTATTCTACATGTATTATTAATACCGTTATGTATTACTAGGTATTACATTGATAAATTGAATAAATGATGTTCAAATTAAACTTGGTCTTTTTAGTTATTGTTTTCTTTTCAAAATTATAATGGGGGGCTATAATATGAAAGATGCTAAAAAGAGGCGATTTCGTTTTTTTTACCCTTCGCCGTGGGGTAATATACCCTTCACAAAAATTTTTTGAGGTAATGATTAAAAAAGTTCCCCGATTGCTGCAGCATTCACTTGATTTTCGTCCTCTATATATATAAATTATCCGTGAAAAAGAGTCAAAGCGAAAAAATAAGAATTAATGGTTAGGTACCTAATTTGACATAATTCTGATTATCAATGGTATTCCACCACAGAGTTTACTTAGCGATTGATTGGAATCCTCTGTTGCATTTTAAGTCTACCTACCCGAAATATGAAATAATGCGAATAACAACCCAACTCAAATAATTACTGAAAGACATTCTAAAACAAGAAGAATTTCATCAAAAACTCAACAGCCGCGCATTATACGAATTACATCGATGGAGAAAAATGTGAGTTTCCTTCTGAAATTTTTCGTTAATTTCTTTTTTCTCGGAAAATACAGGGTTTTGAGTGATATTTTTTCAGCAGAAGGTACTCAAAGTTATATGAGTAATTGAAAAGAAATTAAAATATGGAGTTAGCAAATGTCAACTTCTGGTAAAAACAATCCAATAAAAATATTTCAAGCTGTTAGAATATCATTACAATTTGGTTCTTCCATTGAAATCGATCAACAATTGTAAGAGCTATAGATTGGGGCGTTTTTCACCGACACCCTATATACTCTGTATCATAACTGGCGATAGAAACAACATACCTGAATTATACTTTTTTTATTATTTAGTCTGTCTTAACCTTCTAAGTTTTTAGAAAATAAAGCAATAAGAGATGCAAAATATGAAAATAGCTGCAGAAATCATTTTTTATGAACTCTCGAGAAAAGGATCTAAAGCAGGTTTGCGATTTTCAATCGACAATCTTGATATTGAAGATACATTAGAAAACAGTTGGTGTTATTTTCTTAGTAATCATTATATAAAATATATTAAATAAAGATGAAATTAGAACGAAATCAAGAAATATAACGAATCAATTACTTCAAAAAATGTTGCTGAAATAACGCCGACAAAAGGATGCATAAGACTCATATGTTCACCCCCCATAATCCGACGTTTTCACCCTACATTAAAACAATGTGAATCGACATCGTATTTTCGATTTTCGTAAAATTCCGCAAATTGAAACGAATGCAACCCCTGCACATGGTGCAAGGGTGGGAATGAAGAACGAAGGGTTGGCAACAGTATGAACGAGTAGAAACCCTTCCCTCTTCTCTTCTCCTGCAGTTAAGGGCACACGCATCGTCTGTTCGGAGACGTTTATGAAGGGAGTATACTGTTTTTCCCTAAATTGTGCAAAATTAGGGGTGAATCAGGAAAGGGAAGTAACTGGTTAGATTGGGTCTGACTTGATGCAACGTCATCGTGTTGGTTTGAATGTGGCTTGGTCACGACATTGAATACAAATTCAGAATATCTAATCTATTCTAGTAGAATCTATTTCGCAATGTCTTTCTTCATTCTGAACTTGAATGTTGTTACCAACATCACGATGATTCGGATGAAACAATTCCTTGCACCCAAACAATATCATGGATGGAATCCGATATTAACTCATAAACAGATTCAAGCAACTTATATGAAATGCGATAAATGCGAAGAAAAATGTGAAATCTGAAATAGTGACAATTATCACCATTAATACTTCTATAAAAAACCTCCGTAAAAATTTGAACTTCCAAATATATAGTAACAACCATTTCATTCTCATGGGAATAATTATTTCTAACGAAAAAATGATGCAGTGATTATCATAGCTAAAAAGATATTCAGGGTGCTCCACCTTAAACGAGTCACTATGTGTATCTTGTGGTGAATGAAAATATTTATCGAAACACATCAAAGGATTTAGTTTGAGAAGCAACTTTTGAGGTAGGTACATCTGAGCAACCCTTTAAGAAGGCGCTACAACTCCTCAAAAGTGGAGGGGGCAAAGAGGTCGATCGCTATCTCATTTGAAAGTTCCTCGGAAGCCTCTTTACAATGGTGTACAAGGTTGGTAAGTTTGACGAATCTATTTTGCGAAAAATCTTCTCTTATCTCAAACAAGCCACCTTAAATATTATGGCTATTTTCAAGATTATTGGAGTTAGGAAGAACAAATCAATTTTTGTTTAGAGGGGAAACCTTTCGGGCGTAGTTAACGCATGTGTGCATTGAACAGTATATTCACTCACCTTCAGGATTTAGACAATAATGAAAGTAGGTTTTGTTGTAATGTCTTTTGAAAGATGTTTTCACAGATTGAAACAATTACAAAAAGATTTTAATGTTATAATTGAATTAAAATTTTTATCATTTCGATTTCAACAAAACAAACTCTTATTGTTCTTAGAAGCAAGGTGTTCTGATAATACGTTTGTTCGATCACTTTTTGCAAATATTCAGCACATACGTTGCTAAAATTAAAAAAATTATCATGGAGTACATATTGCAAGGACGATTTGAGCTGATAAGCCTTTATTATCAAAATCAAACTTATGCCTTAGTAGTAGTAGTACAGTATTTAACGTAAACCATCTTGAACGTAACGTTCGTCATAAGAAGCAATGGAATTAATATCAAAACTTATTGGAACGGTTCAGTTATGGATATAAAGGGGTGCCATTGGAATTGTGAATGATTAAGCAGAATCTGTGGCGATATTGGTACCCGTCTAATATGCCAAGCACGCAATCTGTACGACATATTCCTGTAGTTCCGGGTGTTAGCCTATCTCTGATCTAAGCATTTTACTAAAGACAGGTTCTATCGGTACAAAATTAGGATAATTCATGACTTAAATGATAATGATTCGTAACGAAGGCAAATGCGAAATTATGGCCCATTGTAATGTAACAATAATCCCACAGTGCTTGTACAACGTTTGATTTTCTAACGAATGGAGCTTTTCACTTCAAGGATAGGTAAAGCGGCACAACTGTAAATTTTGGCGCGATACAAATCCCCATGTACATCGAGAAACCCACACTCAGTATCTGGAACAACTAAATGTTTGGGAAGGAATTTTGTGAGGCCATCTGTTCTTTTCTGGTAATTTAAACGGCGAAATTCATCTCGATGTGCAGGGAATTGGTTAGATAACGATCTCCTACTGGTTGAGCAACAATTGCATTTTCAACAGGACGGAGTTCCTCTTCACTACACCGCATATATCTCAATTTGCAATATCTTGGTCGCAGGATTAAAAAAGAAGTCCTATGGAGTAGCCTGCCTGATCTCTTGTCCCTAAACTTGTAAAATTGTTCTTATGGGGACATCTTAAGACCAATATTTTTGTGATTTTGCCAGAAAATTTAGATGATTTACGCCAGTAAATTCTAGATGACGTCAAATATCTCCAAATATGCTGAACCATGTAAGAGGCGGTTTTCACTCAAAATTTGAATTATCGTATGAAAGTAACTGGAGATCAATTCAAATACTTGATGTGAAATCATGAAATTTCTTTTTTCATCGTAAATATGATAATCTATAAGGCATTATTAGAATTGTTGTAGTGTGTAAAAAGGGCGAAAACATTACATCAACTTTCCTCATCGTCTAAAGCCTCATAATGAGTAAATCTACAGGTTAATGCACGTAGGAGCTAACTACCCTTGATAAGTTTCGCTTCAAAACAAAAAGTTCTTTTAATTGTTTCAGTATTCTTGAAAATAGCCTAAATATTGAAGAAGTCCGAAATGAACAAAGCGCCCTCCTCTTAGGGGGTTGCTCGTTGAATCCTAAAATATACATCAAAAGATGTTCCCCAAACGAAATCATTCGGGATAAGAAATATAGAGAGTGGCTCGTATACGATATATAATTTCTGTAATGATAGAAATTGCATTTGTGATCTTATAAATTCAGACTGCATTTATTTTCATTTATAAAACACTACAATTTTAAAGTTATAAATGATTATTAATAATAGATTTCATTTTCGTTCCATGAACGGTTTTGGAAACATTGAGGACAAGCATCTTCAGGGCCCTCCTTTGAAGGAACAAACCTCCTTAGAACGCATTTTTCAGCAAATGTATGTATATATATATATATATATATATATATATATATATATATATATATATATATATATATATATATATGTATATCTAAGGATAATCAAAGAATTTCAAATTATCAATTAAGCTCCGTATATACATATACTTAACTATCTATTTGTCTTCCGTTCTCAACACTCTAGAGATGGATACATCAGGACCGAGGTGTTATCGCTGAGGTGAACATCAACTCGCATTTCAAAAAGGTAAATCAACTGATCTGGCACTTAACAACCTAGTTATGAGGATCACTCAGTTTCTGACCCGCAAGGAGACTGCAGCTGCAGCCTTCATGGACATTGAGGGGGCGTTTGATGCGGCCCCCACTAGTTCGCTATGAGGGGCTGCAAGAGCCAGAGGAGTACCAAATATCATTTCGGAATGGATTAGTAACATGCTAAATGCCAGAGTCACCAACACTTCCCTGAAAGGGGAAGTAGTCAGTTTTGTGACCTCCCTGAGGGCAGCCTCTGCCAGCCACATGGAAGAGTATCATTCCCTCTGTTGTGGTGCCTGCTGGTTGATGACCCTCTGGCAATAATTGGCGCACTGGATGTTTATGTATAAGCGTACGCTGATGATATAGTAATTCTGGCTGTCATAGATGACAGCTCCGGAGGCTATGTCAGCAATTCAAAGGTGGTGTGAGAGTGAGAAACTTAGCATAAACTTCCATAAATACCTTATGGTACCATTCATCAGAAAAAGGAGGATATTTGTTTTTTGGTTAGATTTCAACCAATCATTTAAAATGGTACAAATTGATTCGCGAGACACAGAAACTTAATTGCCTATATCTCTGAAACTTAAATGACGATTGTCCTTTTCTTTGTCGAGGATAACTTCATATGAAGATGTTGATGGCCGAGCAGAGCGAGGCAAAAATCTTGGCCGCGGTTAAATGCACTGTATCATTCATATGCACGTGTTTTGATGAAGTCGATTCACCGTAACGGTGACATTTTCAGCGATTTGACACCCATTTGCAATACAAAGTTGAACGTAGAAGCGATTTAGAACTGAAATCAGATCCAATATTCAATTTTTCTTGTACATGGATCTTTTGCACTCTGAAAACTTTCTTATTTCGATGAATTTCCATCAGATAATGATGGATTTGGTTCAAGTGAAATCTCAACTTTCATCATATGTGAAAAAGTTCATATGTTCAAACTTGAACTGCTGGCGATCTACCTCAATATTTTTAGACTACTTACGATTGACTCTGAGAGGCTGCAAGTATGTGTGATGCAGGGTTGTCGTACATACACGATAAACCCTATCTACCAACCTACCTAAGTAGGGTGTACCGTAGCATATATAGATATTGGCTTTCCGCACAAACATTATTTTACTCAAGATTTGGGTTAGGTTTAGTTAGGTTCTCTATAATATCAATGAAAAAACTCATATTTATTCAAAATTGCGAGTTTATTGGTTGTTACAAAACAAAATAGTTACATATGGCGTTAAACTTGACTAAGGCGTGATTTTGGATGTTGAAGCGTGGCATTGCATGTCTTCAGCATACTTTTCATAAGATGGTACGTAACCACTGAGTGCTAATCGCAAGCATGATGACATATGATCGTTAGTTAGTAGATTGCGATATTTTGACTTAATGAACTCAAAGAACTAAATAACTCTAATAAGACGAAAGTAAAAACTACACAGGGACTTACAAGCGAGATTAAAATTAACGCAGGCATTAGACAAGGTGACAGCCTCAGCCCATGTCTATTTAATTTAATCATGGATGAAATAATAGCAGGTGTTAACCAAATGAACCAAGGCTATAGGATGGGTAACAAAACTATGAGAATATTGTGCTACGCAGATGATGCTTTACTAATAGCCGAGAATGAGGACGACCTACAACGCCTACTACAAAAGTTCAAAGTAACAACAGAAAAATATAACATGGTAATATCAACACAGAAAACCCAATCGATGGTAATAGCGAAAGATCCAATTAGATGCAAACTAGTAGTGAACGACCATATAATAGAGCAAGTTTAACACTTTAAATACCTAGGAGTAGAAGTATCGAGCGATAGGCAACTATTACAAGAAGCAAAACAGCAGACAATGAAAGCATCGAGAATATCTGGCTTCCTGAGAGATGTAATCTGGCGGAATAAGTACATAAGCACAGAAAGCAAAATCCGAATCTATAAAACCTGTGTGAGACCCGTGATGACATATGCGGTTGAGACAAGAGCTGAGACAACAAAAACAAAACAACTAATGAGGACAACAGAGATGAGAACACTAAGAGCTATAAGAGGTATTACACGCAGAGATAGAATAAGGAATGAGAATACGCTAAGGGACCTAGGTGTCCAGGATGTGGTGAGGTGGACAAGAGCACGTAGACGCCTATGGAGAGATCACGTAGACAGAATGGGCCCCGAACGTATGGCGAAGTGGGCAAAACCATAAAAACCCAACACATAGGAAGGCCGAAAAAGCTATGGCATGAGTGTAGGAGCTCCGGTTCGCAGCAGGGGCTGTAACAGAAAAACAGGACATCGTCCTATTTAAAGAAAAAGAAGAAGAAGAAGAACTTCATTTCATAAAATGCAGTTCGCACAAGTAGTGGGTTGACCCAAACATTGCCGTCAGTTGAAGGGCGATTTGCCTTAGATTCGGATATTTATCTTCAGATATAAAACACCAGAAATTTGTATCAGATGCTGTAGCTTTGAGATGTATATCTGATATAATCTGCACCAACTCATTTTCAACAGAACATAAGTTTATATTAATTTGACTTGCTATTTCAGTAGCTAATACCTCAATATTTTTACATGAAAAAGGATAACTCATAAATGATGTTATTTTAGCCAATTTACTGCAATCATAAAAACGCATTTCGAATTGTCCAAAATATTTGATAATTCAGGCTCATACGCATCATAATTCAACTGACGAATCCTTGCTTTCAAACACGGAAAATGTTTCAGATCCTTTCTTTTCAGTGGATCTATTATATCATAAGTTGCAATTTACTTTTGAATGCGTTTACTGCGCTGATCATCTCAATAAAAGTTTTTCCTCTACCTTGAAGCTCGAAGTTAATGGTGTTTAAGTGCATTATGATGTCAATCAAAAATGCAAAATCAGTCAGCCATTTTTCATTTTTCAACATCTGAGTGTCATAACCTCTTTCGTCTAGAAAAGCTGTTATTTCAGGCAATAATTCTTGAAACCTTTCTAGGAATTTTCCGCGACTCAACCACCTGACGTCCGTGTGAAGAACTAAATCCGGTATTCAGCTGACTCACTATCTTCACACTGCAACTTAAAGAGCCGTCGTTGCAAGTTGCGTGCACGGATGGAATTCACAATTTTTGTTGCAATGCCCATAATTTCCTGTGTTTAAAATTTTTGAGAACAAAATTTGTTGATGTATAATGCAATGGAATGAAAAATTTGAAGGAAATCTTCATTAGCTTGGACACAATGCCATAAATCCGTTTTTGTTTTCAGTCATTGCTGGTGCTCCATCGGTTGTAATGCACATTAATTTATATATTGGTAGCATGTAGTTTTTTACAAAATTGAAAAAAACGTCATATATATCTTCGCCACGAGTCTTCCCCCTCATAGGAATGATTGTCAAAAATTCTTCCTTAGCCAACATGTCATTGGATACCATCCGAATAAAAATACACAGCTGGGTAGTGTCTGTTATATCGGTGGATTCGTCGAACTGTGAAGAAAAGTATGTACATTTCATGATATCATGTTTTAGTTTATCTGCCATATCCTGACTCATGACTTCAATACGCCTTGCGACAGTCGGACGAGATAACTGAAGTTCTCTAATAACAGACATGATTTCTGTTCTATTTTGAAAATCTCCAAATAAAGTCTCACCCTCATCAATAGATCCTTCCTTCACAACCGATCCATCTTCGAATGATTTCTTGTTTTTCGCCAATATATGAGATATTTCAAATGACGCGATCGTAGCAGTTTTTGATTGTTTGGCTGGTATGGTGAACATGGTTTGTTCTTTTTTCAAACACGATATCGAATCACGTATTTATCGTTTTTTAATTCACTCTGGGGAGAAAAATCCTTTTCATAGTTTTTTATGAACCGTTTTATGATCTAAGTTAACTCGCTTAGGTATTGCAACTGACTCACGACAAATAGGTCAAATGCACTTATCCTTCAGCATACAAAAGAAAAATTTTTCCTCCCAATCGTCATTGAAATAATACGTTTTAGATTTCTTCACAGCACTCATTTTGTTCTATTTAATAATAAACTTTGTATCGACGTAGTATTTCCTTCAAGTTACAATTCAGAATGACTGCAATTCCTGCAGGCCCAACATTTATATCGGCGTGAACGCAAGTCTCGAATGTACCGCGCGTTCCTTTGATGAAGCCACCTCTAGCCGCTAGCAGAGTGTAACTTTATTACGTAATAATTTTTGTAGTTTCGTTACTCACTTATTAAAATTTTTTTTCTTCTCGGGATCTACTCAAAAAGCACTCGCGATCGACCGTTTGGGCAACCCTGGTCCAATCGATCATACGAAAATGACTTCTTGCACTCAGAAAACAAGTTTTCAATCTAATTCTCATTTACAGACACCATGGAACATGCTTAGAATAACTGATTGAGATACTGGTTAATTGCTTAGAACTATTTTTAGGGGAATTCGAAGCTTAAAGAATTTAACCATCAAGTTATTATCATACTGTCGACTCTATGAATATCTTTGTATGAAAAATTTTCATTTAAAAGCCAGTGTGCTGTAAAACTTATTTCCTTCCAATGTTTCTCCATTAACCTACAACTTGGCACTCTTTAGAAAGGAATTAAAGCGCTATTTAGATTATCTAGTCAGCTTTTGGAGAAGTGAATAATATGAAAGTAGTAAACAAAAAATTTGCATAAAGTCATGAAAATTCTAATCTAAAACCATCTACGAAATTATCATTATTCCTTGAAAGAGGTAAATTCATTAAGACATATTCCTAGCACATATTCAATTATTCATCCACTTGAATAAAGGCTTTAAAAAGATTGTACGTTAACGACTGTACTGCATTCATATGCCAATTTTAAAACATGTATCAGACATATATTCATTTCTTTAATATTAGGAGCCAAATAAAATAAAAGGCTATTAAAGTATCGATTAGATTGTCCTATATATGTGAAGTTTGGTAGTAATTCTATATCCACAATTGTAGTGCTTCGTTTTTTTATTGAATATAATTCCAGCCGTCTGGGATTCCTGTCTATTAGCTAATACACTCCGAAAATATCTTTTCAGTGAAAGCTACGCATCGACAAAATATGAACGTTTCCTTGGACAATATTCATGTATGCAAGAAGAAATAAAAAGTAATAGCTCTTTTCCTGACAGAGAAAATCAATCTGAAAGATCAGAAGAGCATTTCGTTCATACAATACTATCTAATGAGATAGTTGAATGCTCAAGCTCTATGCTGACTAAAATATAAATCACCAATATTTAATTTATTAAACACTCGAGAAATATAAGATATTTTGACTTGATGAAGATATTACCAAAGTAATTCTGAGCATAGCTTGTATTCACTTAAAGCAGGACGATAGAACCTCTCCTGAAGAAATTATAAATAAAATTATTTGATATATACTGAGATTGATTAAACAATTCATTTTGAATTGGCTTTTCAACTTTCCCTAATTCTTAATTCGTACATGTCTATGATGTTCAAAAATTGAATTCAAAACACTTAAATGACGATTAAATGAAAAATTTGATGTATATAACTACGATAAGTCAATAGATGAGAGCTGATCATAAATCTTCCCACGTTTCGCAACTCATCTAACGCAACAATCAATAACAATCTCGGACTATTCCGAAAATACATCAACCCTGACTGAAGTCCGTCCTATGCAACCCATTTTCTACACATTTATGTTCAGTTCCCACGTCTCAAACCAAAAACTAATGCAGAAGTATGCGAAATCTTACATAAATTTGGTCCTTTCAATGTTCTTTCCTTTCAAATCTATCGCTCTCTCTTCATCCTTTCAACCCGCTGATGCGTAGGGGTGAAAGTGAGAGAAACAGCAGGCGGAACCTATTTGAAATTTGCTTTTCATATATCTATTTATTTACCTGGTCAAGGTAGAGAAATATTGTATTACGAAGGGATGAATACTTTACCTGATCTAGACAAGGTTGGGACGAAAGGGGATGAACTTGGTCCATTATGTATTTATTTTCTATTTCGCAACTATAAAGTTTCTTGAAATATTCTGATCTCTCTTGCACAATTCCTTTCCATTCAAATGGATTCCTTTTCTCCTAATTCTAAGGGTATTTTTAATATTATTCCAAACTTATTTTGCAAGCATGCTGAATTTGCGAAACCGAAAATATTTTTCTGAAGAAACGTGTATTTCAGCATTACACTTGAGATGTAACATACAAATACAAGTTGCCTATAGTAATTAATTTATTCTTATAGATGGTTAGAGGAATGGTTTCATTCTCAAATTCGTTCTTGAAATTAACAACTTCACACTATGGAGGATACTCTGTTATCAGATAAGTTAGCCGCGGGCTTAGGTTAGAATTTGAAAGGAATTCAGTATTGTTTCCGGATTAATGACTCTCATATAAAGATTTGTCAAGCCACCAGGTAATACCTGCTGTGGTATCTGATATGTGCACGTATTGAATTTATTAAATCAAAACTATTGTTGAAATTCTAACAACTACTCTTAGATAAAACTTATGAGCTATCATTGTAGAAATTAAATACATCAATCGAAAGATGTCACGTTATTGAGAAATGTTTATATCTAACTGTCTCCAAAACTAACCAATTAGTTTGCAAAACCTTACCAGTACTTGAAATTTGGAAGAACTAATTAAATAAGATGAAGACAGAAGGCTTTCAGTTTTTCGCAAATATATCAGAAACTGTTAATTTTTAGAAAATGATCGAAGAAGAATCTTGAAAAGCGCGTAATTCCCAAAAAATTTTTCAACTTTCGAAATTCTTCTACCTTATTTTAACCTTGCGCGCCTAAAGAGTACTTACACCATTTGAAACAATTTTTTTATAATATGAAATATCGATTTGAATAGCATATGCATCCCTTTCGAAATATAAAAGAATGAAGTTCCATTGGAGACAACTTTTTCTCAGCTAAGCAATTATTGATTACCGAAGTACCTTTCGTTTTCATTGAAGACAACAAAAAAAGTATTTAAACGATGTTTGTCTCATAAATTTTGAATTCAAACAAAAAAAGTGAGATATTTTTAGGTTAATTATTGAACATTTTTTGCAGTGTTCAATGAAAATCGGGGTACAAAAACATTACGTCAGCTTAGTGCATAACTTTGGAAAAATGAATTGAAATTTTCTTGCAATAAAATTCATTCCCAAGTATTTTAATGCTTCCTCAATTTATTTCAAATTTAAAATTAATACTGAACAGTAGAAAATTTTATTATTATTTTTAGTACTGTACTCACTCTGAAGGTAATGCGCTCGTATCGTAAATAATAGTAGAAATTCTATTTTCATTACTGAATCAAAATTACACATAATACAAATATACATATACGGAGTTAAAATTTTGTTATTCGAAATCTATGTTGATAATTTTTTGCTTTTGATAAATCCTAAAATATTTGCTTTTTCTTGCAATAGCATTTCAATTTCGTAGGTACCAGCAGTCACAATACATTATACAAGAGGTCATTCCGATTTGAACTTGTGAAGTTAACTAAAACTCAATTACATATTGCTACCTAGCATATAAAATTCAATGAGTTTCTTATTACTTAATTGTCCTCTTAGTGGTACCCACTGAATATGAATCAGCAAAATACTCTATAAATTCATTCATGATCCTTGAATATTCAGACTCCGGCTATTTCCCGAAAAAGAACATTGATTTGAAATGTAGAGATGAGGATTGAATTCATGTTTTATTTCATATTAAGAACTGAATTTTTCTTATAATTTTTCTAAAGTTATTTTTCTTGCTCGTCAACACATTATGATGTAAGTAAATTTTGAAGAAAAAGATAGTTTGAAATGGCCGGAAGAATTTCGATGAGATTCTATTGTGCGACAAAAAGTATCCGGAAATTCTCTTTGCGCGTTGTGTATTTTAAGTTTCTGTATGTTGGTGGGACTGTCCTTAGTTACTCTGCCAAACATGAGCGCGATCTGTGAACTAGTTTGTTTACGACAGCTGTTGAAACCAGTCGACCTCAGTGGTACTCTGTGAATTTTACAATGAAGAAAATTATTGAACAAAGAGTTTGTCTCAAATTTAGTGTTTTGAACGAAATTCCGTGCGCTGAATCGTTGCGAATGCTGCAAAAGGCTTATGGAGACTCTGCTATATTGAAAACCCAAATGCACGAGTGGTACAAAGCCTTTAAAGACGATCGGGAGTTCGTCGAAGATTTTCCTCGTTCCAGACGACCTTCGACCTCTTCAACCGATGATAACGTCCTAAAAATCAAGGAAATGGTGCATGAAAATCGTCATGCCAGTAATAAAGAGATAGCTCGAGATCTCAACATGTCTCGTGAAACCGCTCAGTTGATTTTGGTGAACCAATTGGGCATGCTGCGCGTCGCCGCTTGGCTAGTTCCGATAGAGAATTTTCTTCAAAAACAGTACCGGATGCAAGTATCTGCCGATATATTGGATCGTGTGAATTCTAATCCTACATTCAAGGGGCGGATCATAACTGGTGACCAGACATGTGTTTATGATAACGACACTAACGAGCCAACAATCATCGGAATGGGTGAGAAAAAATGAGCCAAAACCGAAAAAACCTCGCTGAAGTCGTTCGAAAATGATAATGATGCTGACTGTTCTTCGATATTCATGGTGTGATTCATCATGAATTCGTTCTGCAAGGTCAAATGGTCAATAAGGACTTCTATTCAACCGTTTTGACACATTTGCGTGAGAATATTCGGCCGGATTTGTAACAAAACAATTCGTGGATTTTGCACGACGATAACGCACCCTCTCATCAAGCCACGGTTATTAACGACTTTAAAACTAAACCCTGGATAAATACCATCAAACAGCCGCCTTATTCGCCTGATCTAGATCCGTGTCACTTTTCTCTTTTCTTCAAACTCTGGGGAACCAGATTTAATTCGATAGACGTCATAAAAGAAAATTCGCAGAAGGAGATGAAGGCCATCTCTGAAAGAGACTATAAAAAATGTTTCGATTATTGGAAAAAACGTTGGCACATGTGTATTGCTTCAAATGGAGCATATTTTGAAAGGAATTCGATAAACATTGAAGTAGATTCAGGTTTCTGCGTTTTATTTCAAATTTCCGGATACTTTTTTATCACAGAGTATATTTGTCATTAAGATATCTGAATTCGAGATGATTCCTACTATCTTAATCCGTCATAGCACTTACCGAACATGATATTAACCCCAAATAATATCTTTTTTACCTCTTGTCCTAGTATTCTTACTGTGTGCACATGGTATTCTTTCTTTCTTCTTCTTCGCGTGCTGTGTTCGTTCAACGAACGTTAGCTATCATATTAGCTACAATTACTTTATTTACATCAGATCTGAACAGTGATTCTAATGTTGGACCGAACCACTGACGTAAGTTCTTCAACCAGGACGTTCGACGTCTGCCTTGTTCCCTTCTGCCTTCGATTTTACCATGCATTATAAGTTGTAACATTTCGTATTTTCTGGGTGCCTTATAACCGAGTAGACACAGCATCCAAGGTAGGTCATTTTATTATCCGAACTGAATGTCTCCTATTCCTTCTTCTATCTTTCTGTATACCCTCTCGTGAATGAATCACAAAAATACTTTCAGAGCATGGCTCATTAAGCTGATGGTTCGATATTCACTACATTTCTTCGCATTCGGCTTCTTGGGAATGGTGACAAATACAGACTTCAACCAATCATTCGGTATTGTGCCACTATCGTAAATTTTGTTGAAGAGTCCGACCAGTATACCAACACCTTTTTCTCCCAATAGTTTCAGTGCTTCGCCAGGGAGCTTATCTCGACCTGTTGATTTCTTGAACTTCGCTCTATCAATATGTTTTTCATTTTTAGATTTTGTAATTGGTGGTCCTGTGTGGAGTCCATTAACTCTTGATTTTTCGATCTATCATCAGCAAAGAATCGCTCCACATATTCTTTCCATTGTATGAGCTGTTCTTCAGGATCTAAAATAATTTTACCACTTTCATCGACTAAGCTGTTCGTTGCTTTCCATTCTTGCAATCCAATGACCTCTGACTTTTTCATGCAGATTGAGTATATCATGTTTTCTACCGAAATCCTCGATCTCAGTACATTCTTGCGAGTACCAATCTGCTTTAGCTCTCCTTATTCTTGCCCTTACTTCTGTATTGAGCCTACGATATTGATCTGGATTCTTATTCCTGTGTAATGCTCTTTCAGTCATAAGATCTAGGATGTCGTCTGTCATCCATCTCTGTTTTCTTGTTGGTCTTTCCGCTTTCATATTCATTCGCAAGGTGTCATTAACGCTATTTTTGAAACTGTTCTAGACGTTCTCTATGTGGAATTCAGCTGTCTTACCGATAAGTTCCAGCATGTTTTCTATCATTTCATCATTTCTTTCTTTCTGTCAAACATTATGCAGATTTTCTCAATAACCAATAGGATACTTTTTTTATGCATTTTTGATCCTCATTTCATCAGAATTTTCAATTATACCTTCTTCATATTTTGTTAAAATTTTGCCCTGCACAACCATTCTGAATTCTTTATTGATTCGTTTCTGTTGTGTTTTTTCTCTACATTTCATTCAACACGTATTCATGATTTTTACAACAAACCAAGAAAAAAGTATTTTTTCACTGAGACTCAATTCAAAATGATTCAATGGAATGGTACCATGTTGAAACGGCAAGACTAACAAAAACAGGAGCTTTCCAATAATGTATCACATAATCTACATATATTGTCATTTTCATAAAAATGTTGATGATGTAACATTTTGAGAGATTTCAATTAAAAAACTTAAGTCTGTCACTAAGCTGGAAAAACAAATAAAAATTAACCTGTTCAAGAGTTTTTCACAAAATCTGAAAACTATCTAATTATTACAGGTAGTCCATTTGTATTTGAAATTTTGAAAAGTTACTTTTCTATACGCTAATTTATTGAAACTAATGAATAATCTACATTACATATGACATTGAGTTTCCATGTCACTTTGACGTTCGAAAATTGCTGTTTCACTGAAAAACGCCAACTCAATGGCATCTGTAACGTAGATTATTTAATTATTTTCTCAAAATATTTGGGAATTTTCGAAATCGTGAATAAAACAAAAACCACCTGGATTAGGTTTTAGGTATAAGAAACCTAAAAAATAATAAATAAAAAAAATTGAAAAGTATATTATGCTATTTAAAATAACAAATATGGGTTTCGTTTCTGGTATAATCGGAAGCAGTATAACACTGAAAATATTTTTAGATCGTAGTTCCGTATTAAATCTGAAATTTGGTGATAATCGATACATTATACATTAAAAACGTTAACTAGTAAAAGACATTATGTTTCTAGCCCTCTTGAGTGTGTTGCTAGTGGTGTAACTCGGGGTTAGGTACTCGGCCCTTTATTTTACTCTCTACTAGTCCATAACTTAAAAACTGCAGAGTTGAAGACACGATATGACACTGTTGTTGGTGATTCTGTGTTACTCTATACCCGAATCTCTCAGGAAGACTTAATGAACCTAATAAACTCTAACTTAATGAGATATTATAGTTGGCTACTACGCAATTAATTGAAAATGAACATAACAAATTAAAATATATATTATTCAGACAAACAAATTTGAATTATTTCCTACACTTTAATTGAAGGATATTACACTATAATTTCTTCGAAATAGTTTCTATTATGTATTTAATAAAGTAATATCAAAGGTGAGATCGGTTTATAGTTGTAGAAATTACTTAACCCAAAACACACTGAACATATAGAATGCATATTTTGTATATTTTTGTAACATCTTCGATACTTACTTATAGCATGGGGAACTTGTGGATTAAGTGAAACTAAAAAATATAAGTATCACAAAATAAAGTCCAAAGAATATTATTTAAATATTATCATCTAACACCCACAGACCTCTTACGTAGAACTAAAGATAATTCAGAAACTAAAATATTTCAAACAATGTAAATATATTTATAATATCGCCAACAAAAACAAGAACAAACCTGAAATCTTATATACGACACAAGTACACAATCACTTTACAGTGAATCGAACAAATATATTCAACCAATCAGTGAGGATCAACAAAAGTCTTTACAACCCCATTTAACAGACAACATTTAATAATCCACCAACATGAATAAAAACAAATCTTTTCCTAAATTAACAAGCTTGCTAAATAAATATTTCTGCTCAATTTAGTTTAAGTAGCTGTCTAAAGTTTAAATTGTCAGATTATGTAACAAAATAATTGTTTGTGCTGAACAGCACTCTTATCTTACCATGCAAATGTGGAATCTTACCTCAGATATGGTACTATTTTTTGGGGGAACTCACTCATGAGCAAGAGGGCCTTCATACTTCAAAAACGTTGCATCAGAAACCTGTAGGGATTGAGCATGCGAGAGAGTTGTAAACCCTTTTTCATTTCTGGGAGAAAACTTACTCATCCGAGCCTTTTTATTTTAGAATGCTGCTTATATGTAGAAAAGAACATCAACTCATTTCAAACTTTTGGTACAGAACATAATTATCCCACAAGGCACCGAGACAACCTTATTACTTTTAGACACAACTATACCTATTTGCAAAAAAACGTAATATTTATCTCGATTCAACTCTATAATAGAATACCCTTAGAGACACGACCCTTGCCAATTTTGGTATTCAAATGAAGACTGAAGAACTACCTGCTAGAAAGAGCATACTATGATGTCCAGGACTTTTTCGACGATATTTTGTGTAGAAATCATTTTCGTTTTTTGTTTTGTACAATATTTCAATTTTATTTATGTTACATGTTTTGTTTTTATATTGAGATGCTTCACTGTTCTTAACTATTAATGCAATTAATGTAATTTGACATGTTCACTGTACCATACTGAACTAATAAAATTTCTATCTATCTATCTATCATTACTATTCAATTTTGATGTTTTATGTTGTAGAAATTTAGATTTTATATTATTGTTAATTGAAAAAATTTTTGGTATGGAGAATGGGGGCATACGTAAATTAAGTCCCGCCTGTATATTTCTATATAAATTGAATCCCATGGTATTTTCTTGTAAGTGACTCTATATCCCCATTTCTCAGAGCTAGGTGAATAAGCTTACTTGACACAAATATTGTCGAATGCTTTGCATTTTAAACCATTGCTTAATTTCTGACGCTAAAACTTGATTCCTTCTATTGGTCCATGCGAGTGAGATGATGGTCCATCTAATACAATTTTTCCCAGCAGGTATTGCTACAACACATGCATCTTTCAGTGTTTTTCGCCAAAGTTGAAATTGTAATTTTATTTTATTCTATTGTTGAACATTTAAATAAATTTATGCTTATGGGAAACATTTTCAAAATGCAATTCGGAATTTTAGAGTTAAAACTATTTTGTGGGCATTAAAATTCCATGATGTTATCACCTAGAATTTTGGTAAATTACAAATGATTATCACTAATGAGAATATTGTATATGTATTGTAATATAATGAGAGAAATAAAGATTTGTAACCAAATTTGTTTTCCTCCAGTATATTACCATTTATAAAAATATCTACAATCGGAAGTTTCATAAAAGACTATCCAATTATAAGGGGGGTCATCCATACTTATCCACACCAAGTATAGTCCATGTACCACTAGAAAACGATAAAAACTAGGTTCTTGCAACCCACTTCCACTAAATATCATCAATATATATAAATATTCATGATTCGTATCACAGGTACCATTCTGAGTTTTTATGAAAAGCATAATACTTATTCATTTTCGACATAATCCTTCATGACAGAAATAACATTCATACTGAAGTCCCCTATAGGTAACATACAAATCCTTCTTCAAAACCGCATAAAAAGTCAGCAACCTAACATTTATAAGACTACAAAATGTGGTTGTTAAATTCTAAATCGAAACATCCACGCGTCGTCGTAAAAAAAGTGATATATGAGCATGGAACTAAAGAAAAGAAGAATGACTGAATTGTACGAAGCTTTTGCAGAATCTGCTTCTTGCTCTAGAGCTCACGCAAATGCTATTATCGAAAGGTAGATTTAACGCGTAACATGAAGACCTTTTTCTCTTCTCAGTGTAAATTCTATTTGAGATTTTTCGTTAGAATAGATTAGCATGTTAGTTCAAATGCGAATGAAGACATAAAAATGGTGTCAGATCACAGATTAGGAAGGCCGAACGAAGTAGGTATAGGAAATAGTCAATAGGTAGAATATGGGGATAGTAGAACAACAATTCTCCTAAACGAACGATAAAATTATTAAAGTTTTTTAATTGTTGAGTTCACAAACAAATAAATATCTATAAAGAAATGGAAAGATATTCGATGATTCCAAAATGTTCGTAATCGTCTTAATTGGGTTTTTATTGAAAAAAATAGGGAGTGCCTCAACAGATTTTAAATTGTTGAAAACACTGAATATAAGTTTTTCTCTGGGATATTGTTTGACAACTGAGGATTCAAACGTTTGAATTGCTTATTCTCTTTTGTAATCGTGGTGGTGGAGGAAAAGTTTTCAAGAGAAAAAAATTAGCCTCTATAACAGAAGTAATCGTAATATTTAAATGAACTAAGAAATCGAAATTTTTGTATGCTCTCTTAACCTTAACAGCAACAAAAATGTTTCACAATTAACAAAATGATCAATATTTTTAGTTGATCTTTTCTATTTGTTATGATTTTGGAGAAGTTCGGAACATTAAAAAATTTTGGTCATTCGTAAAGGAAAGAAATAAAGTTAGGCCTAACTGTAACAGTTAATTTATTTTTCCTTTCGGATGTTAGTATATTCAATCCCGGTTTCTTTTTCTGATCCTGAGTTCCGGGTACTAATCCCGGGATTATTAATAGGTGATCGAAAGTCCGAGTACTAACTTGAAAATTGAACTCAAATTTTTAAAATGATTACAACTTCAACCGATAAATCCAAACTCCCCGTATACATAAAAACACAATATTCTGCAAATATGAGTATAATTATATTGTATAGTGATTATTGTTGCATTATTATAGGTCTTGACTGAAAAAGTAACTTCAATCAAATTCTACTTCATACTGCACTTCGAATGAAAATCAACTCAATCATAATTAATTAACAAAGTAAAAAAAATTTAAATACTTTCATGGCATAAATTGAAAAATTTTAAGACATGTTTTTGAGACATAATTTTAGGACCATTATCAAGAATAATTTCTATAAAGTTAAATAATTATATATATCATTTATTTCACCACATTGGTATCAAACTATAATAAACTGTTACAATAAACAAAATGATCAGACATATCACTTCTGGTCGAATAAACTCAAAAATTTGCACATTTATGTAGAATTTTATTTTCCACAAAATATTTGCGATTCCATCGATCACTACAAAAGAGTAAATTTTCTACCTACTCTCACTCTCTTCGGCAATATTAACCCTTCGAACAGATATCCTTTTGTTGTCCAATCTGACATAATAACTTTGCACAACAAAATGACAAGTGGATCGGCAAAGGTTTAACAAGTTAGGTAGAAATTTATTTTTACATTCCATGGGAATTTCTAACATGAGAGTTTATTTATCCATTCCAATTCGATCGTCGTGGGAATGTGTGGGACTTCTATACCAACTGGTCATTGCGAATATGGGATGTCATTCATTTGAATTTTGTGGGGTTTTATTTGAATATGTTATTGATTTGTATGTAAGAAATATGCAACCTGCTGCTTTGTGCTATTTGAAATCAGTGTGAAAGAGAAGTTACTCGACTTTATTCCCACGAAATTATATTTTGATGTTTTCCATTGGTTACATGTATTGACATTTTGAAATTTAAGAAGTTTTTCATGAAATTTTATTGCATATCATCGAAAAATTAAGAATTTAAAGCCGTCGTTTGAATATGAATTCATTTTCAAGATTGTCTTCTTTATATTCATCAACGATAGAGAAAAGGTCCCTTCAGATAATTGTTGGATCAAGTTTAAAAATTTAACAGCATAAAATGGATATATGTATAAAGATAAACTCAAAATTATCAAAATGAAACCAGAGTCGGGAACGGTGAGCATGTTCGCGAATGTTGGCGTCATTAGTAAAGAAGGATTTAGGGATCTGAATTTGAGAAGTGTGATTACTGGAAACATCATAATGAGTAGTAAACCCAAATCGAACCTCTGTGGAACATCACTTGATATAGTTCTTGAGAAAGAATCTGTTCCGAATTTTAGTAGTTATTCTATTGACTTTGCGAAATCGAGATAGATTATGTCCAATTGTAATCCCTGATCTAGGGAGAAAGGATAATTCCTTGGACGTCAGTATATTCATTAGAGTGGTTATTGTCATATTCTTTGTATCTTATTTGTGAAAAGAAAAAACATTTTCGAATGAAACGATGATGCCTTCTGGGGTTCAAGATTATTTTAATTAAATACAGCCAGATTAGGAAGACTCACATATGGCCTATTTTCAAGACATGAAGAACAGGCTAAT
The DNA here is from genome assembly GCA_013387265.2 of Cryptolaemus montrouzieri. Classification (NCBI taxonomy): domain Eukaryota; kingdom Metazoa; phylum Arthropoda; class Insecta; order Coleoptera; family Coccinellidae; genus Cryptolaemus; species Cryptolaemus montrouzieri. Next base: position 32,253,979 of record JABFTP020000124.1, on the reverse strand, counting down.
CACACACTATTCGGGAAGATTTAATCTTATCAATAATTGAAGAAGTAAAACACTATGCTCCATAAACCGCCTATTGTTATTATCTGAAAAATTAGTTCCAGCAATAGTACTGAGGAATTGATAAGATGGCTAAAAATACTGAAGAATCATTGTGAAAGTAGCAAAATTGTCTTGTCTAATCTTATTTTTTCAATTTTTAATTCATCGAGATCAGTCCACAACAAAGAAGCATTATTTTTGTCATACACACGGTTGATTCATTAAAAAATTTCAGCAATGAAATCATTAATCAAACTTCTCGAAGTTCACTTAGACGGCTCTCTCGCGGACGAACCATGTATTTCTGTGCAATAAGATTGCCAATCTATGTTACGCAAGAAAACAATTGCTTCTATTGGTTAGAGGAGAGTAGTCTTTTATCTATTATGCTCACTTTGAGCCTAGGATGAGGTATCTAATTATTTCTTGGGGTAAAGCGCTATCTGCTGAGCTTGTTTTTGGCCTTCAAAAAAGAGCCATTAGATCCAAGTCCAACTTTTGCTATCTCTAATAGCAGAAAATCTTCAAATCCGAGAGTGTACCTAGTTTTTTGTAAATTCCAATATTAGCAGGTTTAATACATTGAACGGAAATGACTTATGTAATACAAGACATGGCAATCTCTTACAATATCTAAAGCATAACCTTGCACTATTCGAAAACATCCAGATCTAAAGGCTACCGTATTATCTGAAAGAATATGTAAATTCAAAAAGTAATTAAGGGACTCCTCGTTGAGGAATCATTCAAGTCGTTAAACGAGAGTTACGAGGGAGTGTCCCAATAGATAGATAGATCATTTTACTTGTTCAATTTGGTACACATACGTACAGTGCACGTGTCAAACACATGAGAAGAAACAAAGACGATGCATAAATAAAAACATAAAACAATACATCACATAAAAAATAGCAAATACAATAAAATCAATTACTAAATGAGTCGTCTAAGAAATCCTAAGCTTCATAATAAGCCTTCTCCAAAAGTTTTTGTTTAAAATGTCGTTTGAATGCTGAAAGTGGCAGGATTCGCAATCTTACAGGAATTTTATTATAGAGTTGAATGGACATGAACAGTACATTCTTCTGCAGATATGTGTAGTTGTGCCTATAGGTTGTTAAGTTGTCTCTGTAACGAGTAGTGTATTGATGTTCCGCGCGAGATGCAGTGAACAGGTGTAGGTTTCTTTTTACAAAGAGACAGCACTCAAGAACAAAGAGACCGAGAAGAGTGACAATCTCCAGCAGGCTCCCTGCAGCTTCATCGAATATCCCCAAAATGCAACACCACACCTAGGTTCAATACGCTAGTAAGCTCTATTACGACATTTCCTCAGCGCATAGCAAGCTCCACCTATGGTCTTCGTAACATGGTCCCTCGGCATGACCAATCTAACCTGGAGTCAATCCTTACTCCCAAGAAAGCGACAGTATCCTCTGCAGTTATAGTTTCATTGTTATATACTATGCTTACTTGTTCTGTTGGCTTTCTGAATCCGAATCAGATTATTTTCCAGGATGTTTAGGGTATCAACTGATTTTATTTTGAGGGCTTCAACATCACGTTCCGATAAAACCAGTGATTTGTTGTCAGCTTATTGCTGTACATTGTTCTGTAGTTCTTCAGGTAAGTCATTCGTGTATATTATGTACAGAAGAGGTCAAAATATAGATCCCTTATGAACTTTAAGACTTTCTAACTCTAACATTTGGAAGTATAGCAATTGGTCTGTAATTAGATAATGCTGTAGGATCTCCTTTTTTCTTGAATACAGGCTTAATTCTAGCTATCTTCAGCTTACTAGATAAATTTCCAGTGAAGAGCGTCAAGTTTATCAAGTGACAGAGCGCTGCGATGATGTGGGCTATGCGCTTGAGAAGCTTTATGGGAATCTCCTCTCTTCCATCAGCATTGGTATATAATATATATAATAGGAAGCGCTAAAGTAGTTTAAAGTATTATCAGTTGAAATATCATTAGTTTATGTATTATTAAGAACATTTCCTACGTCCAGAAGGACCCTGGTTTTGGTTTCAGAAGAAACATGTGGTTCAAGAATAGGTTAGGTTAGATTTCTTCTCAAGTATAATTCTGTTAATACTCCGAATTGCTAGTGAGCCGAGGCTGAGGAAACTATAAGTCATTTAGTCTTGGACTGTCCTATATCTCGGTATCCAGATGGTTTTCAATGCTATCCCATAATCTCACATTTATCTTCCGGAGTTCTGGTTAAAATGAAAAACAAAACATTAATAATATCATTCCTCTATATTTTCCTGAGCTTACATTTTGAGAGCGTTCGTGAGAGGCTTAGAGTATTTTGAATGTACATATTGTGCTTTCTTCTGATCATGTTTGGACTCATATAAAACTTTGACATTGAGCAATGATTTTGTTTATGGTTTTATTCTATTTATATGTAATTCTCTCTTTTTAGTTCGACTAAATGAATAGATCCTATATCCTTTTGTAGATCGATTGGATTAATGAAAATTATTAATATTATTATTATTATTAAGATTGAGAAAATATGTCAAATATGTTACAAAATTGGGAACAGATACAAAAGGGGGACCTTATTTATTACTCTGAAAATGTTATTTGCCAAAAAAGAACTTCCTTTGAATAATATTGTCAGTTGCTACGAATAGCACACCGGCTATATCACAAAAATTCCGAAGCGTGTTTAAAAAATTTCTGACATGCTTAATGTGTTTGGGTAATTGATCGCCACCATTTATTTACGAAAAATCTTAATAAACGGCTTTATACATTACTACAATATGTCATCAGACAATTTGATAAATCAGAAGTAACTTGATAACAGATTCAACTTGGTATTGTCAAAGATTTCAACTGATTGCTGCTTCACGCAGAAATGCTCTGCTTATTAAAAGGTACTTGCTTGACCCCATTTGACAATCTGTTGTGATCTGTTATAGAGTTTCTTGGAACGACCCAAAGTTACGCGCCAATCTGATCTCATAAAGAACCATATTGAGTTCTACACAGAATTGTATAAATTGTTTAATACCCCTAATAAACAATCTGAATTTAAAATTTGAATTCGCCTATTAGTGTATGAATTTGAGGAAAAAATATACTTCTACAGTGTTATAAGATAAATTTATCTAAAAATTACTTGTTTTCGTCATATTTTCTTTCTTTTAGAATCAGTCGTGAATAAAAGAGAAAATAAAAGTTCACAAAGGAGGATGACGTTTCTGAAGTCTGATGATAAAGAACAAGTTGGAGGCTCAGATTCTAAGTAAGAAACATATGAGATCCAAAGTGATCGCGATAGCGAAATGAACGAATTTCAGGTAGATACAAGCGAATCGTCAGAAAATTATGAATATATCCCTTCAGGGCAAAACGACCATTTTTATTTTACAAGACATAATGACAAAAATGGTCTTACCAACAATGGTCATCGGGTGCTGTTAGAACACGAGGCCATAACATAATTTCACATTCGCCAGATGTTAAATCAGCACCGAGATTCGCGAAGACGCTTCTGGAATATATCATCTTTCTTCTGATAATGTTTTGAACTTACTCGTAATGAGTAATATGAAGTACATCGGACAAGTCTCAAACAACTTTCAAAGAGAAAGTTACGCTAAAGATATAAAAGCGTTCAAGGGTTTGTTGAATATGTCTGTACTGTTTAAAGCCTCACATCTCAATCTCATTGATCTCTGGGCCAACCGACGAAACCAGTGTAGAAATGTATCGCCTGAGACTGAGTCATCAACGTTTCCTCTCTTTGCTGTGATGCCTCAGATCTGGCGATAGAAAACCCGATTTACAAGTTGATAATTTAGCAGCTAAACGCGAGCTCTACGATATGTTAAAAGTAACATTTCAAAAAGAATAAATGTGATGTGATGTGAAATGTGGTGAAAATATGACTATAGTTCAGCAATTGATAGGGTTTCGTGACTGTTTTGAAGGCAAAGTTCACATGCTCAGTAAACCAAATAAATATGACATAAAGGCTCAGAAGTTGGTAGATTCAAGAACTTTTTATATTTGAATTTGGGGGGCTTCTGCTTGGTAAAATTCCATTATCAATAATAGAAAACAAGTAGTGTGTTTAAGAATTTTACTTAAAATTAAGATTCGTAATATATATTATATATATATATATATATATATATATATATATATATATATATATATATATATATATATATATATATATATATATATATATATATATATATATATATATATATATATATATATATATATATATATATATATATATATATATATATATATATATATATATATATATATATATATATATATATATATATATATATATATAGTGAAACGCGTTACGAATCGCAATTATTAAGTAAAATTCCTTAAAACACAGTATTTGTTTTTTATTATAGAACTTTTTATGGTGGCATCTAACTTTTATTCTGGCAATCATTCTGCTCTTCCATACCAAGTCTCAAATAGTCCTAGTGATATAGTGCAACATCTTGTAGAGCCAATAAATGGAAGTTACCGAAATATTACCACAGAAAATTGGTATCCGAGCATCAAAATCGTAAATGAACTCTTGGACCCACTCAAAAAGCTCACTTAGCTCATTTCAGTTGGAAAACTAAATCAATTATTCCTCAGATTTTTTTGCCAAACAAAAGCAGAACTCTGTCCACCTCACTATTCGGTTTAAAAAAAACAATGACATGACCATAGTTTCATATGCTATAAAACCAAATAAATCGGTTCTGCTATTGTATTCTCTACACCACGAAGCTGATATCAACCCAACTTCAAATAATCAGATGGAGCCTCAAATAATCCTATTATAACAAGAGAGTATCACAATGTATTGCATTTGTGTATAGTGTAGACAAGCGAATAAAACGATGGCCTCTAGCAATTTTTTCCATTTTATGAATGTCACTGGCATAAATGCCCTCCTTATGCATATATATATATATATATATATATATATATATATATATATATATATATATATATATATATATATATATATATATATATATATATATATATATATATATAAAATATATAATATATATATATATATATATATATATATATATATATATATATATTATATATACCAAAATATAGAATCATTTATATTATATATATATATATATATATATATATATATATATATATATATATATATATATATATATATATATATATATATATATATATATATATATATATATATATATATACTTGAGACAAGTTGAATTATTCGTAGATCAATGAATAATCCTTCCTGACAAGAGCTCGTTCCGAAATCCACCTGTCATGCACGCAGCTCCCAAGAGCCACAATGGTGCAACTAAGCAGGATACCGAGAAACGAAGCGGCAGACTGCAGTTTTCTCCTTATTAGAAGCTCATCAGTGTCGCATATCGCTTCTCAGCATTCGAACAAATTACCGAATGGTACCCTAACGATAACAAAAAGGACGTATCTCGTAAAAACGTACGAAAGTCGCCCTCTATGGACCGAGACGGTGAACCCGCTACTGGACTTCGAGAAAGATACGAACAATAACAAACAGATGTGAGAACCTTAAAAATTCCAACACTTGGAAACATCTTTCGCCGGTCCGTGAATCACATCAACAGTACAAAACAAGTGAGTAAATGGTTGGAAATGGTGCTGTGGGCCTCTTTTTCCAGGATAAAACCTCCTGTCGGTAAATATTCGATAAAACAAATATTTTCCGCGATGAACTTCGCGAAGAGTCAACATATGTGTCTTGAGACAAGAAGAATTATTCAAAATTCCGTAGATCAATGAATAATCCTTCCTGACAAGAGCTAGTTCTCAAATCTGCCCGCCATGCACGCAGCCAGGTAAATATTCCTATAATTTCTGTAATTAGTTTTATTATTAATGATATGTTATTTTTTTATTATTCCTTTATACAACCGAGTTGTATATATTGACAAGCGTACTTGACATCAATATTATCGCTTATTATTCATTAAATTTCGTGATCAATTTTTAGTCCTTAAACAGTATCTCGCAATGGTTCGAAAATTATATCATATTTGCTATAGCTTTACGTTACTGATTCGAGATGATTATTAATGTTTAAAACTGAAAAAGGAATCTTTCATGTTGACTTGAAAAATATTTGAATGTTTTCGTATTATATCAAATTATGTGTGTCCATTTTTATTTATGTCCACAAAAATATTGAACTTGTCACTTACCTACCTGATACAGTTTCCAACACCGTAATATCATAAAAGCACCGCACTTGCTGGTTTGTTGTGAAAAGCAATAATCCCTTAGGGTAACAAACACAAAAGGGTTAACAACCACCAATAAGCGAGAGTGAAAGGGTTTTACCCTTTACGGTTCATCTGTACACCCGTTCCTCCAACGGAAGGGTTATTGAACTCTAGGCCAATGCGAAAGCAGGTAGAAAAGGGGAATCCTTTCGATTTCATCGTAGAAGAGGGTGAAAGGATTATATCTGCAATTATTTGTATGGGATATTCCATATCAAGATCCAATGGTTTTTCGCTTGATGCTTTCAGTATTTTTCTTGAAACAAATTTCTTTCAACTTGAAGTCATTATTAATGGTTTTAAAAATTTGTGAGATATGTCTTCTTGAACCATTTTTATAGTTATACACACTTATGAGTGGTTCACCTTTCAAGTAGATAATGAAACAAAATTTTCGAAATAGATTATTAATTTGTAGATTATGTAGTTTTTTTAATGAATGAAAGTGTCTAAAAATAAATATAATTTCGAGAAACTATGATCATACAGTAAAAGTGAAAACATAGAATGAAGTTATTTATTTTTATTGCGATAAATGCTTGGACAGGGGAATTTTTGTACTTTGAGTTGTGCAATGGTTCATTGTGGAGGTCTGCAACGAATAGTTCTCGAAATACAGAGTGTCTCATCCGAGAAAATTAGTTTCATACCTTTCATGATAGATTCAAATATCTTTCACACTTGGTGACATGAACTTTTGTTCAAGAAGACCCTCTCTGCTGTTAATTTGCTGTGAAGGAAATCATCCCTTCACCATGTACGTCCCTTAATAAGAATCTTGATAGGGAACAAAGGTTGTTTGTCACCTCATTTGAAAGCTATTGTGAATTTACAAGAAAACTTTTTTATCTGGTTCGTTCTACATTGTGTTCGAACAGAATTTAAGTGTAAGTATAAAATAATCAGAAATAATGTTATATACAGTCGACTCTCGTTAATTCGAAACTCGAGGGACTTTTAAAATATTACGAATTATCGAGTGTTTGAAATATATATATTTCGTGTACATACATGTATTCATAACGTGAATTAATTAATATTTTGAAAGAACTATGTTATACTGGTTTGCTTCAAAGCACATTGCTGCTACTCAGATTGCTCAATAACTTTTTTTAGCAGGAAAAGTGCCTGAAATGCTTCTTCATTTCTTTCTTTTTGTAGACAGAAGCCTTGTAAGATATAATGAGGATCTGCCTTCCTTAACTGACACCTCTGCTAAAGGTTCTGATGAATCGTCCACATCTTCATCGTTGCTTTTTTCATTCCTATCTGTCGCAGATAAAATTTCTCCATCGGTTAGAGAACATGAGACAGCAACATCTTCATCCACTTGAACAAAGTCAGAAAAACTCACACAGCTGATGTCAACTAATGTTTCTATTACTGGTTCATCATCATCCATGAGTATTGAAAGATTTTCCTGATCTTCTTTTAAGAAACCGGATTTTTTTAAGCAATTGAGAATTGTTAGGAGTGTTACAGCTCTCTATGCCTTGTCAATCGTAGTTAGTTGCTTGCCGAGAGATTCTAAAACGAGCCTAACAATTTCTCTGCTAGAACGTCTTAAAATTGTGGATGATCCCTTGGTCCAATGGTTGCAATTTGGAAGAGTTATTCGCCAGAAAGAAGTAGAATTCCACGTTGGACAATATAGGAGGACTGTTGTGGACATTGCAATTCTCTAAAAATAGTAAAATTTTCCGCTTTTGTCATTTCATGTCCCCATTAACTTTCGAAAGCCAATTGTTAAAAAGTTCTGTCGTCATCCAAGCTTTTTTGTTAGCACGATAATCAGTAGGAAACGATTTCACTCCTTTGAAACATCGTGGTTTCATTGCTTTTCCTATAACTAAAGGTTTATGTTTTTCCAATACGTCCATATTTACTGCAAGTAAAACTGTCAAACTCTCTTTACTATTTTTTCCCATTAAAATTTTTCAGCTTTCAAAGTAAGCGTCTTGTCTAGTAAACGTTTGAAAAATAGGCCAGTTTCATCAGTATTAAAAATGTCTCGGGCATCATAGTTTTCAATCAAGGTCATCAATTTACCGTGCCAATCTAAGCAAACTGCATCATCAACACTTCGACTTTACCCACAAACTTTTTTAAACACAATTCCATTTCTCTTTTTCAAATTTGTAAGCCACCTTTCACTTGCCGCAAAGTTTTTGATGCTTAGAGTAGACGCGAACTCTTTTGCTTTTTCCTTTAACAAGTTTCCGCTAATAGACACTTTTTGTCTTCTACACTGTCTTAGCCAAATGACAAGGCTTTCTTCTAGACGAGGAAATTCACCTTTAGTAGTTCTCTTCCGTACTACAGTAGTTTGAGTAGCATTAATTTTCTCCTTGTGCTTTATTATGGTTGAGAGAGTACTCAGGGGAATTTTAAATTCTTTTGCAACATAACTCTTCTTCTCACCTTCCTCTACTTTTTTGATTAACTTCTCATTTTAAGCAATCGTCAGAGATTTATACCTTCTAGGAGTCATAACTAATACAAACTTTTTATCTGTATATCAACGAAAGAGTTACAATAACTAAAACATAGCCAAACAAACCAATTCGTGCGAAAGTGTGTGTCCAATAGACAAACTAATCATAACAAAAACAAAGGCTTGTGTACATTCATACACGTCGCAAAATGTACTTACAGTCTGTCCGCCTCTTTCTCTCTGCAACTTTGAATTGTCGAGTTTTTGACGCCAATGAGTTCGAATTAACGCGTCGTTTTGTTATATAGCAATTATTTTTCCGTTTGAATTACCTAGTGCATAAAAATGCATTGATTTAGTTCGAAAACTGAGAGATTTTGCAGGGAACTCGTGATCACTCTGAATTATAGAGAAGTCGACGGAATTATCGCAGGTTTGAATTAACGAGAGTCGACTGTATAAGTGAACAATTGTTGGAAAAACACTAGGTTCGTGTTTCACAAAATACAGGGATATCCACCGGGACCGTCCGTTAAAAACTCTTTAAGTTTCAATTACAATATCAAGCTGAAATTTTATTCGCGGCCATAACTAGCGGTTTCCGGTTGGAGTGAAATATTTTCGAAGTGATACCATTTCCGGTTATACCGGAAGTGGGTCATCACTTTGTTATTTCAAATGGCAATCTACCTTTTTTATTATACATCTAGAACCGACATTTGAGAAAGGCATAAAATACCCAAGCCCTTGGCACTTATCTGTCAAAACTTTTGACAGATTTAATTATTTTTATTATGCACTCCATTTTTGAACAATATTTAAAAAAATTGTAGCTCGTAGATCTTTTGCACTACAGACACAATTTTTGCTTGGGTGGTTAGAAGAAGGATCAAGGAATTTTTTAAGCAATCTACACATGTCAAATGTTTATTGCGTTGTTTTGTTTGATTTTTTCAATTTGGCCTTTTTCAAACAGCAATAACTCAATTTCTTCAAATTGCACGTGCCAATTTTTATATCGCCATCTGATGAAGCGTCAAATTTCAGATGGAATTGTATAAGAATCTACTATACCCATCTTTTATAGTTCCGAAATAACATTTCTGTTGCTGCCGATCTACAGCTCATGTTTTATGTGCTGGTGCACCATCCATTTGGTAATAGCAATCCCTCAAAATGTTAAGGGGTAATCCATCTGAAATATTTGCTAATGTTCCTCCCAAAATTTCCAGGTATCTTTGTCCATTAAGATTTTCCTCATAAATATGATAAGCCAACATATCTTTCATTAAAATTGCAAAAACGTTCACGCTGAATTTATTTTGGACATCAATAACCTCAGTGAAATGTGAATTTTCTGTGGCCCAAAAATGTCGATTTCTCCTGTTGGTTATTCCACATTCATTGAACTTGGCTTCATCAGACCATATAATTTTTTGCAGAATTGTCTCATGTTTTTGAAGCAGAATTAATAAATTTTCACAGAAATTTAGCCGCTTGGGAAGGTCAGTTGGTTTCAATTTTTGTAGTCTGATAAAAGAATACGGATGCATGTTATGTTTCTTAAGGATCCTTTGAATGGAAGTATAACTCAATCCAATATCCATTGATGCTGACTTAATGGACGCATGTGGATTGGCACGAAAATAAGCTAGCGTATTAATTTGATTGTCATCGTCCTCGAGAATTGGTTTTCTTCTAGTTTCTATGTATTCTGTTCCTCCAAATTGCAGAAAATTGCTTCTAATCCTTCGAAATTTTGTTTTACTCGTTAGCGCCAAATTTGGAAATTGGTTATTGAATTGCCTGCAAGTTCTATCCACCACTTTTTGACATTCGCCATGAATTAAAAAGAGTTTAAACATATCCTCGTTTGAATAATCAGCCATTTTATTATCAATCTGGTGTTTTTCAAAAATTTTCACTTCAAATTACCAACAATTCTTGTTGAAATAGCAAATTCGAATGAACGAAGTGACAAGTACATTAATTTTAAGCACCTGTCAGGTGAGCGTAGCCAGTTCAGCTACTTGATTCAATATTTTAAAGCATTCTCTGTTAGTTCTTGCATAATCATCAAAATTCAATATATTCCCAAATTATTTCCGAACTATAAGAGATGGGTATAGTACATGCTGATACAATTCCATCAGAAATTTGACGCTTCATCTGATGGCGATATAAAAATTGGCACGTGCCATTTGAAGAAAATGAGTTATTGCTGTTTGAAAAAGATCAAATTGAAAAAATCATACAAGACAACGCAATGAACATTTGACATGTGTAGACTGCTTAAAAAATTCTTTGATCCTTCTTCTATCCACATAAGCAAAAATTGTGTCTGTAGTGCAAAATATCTACGAGCTACAATTTTTTTAAATGTTCCTCAAAAATCGAGTTTATAACAAAAATAATTAAATGTGTCAAAAGTTTTGACACATAAGTGCCAACAACTTGGGTATTTTATGCCTTGCTCAAATTTCGGTTCTAGATGTATAATAAAAAAGGTAGATTGCCAAATAACAAAAGTGATGACCCACTTCCGGTATAACCGGAAATGGCATCACTTCGAAAATATTTCACTTCAATTGGAAATCGCTAGTTATGGCCGCGTATAAAATTTCAGCTTGATATTGTAATTGGAATTCAAAAAGTTTTTAACGGACGGTCCCGGTGGATATCCCTGTATAGTGAATGAAAATATGTTCAACATATGTTTTGAATCTTATTCCATTTTCGAAAACTAAACGAAAACTAAGTATATTATTAGAATCTGGTGATGGAAGTGAACTGATCAAATTTCTAGGAATTCTAATAATTCTAATCCCTTGCTTTTGTTACCTGTATGAAAATTTTTGTGAAATCTAAGAAATGATTTTCATTTATAAAATGTTCTGAAAAACCAGTTGTTAATTTAGTATGATTATAGATTCTATATGGTTGTCTATTCTAATATATATGGAATAGATGGATACAAAGAAGTGACAGACAATTTTTTTATGTTATAAGTCAATTGCCTTGATCAGATCTATGGCAATAATATACTACATTAGTCACTTCGATCCCGATATTGCCTTTACAAATGATAGTGATTTTTCATAACGATTGTGATCTTTGTACCGACAGCGACTTTTCACAATGATAACGACTTTCACATCAAAAGCGTATCAAGCCGATAGTAATTTTTCATGCCGATCGTGACACTGATAGATAGGAACTTTTTTCATAGTGACTATTTATTTATGACAATGAAATTGCAATGATACTCACTAGAATGTTGGTTTTTATTCTTTAGTCCTTCTTTTTTTCCTGTCTGTCAGTTGCATTTTGCATTTCAATCTCGCCGGTGGTGTGCATAATGGCTCCAACCAAGAGAAATCATAAAACGCTCACACTGGCAGAGAAATCAAAAATAATAGATTTCATTGATGATGGGACGAGTACTCGTCGAATAGCAGCAAAGTTCACTATTCCAAAATCAACAGTGTTTGACATTAAAAAGAACAAGGACAAAATAAGGAGATTCATATCCAAATCGTATCAAGGAACAGGTAGGAATTAGGAATGCACCGAGCAAAGGTTTTCACAAAAAGCCGAGTACCGAGCTCTCGGCCAAACAAAATTACTGCATGCCGTGTATCACTGCCGAGAGCTCGGCTGGTCCAACCGGGACCTCGGTGCATCCCTAGTAGGAATATTATTTTAATTTTTTCTCGAATTTATTCAATCCAAGATATTTTTGTAGGAAAAAGAATAAATATAATACGCTAATGAATCGGCCATTTTTTGGATATGTTTACCAGAAACAACTTGAGTTCATCAAGGGGAAAAATCAGCACCAGGTCGAAAAGTGTCAAAAGACCGCTTAACATTCATGCCATGCTGCAACGCAGCTGGAACTCACCAATTACCTTTACTAGTCTTGGGAAAAGCGGCAAATCCACGGGCATTCAAAAACGAAAGTTCACTCCAAGTTGTCTACAAAGCATCTACCAAAGGATGGATGACCAGAACATTTTTTAATGAGTGGTTTAAAACATCTTTTATCCCGGAAATGAAGAATTTTCTAACTAGGATTAACAAGCCCTCTAAAGCTCTGTTGTTGGTAGACAATGTACCATCGCACCCACCTGAGGAAGAGGTTAATACTGATCCAAACTTCAGAGTTATGTTTTTGCCACCCAACTGTACTGCCATTCACCAACCTATGGATCAGAATTTAATTCAAAAAATTGAAGTGTCTTATAGAAACTGCCTTCTGAATCATATCACTTCGCATGAAGGTGAAGAGATAACTTCCACTTTGAAGGAGTATAATTTGAAAGATGCCGTGAACAACCTTGCCCAATCTTGAAAAGCCAGTACTTCAAAAAATATTAGAAAAAGTTGGACAGCATCATGGCATGACATTACAGAAGTAGAATAATCAGATGATGAAAATATTCCACTCTCAGAGCTTCAAAAGAAACTTCGTCCAATCTGTGAAAATGATTTGAAAAATATTGCCGAATCATTAAGGTACATCGATCCAGAAAATGACTTAACCATTGAGAACATTTGCAACTGGGCTGTGGCAGACAAAGAGTTTGTTATCGATTTGACTGAAGAAGAGTTTATACAAGATGCTTTAGGAAGGAATATTGAAAACGTAGAGGAATATTCTGACTCAGAAGATGGTTTGAATAGTATGGTAAAAGTGAAACATGCAGGTACTGTCCATGCGTTCTCCCTGATTATCAGTTGGGTCGAACAGAATAATCTTCCTATAGAATACGTATTGCTCCTGAAAAAGCTCAAGGAAAAATCAGTTCAGATGGCAGCATCGAGAAGGGTTCAGAGTAGAATCGATGGATATTTTAAACGTCATAAGTAATAGCATGTTGTTTATGTACACTAGCTTATATTTGAATTCTATAGTTTCTATGAGGAAAGATTATAATGAATGGGAATTCTATAGTTTCATTCTGTTTTATAATAGAAACTATTTTTGTTCAACTTTTCGATATTTTATAATGAACTCTGCTTTAACAGATTTTTGGTTGTTTCTATTTTCTCCATATACTTTTAATGTCTCATCTCGCGTGGACACCTGTTATATTGAACAAATTTTGAAACTGACAGGAGGAGTTTTTGCAGCAAGCATTACATATTAATAGGAATAAAAGTTCGGATCATTCACTCAGTATTCAGTAATTTGTTCAATTTCCGATAATTTTAAAGCATGATATTCGCATAAATGGTGAGTTTAATTGACAATTTGCGTGGAAAAATAGTGTATTTTTCCAAAAAAATTACATTCAGTAACCAAATGATAAAACAAAGTTATTGAAATAAGTACACAAATATTTCTGGAAATAATAAAGTAATAAACAATAATGAAAATTCAGAAATATGTATCAGAATTCAAATTTGTTTTGAATATAATCAAACCTTACTGTAAATGAATTATTTTGGTAGTACACGAAACGTCAAAACCACTGTTCTGTAAGCTATACTTTATGTCTATACGTTATATTGAACTATTAAAATGTGATTAAAACCAGTGAGCAACTTGATCAACCGTCCAGCCATTTTTTATTCATCAAAACCTGCTTGATCGACATTCGGCCTCGCCTACTATGTCCCCTCATTGGCTTAGGCATGAAAATAAATATAAATAACCCCTTCCATATTCTCGCACCGCTCAACCCTTCATTCTAATTCTGTTACTTCATTTGCGCGTAATGATAAAACGAACTGCTCGTTGCAACCCTTTCTACCCCTTTTAACGCTTATTCGTTGTTCGCTACTGCAGGGGAAATATTAGTCGACGTTAGTTAGGGTATATTCTATACAATCAATGAGCTTGAAAAATGATTGAAATCATGGTCTCCATCGTAAATAAATAGTAATTTAAGTTGATCTTCGAATCGCGTTGTTTTTTCAAATCGTAAGGTGTCAGGTTACAATTGTTTTTGGTAAACCCTCGTTTTTTCAGAAGACGAGATAAATTTCAAAAACTTATTTTTTCAATTGGAAGTTTGAGAAGTGCTGCATGATAGGGGGTCGAAAGGGTTCAGAAAAATCCGAAATATTCGTATGGTACTCTGTGTTGTGGTACTAATAAGGTTTTACCGAAATAATTATCTACGTAGGATTTTTTTCTATGATGGATGCAATTTTTTCATGGTTGATTACGTATTTATGACACGCAATATATGTCAGTTAATTTCAAGTTCAGAAAGCTCTACAATTCACGACCTAGGTCTGATATATTTTTTCTTAAAAGTAAAAAATGCCCTCGCGGGGATAACGAAGGAAGGTGATGGAAAGTCGTCAAGAAATTGCTCTTAAAAGTTTACAAATTATTCATCGCTGCCCTCTTAGCGTCACGGTTCCTAGCATCCCCCCTTCCCTTTTCTCATATACCACGAGCGTCAAAAAATGCATTACTGGGAGGAAGAGTAATAAGTGTGATGGATAATGCGTTAATAATAAATTTATCGAAATAATTAAGGAATGCCAACAGCTCTCTCACAAGTCGCCTGGAATTCTGAAAGCGAGAGTATCCATGAATATTTCAGTGTACTTTCAGCGCCTTGGTTTGGATTAATCGTACGTTGCAATATTTTATCAAGAGAGTAGGGGGTAGATAATAATAAGAATTTTGCGTGCATCGATTTTATACATGAAAAAAAAATGCGAATGTGTTGGATGCATGATTTCTCTTTTATGTTTCAGGGTTGTTCTTAGTATTTGATTCAAAAAATTCTGAGCAATTTAGTGATAAAGATATTTTTTTATCAGAAAATCCTTTTTTAGTTAAGATACTCATTTATCCAAATCCATACTCTGCGTTTTGAAGTAATTCGACCGCCTATCCCAATTCTGAATCTCATAAGAGTGATACTAACGATGAAACAAGTGAATTTTTTGATCGAAGGGGACCGTTTTTAGCTTGATTCGGAGCCTATGTAATCATCACTTTTTTTCTATAATTAGTAAGAAGAACAGAACGTCACTCAAAATGTTTAAATTCCGAAGAATGGCTCAAAATGATCTCCACCCATCTTCACACAATCACACCACCATTAAGCACTCATCTCATCTCATGACATCAAATGTCATACAGAAGGTCAGGATTTTGGATCATATTTTCACTTAAATTTTCATTACATGCAACGATTAGGATCATCTTTGTTTAAAACGTGGACTAATTTCAATTTATACGAATCGAATTTGTGATTATGATCGTATTTTCCATCTCCAAGTAACTCACTGTTGCCAATTTAACTACCTCAGTTCCTGCTGATTGTGAAACTTCATGTTTTTCATCTGCCTCCAAACCTGTTGTTCAAAATTTACCGATAAAAATTTTCAATACAGGTGACTAGTCTTTCTAGATGATTCACACTGAATATTCTTGCCACTGCTTTGGCACAATTATTAATTTGAACACAAGTCGACACAATTTCAAACCTTGCTTTTCTCATTTTTGGATTAATCTTCTTACTAACTAAAACGATAATTATATCGCCAATATTAAAAACAAATAGAACAGATTGGTTATTGCGGGATGAAATAAAATAAAACCAATTCTGCCTGTAAAAACTAGCAAGCATGGTGTTAACTAGGTTAGAATTTTCCTATAATTCGGGGAAAAGATGCAGAGCACATTATTAACTGTAAATTTTGAAGTCTGATATTCTCATGATTATTTAATTCATAAATATATTTGGGAGGCTTTCTTCTTTGTAAAGAATAAAATAGAGTTCGAAGCAGTTTGTCTCCGTTTGCAGTTTAGTGCAATTACATTAGGAATGTACGTTCCCTTATTTCTCTTTATTTCCATACTTTCACCAGAATATCGCAAAGTTGCTCTGAGTGAATTGAATTGAATATTTTGAAAAAACAACTCAATAGAGGTATTCTGTAAAGGGGAGCCAACCCGAAGATTCGGAGATTTTTACCCAAAGAATTTTTAAGGCAAATACACTTCGGGAGGAGATTGAACCTTCGAATTGCCAATTTACATAACGCAGAATCCCTATTTTGATACGGCCTATCCAGATATCACCGAGATGAATTAGTTTTTAGAAGTATTGCGTATTCTATGAATTAGCAACGGGACATCCTGCACAATAATATACCTCTTCAAAGATGAGATATTTGAGTATCAGTCTTTCCATATTCAAGTCAAATTTTTGTTGGATCACAATGTATGTGCTATAAGGCAACTTGTATATGTATTAATCTTACACCTTTGCGCTTGGATGAACAGTACAATGTATCCAATCCAACAAAAATACCAATTGAAACATCTAAAATATGCTATATAATATGGTTTATATATAGTTTTTCTAGCACAAATATGGTCGTATTTCCTTTCGATTGGAAGTTCGTTTGTTGGTACATTTTTTTATATCAAATAGCCCCATAAAAAGAACATTGAAAAATGATGTTCAATCATAAGCTACCAATAACTAAATTAGTGTGCATTGCAACCGATGGAGCATCAGCAATGATTGGAAACAAAAACGGTTTTGTGTCGAGGTAATGAAGATTTCTCTTAATTTTTTCATTGCATTGCATTATACATCAACAAGTTTTGTGTTAAAAAGTTTCAAACACGGAGGAAGTTATGGGCATTGCAACCAAAATTGTGAATTCCATACGTGTTACAATTCAGAATGACTCCAATGCCTGCAGGCGCAACATTTATATCGGCGTGAAGGAAAGTCTCGAATGTTCCCATCAAACGCGCCGCCCGAAATATCTAGAAATGCGGCAAGAATAAAAAAAGCGACTTTTCTTTGACAACTACCGCGCTTTCCTTTGATAAAGCCGTCTTATGCCGCTAGCAGAGTGTTATTTTATTACGTAATAAATTTTTGTAGTTTAGTTACCTACTTATTGAAAATCTACTCAAAAAGCATTCCCGATCGACCGTATGAGCACCCCTGCTATATACGGTATATTCCTATTAAAAATGGTTGGAAAAGTTAAGAATGAACTGAATGACTGAGAATCTAATCACTCATGAATCATAATTTCGGAGAATCTAGAATTAAATAAAATTCAAACCTTAACATTTCCTCCAAATAAAAAAAAATTCTTTCAAATTATATTTTGGGTTCAGCATTTAAAATGAAAATTTTACCATGAATATAAAAACTGGAATCGAAATAACAAATTTTTCAGCGTAAAGTTTTCTTTTGAAGTTCTAACTAAAAGTATAGGAACAGATTGGTTATTGCGGGATGAAATAAAATAAAACCAATTCTACCTGTAAAACTAGCAAGCATGGTGTTAACTAGGTTAGAATTTTCCTATAATTCGGAGAAAAGATGCAGAGCACATTATTAACTGTAAATTTTGAAGTCTCATATTCTCATGATCATTTAATTCATAAATATATTTGGGAGGCTTTCTTCTTTGTAAAGAATAAAATAGAGTTCGAAGCAGTTTGTCTCCGTTTGCAGTTTAGTGCAATTACATTAGGAATGTACGTTCCCTTATTTCTCTTTATTTCCATACTTTCACCAGAATATCACCAAGTTGCTCTGAGTGAATTGAATTGAATATTTTGAAAAACAACTCAATAGAGGGTTTCTGTAAAGGGAGCCAACCCGAAGATTCGGAGATTTTTACCCAAAGGATTTTTAAGGCAAGTACACGTCGGGAGGAGATTGAACCTTCGAATTGCCAATTTACATAACGCAGAATCCCTATTTTGATACGGCCTATCCAGATATCACCGAGATGAATAAGTTTTTAGAAATATTTCGTATTCAATGAATTAGCAACGGGACATCCTGCACAATAATATACCTCTTCAAAGATGAGATATTTGAGTATCAGTCTTTCCATATTCAAGTCAAATTTTTGTTGGATCACAATGTATGTGCTATAAGGCAACTTGTATATGTATTAATCTTACACCTTTGCGCTTGGATGAACAGTACAATGTATCCAATCCAACAAAAATACCAATTGAAACATCTAAAATACGCTATATAATATGGTTTATATATAGTTTTTCTAGCACAAATATGGTCGTATTTCCTTTCGACTGGAAGTTCGTTTGTTGGTACATTTTTTTATATCAAATAGCCCCATAAAAAGAACATTGAAAAATGATGTTCAATCATAAGCAATAACTAAATTAGTGTGCATTACAACCGATGGAGCACCAGCAATGATTGGAAACAAAAACGGTTTTGTGTCGAGGTAATGAAGATTTCTCTTAATTTTTTCTCTCCATTGCATTATACATCAACAAGTTTTGTGTTAAAAAGTTTCAAACACGGAGGAAGTTATGGGCATTGCAACCAAATTTGTAAATTCCATACGTGTTACAATTCAGAATGACCCCAATGCCTGCAGGCGCAACATTTATATCGGCGTGAAGGAAAGTCTCGAACGTTCCCATCAAACGCGCCGCCCGAAATATCTAGAAATGCGGCAAGAATAAAAAAAGCGACTTTTCTTTGACAACTACCGCGCTTTCCTTTGATAAAGCCGTCTTATGCCGCTAGCAGAGTGTTATTTTATTACGTAATAAATTTTTGTAGTTTAGTTACCTACTTATTAAATATTGCGAATGTGTTGGATGCATGATTTCTCTTTTATGTTTCAAGGTTGTTCTAAGTATTTGATTCAAAAAATTCTGAGCAATTTAGTGATAAAGATATTTTTTTATCAATAAATCCTTTTTTAGTTAAGATACTCATTTACCCAAATCCATACTCTGCGTTTTGAAGTAATTCGACCGCCTACCCCAATTTTGAATCTCATAAGAGTGATACTAACGATGAAACAAGTGAATTTTTTATTCGAAGGGGACCGTTTTTAGCTTGATTCGGAGCATATGTAATCATCACTTTTACGAACTTTTTTTCTATAATTAGTAAGAAGAACAGAACGTCACTCAGAACGTTTAAATTCCGAAGAATGGCTCAAAATGATCTCCACCCATCTTTACACAATCACACCACCATTAAGCACTCATCTCTTATAAAAAAATGTCATACAGAAGGTCAGGATTTTAGATATTTTCACTTAAATTTTCACAACATTACATGTAACGATTAGGATCATCTTTGTTTAAAACGTGGACTAATTTCAATTTATACGAATCGAATTTGTGATTATGATCGTATTTTCCATCTCCAAGTAACTCACTGTTGCCAATTTAACTACCTCAGTTCCTGCTGATTGTGAAACTTCATGTTTTTCATCTGCCTCCAAACCTGTTGTTCAAAATTTACCGATAAAAATTTTCAATACAGGTGACTAGTCTTTCTAGATGATTCACACTGAATATTCTTGCCACTGCTTTGGCACAATTATTAATTTGAACACAAGTCAACACAATTTCAAACCTTTCTTTTCTCGTGTGCATCATTTTTGGATTAATCTTCTCACTAACTAAAACGATAATTATATCGCCAATATTAAAAACAAATAGAACAGATTGGTTATAGCGGGATGAAATAAAATAAAACCAATTCTGCCTGTAAAAACTAGCAAGCATGGTGTTAACTAGGTTAGAATTTTCCTATAATTCGGGGAAAAGATGCAGAGCACATTATTAACTGTAAATTTTGAAGTCTGATATTCTCATGATTATTTAATTCATAAATATATTTAGGAGGTTTTCGTCTTTGTAAAGAATAAAAAAGAGTTCGAAGCAGTTTGTCTCCGTTTGCAGTTTAGTGAAAAGAAATGTACGTTCCCTTATTTCTCTTTATTTCCATACTTTCACCAGAATATCGCCAAGTTGCTCTGAGTGAATTGAATTGAATATTTTGAAAAAACAACTCAATAGAGGTATTCTGTAAAGGGGAGCCAACCCGAAGATTCGGAGATTTTTACCCAAAGGATTTTTGAGGCAAATACACTTCGGGAGGAGATTGAACCTTCGAATTACCAATTTACATAATGCAGAATCCCTATTTTGGCCTATCCTGATATCACCGAGATGAATTAGTTTTTAGAAGTATTTCGTATTCAATGAATTAGCAACGGGACATCCTGCACAATAATATACCTCTTCAAAGATGAGATATTTGAGTATCAGTCTTTCCATATTCAAGTCAAATTTTTGTTGGATCACAATGTATGTGCTATAAGGCAACTCGTATATGTATTAATCTTACACCTTTGCGCTTGGATGAACAGTACAATGTATCCAATTCAACAAAAATACCAATTGAAACATCTAAAATATCCTATATAATATGGTTTATATATAGTTTTTCTAGCACAAATATGGTCGTATTTCCTTTCGACTGGAAGTTCGTTTGTTGGTACATTTTTTTATATCAAATAGCCCCATAAAAAGAACATTGAAAAATGATGTTCAATCACAAGCTACCAATAACTAAATTAGTGTGCATTACAACCGATGGAGCACCAGCAATGATTGGAAACAAAAACGGTTTTGTGTCGAGGTAATGAAGATTTCTCTTAATTTTTTCATTGCATTGCATTATACATCAACAAGTTTTGTGTTAAAAAGTTTCAAACACGGAGGAAGTTATGGGCATTGCAAGCAAAATTGTGAATTCCATACGTGTTACAATTCAGAATGACTCCAATGCCTGCAGGCGCAACATTTATATCGGCGTGAAGGAGAGTCTCGAATGCTCCCATCAAACGCGCCGCCCGAAATATCTAGAAATGCGGCAAGAATAAAAAAAGCGACTTTTCTTTGACAACTACCGCGCTTTCCTTTGATAAAGCCGTCTTATGCCGCTAGCAGAGTGTTATTTTATTACGTAATAAATTTTTATAGTTTAGTTACCTACCTATTGAAAATCTACTCAAAAAGCATTCCCGATCGACTGGTCGATCGCGATCGACCGTATGAGCACCCCTGCTATATACGGTATATTCCTATTAAAAAATGGTTGGAAAAGTTAAGAATGAACTGAATGACTGAGAACCTAATCACTCATGAATCATAATTTCGGAGAATCTAGAATTAAATAAAATTCAAACCTTAACATTTCCTCCAAATAAAAAAATTTCTTTCAAATTATATTTTAGGGTTCAGCATTTAAAATGAAAATTTTACCATGAATATAAAAACTGGAATCGAAAATTTTTCAGCGTAAAGTTTTTTTTTGAAGTTCTAACTAAAAGTATAGTTTTGAACATTGACATTAAGCTCAGAATAAGGTTTAGAAAATCAGACCCTATTTATATTTCTTGATTTTTACCCAATATCGTACGAATGAATGAACTATAAAGGATTCTTGATATTGATTATTTCTCCCAAATGAAACTCATTCCTGATCCTATATTACACAATTGTACAGAATGTTCAATTTTGTTAGTTCCCGTATGATTCAATGAAACGAAACTTATAAAGAATGAAAAGGGAGTAACGTACAATGAAAATTAATCTTAATTATTTCCGTCTATTTCATCGCACCAATTCCACTTTATCGGGTAATGTATTCATACAATTACATATATCACATATGCCCGCTGCTGTTTATCATTTTCGCTACGGATCCATTGATGTCCGAATAAATTATTCAGTTTTAACGGCGTTTTTGGTTCTTTCGCACCCCATCCACACACATCCTTTCAAGCCACCATATTTGTCTAACAATGCCCGCGAATTACCATAGCCGTTTTCCTCCATCTTCTCCCCCTTTTTATGGGAATTATTCACGATTTGACCATCGGAGGCAGACACACAGTGTACGGGTAGAGAACGAGTGATGAATCGACCAGGGATGGACTAGGGAAAGTATATCATATCCGCATATTGATAAATCAGTTCTTAGCATCATGAGTCATGTACTTTATTTAAGAATGGGAAACGTTGATCCATAAGACATAAAGTAGAAATAAGTATATCATCCCTTATTGTCGATATAACACTTAAATTATATTAATAAAAATATATTACACTGTCAAGAAACATGTAGAATTACAACACAACTGAACTATAAATAAAATATTTTCATACTCGATTAGGAAAGATTTTACTTGAGTGTTGTGAAAATTTTCTCAAGAAAATTATTTTCGTCTTACGAGGACTAGAAAACTATTACCCTATCTGTATTTTCCTGATTTGAGGAGAGTTTATTGAGAAAAGGGGTACTATATTCATTTCAATTCCGGAATTGTTAGAGATCACAGAAAGAAGATAATGATACTTCATGTGAAAAAAATCTTTAATGTTTTGCGTTCCAGATGCTATCGATACCTCATGATGGAAATATTATAAAATCCAACAACAAGCGAAGTATGTTAACATTTTGAGTATTACCGGGTGTGGAAACTGAGCTTATAATAAAAATTAATAACGGAATTTTGGTATCCAGATACATTTTATAAGTTGGTTAATTATTCCCCGTTAACCTGTTGAGGCTACTTAATTATGTACTGTTCCTTTTGAACTCATTATATGCATATTTTTCAATGTGAAGCGAAAATCAAGTCATTTAGTCTTGGGTTGTCGTATATCTGGATATCTATATAATTTCTTAGATAATCATATTGTATCAGATCGCTTTCTTGTTTAGGATGAAACTATAACCCATTTAACATTACTGAGCTATGTTGTCCTGCTGTTTTTAGTTTTGTTTTTCAGATTATAACCATTCTAAGCCTTAGTCAAAATGAAAAATGAAACCCAATATTTCTAATCACACTTTTTATTCACAACACACATACTTGTTGTGTTACTGATGCATTATGGATGGACGTGACAGGGAGAAATCTAACCAATACGCTGCTTTTCAGGCGTACAGCCGATAAAGTTGAAGTAGCTGAGTATATTGAAAGCTAACTTCTGGAACGAAGAAGAACAAGGTACAGAGTAAATTCCTATAGCTATTTCACAAGTACACCACAAAATATACCGGAACGAATAATTGGTGGAAATCTAATATTTCGTTTTAAAATGAATAACTTGCCTTTCAGGCAGAAATATATAAACCTTATAGATCGATAAAAACAGAAATAATTTGAAACGTTACCTACAAAGTAAATTTTCAAGAAGAAATATACATGGCCACTTGACATCCTATGCTCATTGTACCTGAAATAAGGTCTACTTATAATGATATTTCTAGAAAAATCTGGTAATTTTTAATTGACGGCATCTGGAGTTTAACTCTCTAGGCCCAAAAAGTCTAGAAACCTGAGAGATTACTCTTAACTTGTGTGTTCACAAAAACAGGCAAAAATCGAGGGAAAATGTAAACCTGGTCGAAGGTAGATAAAATACCTATATCACGTTATAAATCAATCTCATCTTTATGATAAAAAAATATCCGTTTGCCTGTTATCTTCGTGTTTTCAAAATAATATTTATTGTCAACTAACGAATGATATACGAAACAAAACAAAATATTTTATGGTGAATATATCATGGTATTTGTGAAATTACATCTTCAATATATTTTTAGTTGGTTTCAGACTAATTCAAGAAATTTTTCGATTGAATGCTTCTTTAGGTCGAGTACTGGTGGTGCTGGGAAATGCTCTTTAGAGTTCGAAATATGGTCTGATATAACATTACATTGAAAGGATTTATTTAGCGCTCGGGCCTTTCCGAACGGCAACCAGAGTTGGTGTATTGCTCATTACTCTGTTTCCATGGTTTTCCAGTAGATTTCGTTCCTATTCAAACATGGTTACCTCCTCGAGACTTTTTACTTTTATATCGTTCGGCTTCTGCCAAACTATACACGTAATATATTATGAACTGATTTTAAACCAACTCAATAGTAGTTTCAACTTAATGCTTCTGTAAGTCAACTTCTGGTGGTACTAGAAGGTTCTTTACAGATTTTGACATGTGTTCTTACATAACACGTCATTTGGCTTAAGAGCCTTCCGAGCTTCGACCAGAATTAATCTATTGCTCATAACCCTGATTCAATTGTTTCCTAGTAGATTCCATTATTTTACAAAGTTGGCAATCTCCCTCAGAGCTTTCGATTTAACCTAGTTTGGATCTAGTGATTCATTGCCAACACGAACAAGTTTCTCTCGATCATGTGCCATGCAATTGTAGGAAATATTGCTTCTTACATCCATTGCATATTCTGCATGTTCTCGTATCTGATTTGCCCATTATTCTGAGATATCTCAATGAGCAGGGTGCCCTGCTGAGGTGAGTAATTTAACAGATAGGCCTCGAAGTCTTTTTTGGGTAATAATTAACAAACTTTCCCCTTTCTTAAACCCCAGGATGAAGTTTCTCCCCATTGTCTTCCCACCATTTAAATTCCTGCAGTCTGTGTGGTTTCGTGAATCGCAAAACGTTTTAGGACCTATATAGTACATTTGTGCAGCTGATATTGCCAATTCAGAGAAATACATGTCACTTATGCCTTCGTGGCCGGGAACCCACCAGAGAGAAAGTTTCTTCCCCTTAGAAATTCACTTTAGGCATATAATCTTAGATGGATTGAATATTAAATAGATATTGAAAACATATGAAGAACATTTCATACTTTTTAATTACATATTCTGTTGTCTAGACCTAAGACGTTTGGTCTTTGAAAAAGTAAGTACGTAGTAACAATATGAGGAAACACCAATTACTCTCGAGAAAATAAATTTCTTTCTACTCGCCATTTTGATTTATTTGTGGAATTAAATTGAAGAAAACGTTAGAGAGCTAAATGAAGAAAACGCATCCCTTGAAGTTGGAGACAATGACACGGATATGCTTGGAACTCATCAAGACCACTTTGCGTTTCACACACAAACAGACGTCTAAGTTGTGATCTCGCCATTTTGATTAAATGATCTTCAAGCGATTTTCAAACCAAATTCATCAAAGCATATAAGGACCTGAGGCAATTAACGCCCACCTAACTTAAACTTTTTTGATAAGAATGCTTTCGAAATGGACCCAGCCTTGTCATGTGAAATTTAAACATATATTTCCGAATTGAAAGATGATAGTTGAGAAGTGTAATTATTCAAAACTTCCACGCTGATAACGTTATATTAAAACCCTTTATTTGGGCGTTATTAAAAATACTATGTTGATTAGTTCCCGCTTACAAAATCAGATGCTACACGAGTAAAAAAACCGTCGTGGTTAAATAATCAAATAAAACCATAAGAGTCATTTATAAATTTCTTCATTAGATAACGAGGAATGAAGCTAATCAATATTAGATATAAAAACTTTGACATTTCTCAACACGCACAAAGTAACTTTAAACTTTTAATTGTGATAATTTTTCACAGAATTTCAAGTTTTGACATCAACAATTTTAAAAATAATAGCATAGCGAATGTTTATATGCATATAAAGTATATTATGTTTAAAAATACAGTGGGCGTTATTGAATGATAAAGGTCAATGGCGCCCTAAGATAGCAGGAAAATCATGCCCAATAATGACAGTCACTGTCATCTACACTATTAAGTACTTAAAATTTTATGAGATCTTCGTTCTTCTGTCCATGGCTTCACTCTTTTTCTATTCGTCGGGCTAGGCGGTGTCATTTTGGTGTTTTGTAAAATGAGTGCATACTTATTAACAAAATACTTTGCTATAAGAAAAGGCGAGAGCAGAATAATAAAATAAGTGTATTTTCATTGAAGCTTTAATTTTATAATGCAGATATAAGTAGGTAGGTCAGTTGACTGGGCGTTAATACGCAAGTTGACGTTTTTGGTATTTGGAAGTTTTTACATTAAACTATACAAATTCTCTTCAAAATATGAACAAGATAAGAGAAGGAGAACAACCTACACTACATGACAAATATAGAAGCAAACAAAAATGTACAATAAAACATATGAAAACTTACAGTTTTGTGGAGCAAGTTTTTACAATAGTGGCGTCTGCGACGAGAGTCTCGGAAACACAGCGGGTCACTAGTAAGATGGCGGCGGGAGCGGCTAGCGCTCGCGCCTGTTGGTGTATTCTAAGTGTGCGTGAGCGTTGACGCGAATGAAACTAAGTAAAATACGTTTTCTGTTGATTGGGCGATATTATAAAGAGGGCGGTAATTGCCTCAGATACCTTAGTTGAACTCCGGGCAGCACATCCCACTAAATGAATGAGAGTTGTTGAATTATACCTGCCCAAAATGTTGAACATTATCGAAATTTCGAATCACAATTGCCCTTGTTTTTTCTAATAATATAATAAATATACATTTCGAAGAAGTATTCTCTGAATGATTTTTCATTTTTTTGTATATGTTATCATTTAAAATTCTCTTATTACTTCGTTTCTGAAATGGCAATAAATAATAATGATAATACTATCATATATCAGTTTCAATCGGACGAAAAAACCATCGCAAAAAATGTGTGCCCATTTTTGTAGTATCTATTACATAGAGATTTGTTCGTAAATCCGTCCCTGAAACACACAGTAATTCTATGTTTTCAATGTATTTTCGGCTGGATGATGCAACGCAGTGCATTGTAATAGCCAAACGCAGAGGGTCAACCCGCTGTTCCCCCAGGACAAGAGCGTCAGGGGTTTCTATCCCTTTTTCAGGAAAGCAAAGCCGGCCAATGGTGATGAAGCTGGCCGATGGCGATTCGAGAGGGTAATGTGTACCCCTTGTGCTTATCGGACTTAATCGATAACTATAGTTAATCCGAACGCAATGTCCGTTATCTTGCAGGGTTAACAGTTACGTCTATATTATTGTATCGAAAAGGAACGAACTTTCAATATAATTTAATTCTTTTTGTTCTCTTAGTTCCGATAAAGAATCATTCAATCCATTTTTGGTCGAATTATATTATTTAGATATTTGGGAAACGGCATAATATATTTCCACAAAGTGGACCGAAAGAATAGAATAATAACATCAATCTCAAATATTTATGTTACATCCTCTTAGTTTTCGGAAAGAACGATATTTTTATGAAGTAATTAAAGAAAATTAAAGTCAGCATAGGATTTTCATTGAAAAACCCAGCTATGATGTGAAGAAGAATTTCAATTCGGCCTCTTTCACCTACATTTTATGTTTTTTGGGGATTCCATATCCCAAAAGAAAAATGGAACCCTTATAGAATTATTTTTTCGCCCGTCTGTTTGTCAGTCAAGACTCTGTTCTCAGGAACAGGTTGACGCAGAAACCGAATATTCAAGTCGGAAATCTCTTTGATTTGTGATCGAAACATCGAAATCAACGCCTTTGAAAAATTATTGCATTTTACGTCATATTTCAATGATCGCTTAGGAATCATAGGGTACTTCCACTTACGATCGAAACAAAATTGTGAAAAACTATACATTTTTAGTTGAATCACCTAAACATTAGTTTTTGCGATAACGAACTTATGCTCCTCTGCTTTGGAACGTGTAAAGTTATCTAGTTGAAATTGTAGAACTCTGATTTGCAATCTCTGGGTGCTGTGAATGCATCGAACTTTTTAGTCAGCGCAACCGCAAAATACAATAGTTTATGTCGCATTCTACTACATGTTTTGATAGTTGCAAAGGAATTATGAAGCACTTTCTTAAACATAGAAATCTTGGGAGAAGCAATGTTTCTTGCACGGAAAAAATCCCCAAATCGCTAATAAAAGAATCCTAGGAAACGCCTGGAAGTATGAAGTTGAAATTGATACCTGATACTCAGGTCTCCAATTTCTTGGATCCGTGAAAATATGAAAGATGTAACTGAACGTAACGGTAAATTGCGGCTATTTATAACGCATTCTACCTCATATTTTGACACTCGTAAGGAAATAACTAGCTAGAGATTATTTCCTCTTTATTAAGAATCATGTTATTTGGCAAGAAGCAATTATCTTATAGGTATGCCAACTGAAAGGAAAGATACGGAAACTATAGATATTTAGTGACCATAAAAAGAATTGGCGATAATAAAATTATTATTAAGAAACATATAGACGTATCAAGTTGAAATTAATAAATCATTCCTGTTCTCCTAAAATCATGTAATTTTGCGAAATTAATATTTTAAAGCATAAGCAATGGGAAAATTCCAGCCGTTGGTTTCTGATAGCATAACAGAAAAGAATCGATAAATTGTGATTGGAAACCCTTTTTCGCTAGAAATAATATTGTTTCAAATTATGATGCGATTAAGAGGATATCCAAGGTAAGAAATTGTTAATATAATAATAGAACGCCATATGACAAATTTCGTTCCGAAGCAATCATATACTGGGTGATTCACCAGTGGCGCGGTGCTCTGTAGCTCGTACACTCTTGAAGATTTCATTTTTGTTCGAACGGTATTGTATTTAGAAACTAAGAATCGACTTCAGCAATTTCTTTTTCAGTAATTAATATGGTTTTATTATAAAGAATTGAAACGGAAGAAGAATTCAACAGAAACCTTAATGGAATCAGAATGATATAATAGCACTGCATGTGTTGCCAAGATAAAAATACTGCAATATTGTTTCATTTTATGCTGGAAAAAGAACCATAATAATAATGAATAAATATTCAGATCAGTTTCGATGAGCGGTTAGGTTTGAAATTACTGGAATCCTCAGTGTGCAACTAGAACTCCTTCACCAAGGATTCCGTAAAAATTTGTAGGTACATCAACAGTTCCAAGTTGCACTTGTCTAAATTATTATCATTCTTATGTAATGACATCGACGAAAACCATAAATACTGGGTGATTCACCAGTGCCGCGGTGCCATGTAGCTCGTACCCTCTTGAAGATTTCATTTTTGTTCGAACGGTAATGTATTTAGAAAGTAAGAATCTACTTCAGCAAATTATTTTGCAGTAAACAGGGTGTCCTAATTTTCTATAAAAAAATCTTGGGTGGTTTCTTCAGATTGGAAGACCACTTTTTTGTTCAAGATTCAGAAGCGGCCTAACCTCTGCTATAATGTCTTTAAGTATTAATTTTTTTTGGTGAGTAGTTTCGTCACAATATTTTTTTTCCGTAAAAATTCATGAAAATAGGCTCTCACATCATCGCATGCTCCTTCGGCCAGAGATGAAGAATAATTTGTTCCTTTCGTTTTCTTATTGACCAAGGATAGCTTTATTGATGAATTGAAATAGATTATCCTCATTTTATACAGGAGTGACTCAAAATAATTATTGAATATTATAATTTAAAAAAAATCATATCTTGACTTTTTGAAATGGAACACCCTGTATTTTATTATTCATGTCAACGCATGAAATATTGTGCTATAGTTTTGTATCATTTTTCGATCATTTTCAAAAATTCGATTATTTATAAACATTCTTGATGAAAATTCTACAAACCATATCAAAATCATCAACACGCATCATTATTCGCACAGAAGTTTTTTTTCTGTAATGATTCAAGTAGTAAAAACTGAAACCTAAACAAGATAATTCTTTTAACGAATTATAAAACCAAGATGAATAAAACGTAAATCGAGGTATGTGTTGACATTTTTTATTATTTGTGTTATTTGTGGCTTCTGTTAGGTGTCCGGACATATGATATTCTGCATTTTACATGTTGAACTTTTCAGTGTTTCGTTATTAAACATTGTTAAAGTGAGGTTTGAACACAATTTTCTCAATTGACTGCCATGAAGTTCTCCAAAGAAGAAATGGTTGATTTTTATTCTGGGTGAGTATGATAGAAATTCTTTGTTGGCAACTAGAGTTTATGCACAAAGGTTTTCTGATGAGAGGCATCCTGATGCAAGATGCTTTGAAAAACTTCTAATTAGATTTATCGAAACGGGTAATATCGCTTACAAAAACCATGAAAAACCTAAAACTGCTACAGCTGAAGACAACCAGTTATCAGTTTTGTTGACAGTGACATAGGACCCATATAAAATCCAAAGAGAGATTTCTCAGTTAACAGATATAAGGTCAAACTTCCATCCAGAGAATCTTGAAAGTGAATAAATTTTATGCATATCATGTACAGCTGCATCAGGAACTGAACATCAAGACTATGAAAATCGAATCAATTTTTGCAAGTGACAAAGTAGCGGAAAATCCAAATATGTTAAGCAGAGTTCTTTTCTCGGACGAGGCAACTTTCCACAAGAATGGGCTTGTTAACAGGCACAACTTTCATTATTAAGCCACGGAAAATCCACACCTCATGAGACAAATAGATCACCAGCATTGTTGGTCCTTGAATGTATTGGCCGCTATAGTAGATGGATATCTAATTGGGCCGCACTTTTCGGACGGGTACCTCAATAGTGAAATGTATTCAGATTTTCTGCAAAATCATCTACCAATGTTACTTGCCGATGTACTAGAGCATATAAGACAAGATTTGTGGTTTCAACAGGATGGAGCACCGGCCATTACTCACATCAGGTTAGGGAGCATTTGAATCATGAATTTCCA
The DNA here is from genome assembly GCA_013387265.2 of Cryptolaemus montrouzieri. Classification (NCBI taxonomy): domain Eukaryota; kingdom Metazoa; phylum Arthropoda; class Insecta; order Coleoptera; family Coccinellidae; genus Cryptolaemus; species Cryptolaemus montrouzieri. The sequence goes on along the minus strand of JABFTP020000124.1, from coordinate 32,222,900 downwards.
AACAAATAGATAGGACGTGGTGGTCCTTACAAGTCTAGATTTTTTTTCTTGTGGGGTTATATTAAGCGCATCGTTTACCTGATTCCTTCAACAACACAGTTGGATTTGAGACAGAGAATAGTCAACGCCTTTCAGTCAGTTAATCCGCAAATGTTGTCGAGAGTTCAACGGTCTTTCCTCATAAGGATTGAGTTGTGTCTACAAAGAACAACATTTAGAACACTTATTGAAATATTTCCACCTTGTAGATCATCTCACCAAAAATCAATCTATTACGTATTTCATAGACGACTACCTTAAAATATCTCCATTTCTCTGATCAAGTAAAATGATATGTACTAATAAACTCTTCTTACGCAACCTCTGATTTTATTATTTTCTAAAACATCTATAGATCATAATCGGCATCACTTGGAAGACTGAACCTGGCCATCGGGGCTCTCTCGGTCTAACAGAGATGGAATTTGAGGAAATATCGTAGGTTATGTATTTTTTTATTATCTTCTTAGTCCCTTTCATGACCTTACTTGCTATGTAAAATCTTTTCTTAGATTTGTTTAGACATATAAGAAGTTTGATTGTTGAAAAATTTTTTCTGCTGGTTTTCTTTTTCCATTGTTACAGATTCCTGTCCCAAACCCCTTTCCTTTCACCCTTGTTTTTGGAAATCATGGAATGCAAGAGAGAATGAAGCGGATAAGCAGAAAAATCTTTGGTACTCTTTATGTACACACGCCACTAACACATCATAAACAGACAAGCTATTGCTAGTGCAATAGCGACAGGGAAACGAGTTTTTTCCTCAGGTTTTTTCACTTGTTTATTGAATCATATACAAGATAGTATAGTTCCCCTATTACATGTCCTGAGCTCACACTTGTGTTTTTTCTGACACACACCAAAATTATGGATATAAGCACTAATTGTAAATAGAATTATTCAAATTTTTGTAAATCCTCTCTTTTCAGAAGAATATATATATATTATTTTAGTTTTAGTTTTATATTTTTACTTCGAAAATGGTCGAAGATAAAGATTAGGTTACTTCATGCAAAAATATTTCACAATATTTTATGCGTTGACACCCGGTGATTAAATACAGAATGCCAGGCATTTGATTAAAATCAAGGCATGGTCCTGGAAAAATTACAATATTCAGTAATTTTATTGAGTCAGTCCTGTATATACAAATGAGGATAATCAATGATTTCAATTCATCAGTAGTGTCAAAGCTATCCTTGGAAAATCCAGTGTACGGACCTTAGTCCTTAGTAACACTGAATGTTACTCATTAATATCTGGCCGAAGTGGTGAAAGATCGAATAGAATATGCTCTGAATATAAATATGACAAAATTGTCACGGAAAATTATATTGTGATTTATATAAACAAATAAATAAAATATGAAATGAGTTTAGGCCGTTCCTGAATCTTGAACAAAAAAGTGGTCTTCCAATCTGAAAAAAAACACCCAAGATTTTTTTATAGAAAATTGGGACACCCTGTTTACTGCAAAATAATTTGCTGAAGTAGATTCTTACTTTCTAAATACATTACCGTTCGAACAAAAATGAAATCTTCAAGAGGGTACGAGCTACAGGGCACCGCGCCACTGGTGAATCACCCAGCATATATGGTTTTCGTCGATGTCATTACATAAGAATGATACTAATTCAGACAAGTGCAACTTGGAACTGTTGATGTACCTACAAACTTTTACGGAATCCTTGGTGAAGGAGTTCTAGTTGCACACTGGGGATTTCAATAATTTCAAACCTAAGCGCTCATCAAAAATGATCTGAATAGTTATTCATCATTATTATGGTTCTTTTTCCATCATAAAATGAAACGAAATCGCAATATTTTTATGTTGACAACACATGTAGTGCTATCATATCATTCTGATTCCATGAACGGTTTCTGTTGTATTCTTCTGTCGTCTCAATTCTTTATAATGAAACTATACTTTTTCTTTTCTGAAAGACCAAGAAATAGTTATTTCATTACAGGGATCACACAGGAGAAATTTCACAATCGAACGATCATCATTTTGAAACGGCCCAACAGAGTCGCACAAAAATTCTGGGAATGCGCAGAGCAAGAGTAGCTTTTCAATAATGTATTACAAGCCACATAGGTTATAGCATTTCAAAAAAATTTCGATGACATATTTTTGGAAAGTGTCATCAACACTGATCATTTCATAATAATAAGCGTGGTGTAGTATTCATTTTTAGAACTTTGCTCTTGAGGGCCTCAAAGAGCTCGCATTGACCGCTGTGGTTAGCAGATGCCAGTACGTAGTATTTAAATGTTTTTTGTACTTGTTGGATAGAATTCGACGTCTTAGTAATGCGGCTATGTGAAATATTATGAAAAGATAAAAATGATCTCGCCTTTCCCGTGTTCTTTTTGCGTGAGAAATTCATTGCTCTAACAGATTCGACTTCGAGTCATTCGGAAATTCTGAAACTTTTCAGGATCAGTCAAGTGCCTATATCACGGTTATTTTTGAAGTTATGTAAAAATGCTTTTGACACAGGCACTTCTTTATGTCGAGTCGAACTACGTGCGGAAATTGTTTTTGTCCAACGATTTTTGAGTTATAATTCAAACTTGCATTCTTTAAATATAAATTATAGGCAACTTTAATTTTGTTGAATTTTTTCCTATTCAATAATATATCACATGAGCACTTAGTTTTTTCATCAAAGGCGTGTTTTTATTAAAAACCGAAAATTCTTCAACTTTTTCCTATTTTTATCTAGTTACTCTATGCGCATTCAAAATTTACAAGGAATGGGTGAAATATACAAAGTATATTTTATGCACTCATTATGATTGATCGAAAGTTCAATCTTGCAATGACTAATTGAGATAAATTATTTAATGTTTTTCATCTAGTTACAACTATTGTGTGAATATAATATCATTTGTAATAACGGAGCGACCATGACATAAAACAATTTTGAAAAGTTCGGTATGATTGAATGTTATATTTTAAATAATTATGATGTTGATGCTGATGGAGCAGCTTATTTGGATCGTTTTCTTGAAAGGCTACAACCCCGTAAAAGTATATTTGATAAATTGAGAGAAAATCTCATAAACATGAACATTCAACGTCCCAAGGAAATAAGAATATGAAATGGCTACACCCATCCCCATAAAATCGACGAAATCAAAGTTATCCATAGTTCACATTTATTTAGAAAAACGCAAGTTTGCACTAAAACTCAAAAACTGTTTGATCAAAACCAATTTTCCATGCCTAGTACAATTCTAAGAAAAAACATGCATGCTAAATGTCAAAACCATTTTCACATAATTTTCGAAAAAAAGTTATCTTTGATCTGTTTACGGAAATAAATTCCTCACTTAAAAAGAATACGGGCTACTATGGTTTTTGAGTTGCAGCATTAAGCCAGCAAATTGTCGTGCCTCTATAAGACAGTAATTGTCAGCAGCATTGTTGAAGTCATTTAACGTTCGTTATCTGCCTATCTAAAAAATTTCGAAATACCACGGGTTCAGTGTGATATTTTTGGGTGGCATTATACTGGGAGGCAAAACAGATTTGATTTTATTTCCTGTGAGTGTAACGGCTAGAAATTACGTGGACCTAGTGCTGAAGCCCATAGTGAGACTCTGGCGAGGTGCCCACGGTGAGAATTTCACTTTCATGCAAGATAATGCTCCTCCGCATACCAGCAACCTCGAGCGACGTTATCTCGAAACAGTGGGAATCGTTATTTTGGGCTGACCTTTTTGACCTAAATTCTATTGAACATTTATCAAATATTTTCAAAGGGAAAATTATATCGCGCCAGGATAATCCAAGAACCCCACAACAGCTCATCCAAGTCGCCACAGAAGAATGGCATAATATCACCCCAGAGGAGGTCGAAAACCTAATCCAAAGTATGCCTAGACGGATTCAGGCTTGTATCAGGGCAAGAGGAGGTAATACAAGCTACTGAGGTTGTGAATAAGACACCTGCTCTATGAGAAGACAATTTTCAACTTTTTTACTACATGCGGAAAGAATCTCTTATTTGTTTCTTTCTTAAAGTAAACCTTAATTTATTTTTTTGCAATAGAAATATCACAAAAGGATCAATTCTAACAATCCTTCGAAATTTCCAAAATCCCTGAGGTAATATTCAAAATATCAGGTGATTCAATATAAATTTGGTTATATCCAAAAATAAGTACAAAATTATGCCATACATTAAAAGAGATTAAAATCAATATAATATCTATTCGAAATTCCAATATGCCTGAGGTAATATTCAAAATATCAGGTGATTCCATATAAAATTGTGTGTATTATAAATAATTTGGCATACATTAAATTTTTAACACGATCTAACACCACATGAGTAGAGTAGTGAGTATGTAGACATTCATAGCAGCACGCGCAAAATAAAAACGGAATGCAATGTTCAATATTTGCCTACCAAGAGTGAAGAACATGTGATATATCTCTGAAAAGAAAAAATTCTTCTATAAAATACCATAGCTACCTAATGTTCTCATTTAAAGTTTATTCATTTATTCATTCGAATGAAAAATAAACAGGAATGAAAACTTGGACATCATAATGTCCAATTTTGATAAGCTCGATCAGGGTACAATAAATAGAATGGATAAACATTAAAATTACACAAAGCCTCCTACGGTCGTTTCTAAAATGTGAGCTAAGAAAATGAGAGGAAACGAGTGAAACATACGTAATTAATAAATATATATGTTTCAAGAGAACAAGGAGAAAAGCCTGAGGAAATCCCCTATTTCCCCTAATATTCCAGCTAATATGTCTGTAACAGCTAGTCTGTGAGTGACTTGTGAACAAAAAGTATAATCAGAATTACTGTGTTTATGCTTCTTTCTAACCAGATATTCAATTGGTATTGCGGCTGAGCAATCTGAAAAATAAAACAGAATAAAAGAGGAAATCAGGAGAAAGGCATGGTGTAAGTAATATCTCATACAACATAACTAAAAAGAATACTCAACATAATAAATAAAACTAATAAGATAATCAAATCTAACATATCCGTCATTATTTTAATTAACAAGTATTAAATCATAAATTCACAAAAAGAATCGTGCTTATGTTGCAACTCAAAAAGTAAAAAAAAATCCCTTCGCCTTTGTAATTTTCCCAATAACGTGTCTATAAAATGAGAAAACAATCAAGGTAACTTTTGTCACAAACGTTATAGCTAGTAGCATACATGAAATCACAAAAATTTCAAGATATCCTAACATCCTGAAAATTGCGTTTTTCTAGAACACACCATATCGAAGTGGCATTATTTTTCATCACTAGCTCAAGGCTTGAAATATGTCTACTGCATGTATGAGCCATAAAGATAGAACCTTTCCTTCGACCAATCATGCCATAAATTATAAAAAAAAACGACAAAACCGCAATGTGTATAACAATAAGGGTTGACTTATTAAGTACCACGAGTCATAATTCATTTTATTACTCAAAAAGTAAACCATTTGTAAACACTATAGGCACACCTCACAACCGACAAATAAACACTTATTAAACCCCATTCACCCTTTATTTACAATGGTTTTTATAACCCGGGAATGCCTTAATGTAAACTACCCGGGTGGTGAATGTGCTTCAAAAATGAACCTCTGATAGACGGTGGTACGGAGTAGCGCGTGGCTAGGTAAAAAAGTGGTAAAAAAGGCTCGTGAAGAAGGGTTGCCTGTATCAGAGGCGGATTCGAAAAGGATAGGTTAGAGAGGATAGGATGATATGCATACAAAGTTTTAATTAATGAAATCATAGAATACTTTTTATGTTTCTATTGTTGTCGACTGAATTTTGAATAAGAATTCAAAATTTTCTATATTTTAAAATCCTTTTCACAGTAATAGAAACTACCTAGTACATATTATAATCTGAAAATATCACTTTCCTAAAAAGAAATAGATTACGTTACGTCATGCATATCCAATTTTCAATATTAGTAAAGTACTACATTAATTCGCCAAGAAAAATTATTTAGAAACAAGTTCTCATTATCAAATACTAATTATCACTTTATATAACACAGCTATTACAAATTAAACAACACTAATCATTGCAGATTGAAGCCTTTCAAATTTCTAGTTCTCGCTACTACGTTTTACATTTTAGATTTCAATTTTCGACCTTTTCAGCTTGATTCCCCATCAAGTTAACATCTTGGGAAATTTCAGTTCTTCGTTTAGTTTTAGATAATGTTTTCGTATAATTTTGTATTTTGTGAAAATAAGCCTGTTAATTTTTCGAACTATACAGAGTAAATATCTTATGATTATTATTAGTTCATTATTGCACTCACTTGATGGCTCTTAGTTTTTGAGATTATAGAATTTCACGACCTCGTGGTTTTCAAACTTGCTTTTTGCCTATTTCATTTCATATTTTAGACAGTCATGATTACAACTCGAATCCTTGCCTAAACTGATAAGTTTGCTAAGATTTCCATTTTTCTGCTATTCGACAACACTTCTCTTAAATGCTCAACGCGTTTCGATACACAGTATCTTCGTCAAGAGAGAGTGAATAAAACAAAGATATCTCACTAACATATACTTATATAGACTACAGAGGCAATTCACTCAGAGTGATCCGTATTTGAACTAGTGTTTAGGAAACATGTTCAATAAGGGTAAGTTATTCATGTCTAACTGATCATTACGAAGTTTGCATATGATTAAGATGTTTGCATATCTCAAAATTATTTTTCATTTAACGACTCTTTTTTGAAAAGACATGAGGGACTTATAATGTGAAACTCCTTAAGCCCTCTTTTAGCAGAAATCTTCAAGGATAATATAGAAAAAGCTATTCATAAACACCCAATTCACTCTATTCGAAAATTTCATTAACAACCTGCACCCAAATATAAAATTCACTTCTGAAATAGAACAGAACAACTCGATCAATTTCCTAGACTAAACAATAACAAGATCAAATAATAAATATCAGTTTTCAATTTATCATAAACCTTCTCATAGATATATCACAATTCATTATACATCGGCTCATCCTTACCAACATTAAGTTGCAGCATTTAATAGATATATACATAGCCTCTTAGCACACCGATGTCTAGTGAAAATTATCTCCAAGAATTGAATTTGATAAAACAGATCGCAATAAATGATGGTTATGATGCAAATTTAGTTAGCAGCATATTATATAAGAAAAACAAAAATTAGCAGCATATTATATAAGAAAAAACAAAATTAGCTTTACAACATATATATCCAACGGTGAATATCAAGACAAGAAATTCAATAGTTTAACATATATAGGCAATATTAGCAATAATGTGAAATCCTTCTTGAAAATTCAAACTTGAATATAGCGTTCAAAACATCAACAAATTTAGGTTTATTTATCAGAAATTATAAATGTCCAATTAATAAAGAAAAAAAAATCAGGTGTTTATAGATTTGAATGTGCGGATTGCAATTGTTTTTATATGGGTAGAACAGAAAGAAATTTCAATGTTAAAATCTCAGAACATAAACGCAGATTCATCAATTCAGAATTCAAATTCCTACATTCTGAGAAAAGATGTATAAAACTCAATCATCTGGAAGTACTTGAGATTAATAGATTTAGGTATTCACCAAAAATTCTTAATGATCAGTTAGATATAAATAACTCACCCTTATTGAACTTGTTTCCTAAACACTAGTTCAAGTACAGATAACTCGAGTGGATTGCCTCTTTACTCTATATAAATATCTATGTTAGTAGGATATTTTTGTAGTATTCATTCGCTTTTGACAAAGATACTATGTATCCAAACGCGTCGATCATTTATTAATATATTTTAGTAGAAATCATCATTTACTTGTATTTGAAAATGGATTTCTATCATGTAAAAGCCTTGTCAATTAAACACTTCTTTCTATTCATATTTTATTTTTTGTAACTTCTTTCCGTGCATTTCATTGATTTATTTATTTTAAAGGATATATACTTACATGATTCGTTAAAGTGAATACATATAAAATTTAGAGTACCGTTTCTTGTTATTCTGAAATTTTCATATTTTCTTATCACATGCCGTTCACACGTATATTCATCATTTAATTATGATTCGGCATAACATGACATTTCAGTTTAAATTTCATTATCATGACAAACCATAGAAACAAATCTTTGATATTTATTCCTTTTAGTGAGACAAATATTTTCCGCGATAAACTTCGCGAGGAGTCTACAAATGTAGACGGATTTATGAATAATTCTTCTCGTCCCAAGATTACGTATGTAGACTCCCCGCGAAGTTTATCGCGGAGAATATTGGTCTTATCGAATATTTACCGACAGGAGGTTTTATCCTGGAAAAAGAGGCCAAGAGCACCATTTTCAACGGGATTATTTCGCTCGTTTTGTATCGTTGATGTAATTCACGAACCGGCGGAAGATGTTCCTCAAGTGTTGGAATTTTTAACGTTCTCACATATGTTTGTTATTGTTCGTATGTTTCTCGAAGTCCGATAGCGGGTTCACCGTCTCGGTCCATAGAGGGCGACTCCCGTACGTATGTACGAGATACGTCCTTTCTGGAATCGTTAGGGTACCCCGATGTAGCTTGTTAGGATGCTGAGAAGTGATATGGGATAATGATGAGCTCCTAATAAGGACGAAACTGCTGTCTTCGGCTTCGTTCCTCGGCATCCTGCTTAGTTGCACTATTGTGGCTCTTGAGGGTTGCGTGCATGTCAGGCAGATTCGGGAACTAGCTCTTCTCCGGAGGGCCGAAGGATAATTCATTGATCTACGGATTTTGAATAATTCTTCTTTTCTCAAGTTTACATATATATATATATATATATATATATATATATATATATATATATATATATATATATATTCCTTTTAGAATTGAATGAATTGTTTAAAATGGTTTCAATTTCGTTTCGGTAAATTGACATGTAATTTAGTCAATTTCGGTTTTGAATAAGTTGTATCATGTAGGTGCAAAATTTTACTCAGAATTTGATTCACTAGTGTTGTTCTAACTTTTGAAATGTGGAACTGAGTAGTGTGTGGATAACTTCTTGGAAACTGAATTCATTGCAGATAACTTCTATTTTGGATTTCCTCGAAGTGAACCTGAAATAGGGTACCAGCATTTTCGGAAAAACTCCTTCAACTTCTGGAGACATCCAACCTCTGGGAAAACATCTGTCCCTGGAAAGAGCCCTTCATCGCCAAGAAAACGTGCAACTATTCACAAACTCTCTCTCAATCTCTATTACTTCTATAATGTATTACTTGCTACTGATGTTGACTAGTAATTTTCAGTCTGGTTCATATTATTTGATAGAGCCCTTCTTCGCCGTCCTGTTACATAATTTTGTACACAGGTTTTGAGTTGAGTTTTATGTTTTATTTTATTGTAAAAAGCTGATAATAATCCATTATACAGAAACTCACTTCCTGCGTTTCTTTGTGTCTCAAACTTATAGTCTGGGATTGTTCACAAAAAGTTAATAGTTTGCTAGTTAATTTGGCTAATTATTGTATATCTGCCTTTTCCGACCTGAGCTCAATAAAAATGGATCTCCAGTTAGCTACTAGAAGATAATATTGTAAAGAAGTGTAATTATGTTACAAGAAAATTAAACTCTTTTCAGACATAGGTAGAGCTATTGTAGGCTACTTTTGTAGGCTAGAAGAAAGAAACGAAAACTTTTCAGACAAAAGGTCCTTTATAATAATTTTTCTAAAGATAATATGCAAAACAAATTTTTGACAATAATATACCAAAGAATAATATGAAAACGACATGGATTTATCTTGGTTATGACCGGTGATATGGTATTTTTTTTAATCTGAAAGTTACGCGCGTAAGGAAGCAAATCCTATTATGTCTTGACGACACCGCGAGTACCTGCAAAGGATAGACGGTTAATATTAAGCATAGAAAGCCCCTCAGAACATCTTCCATGAAAGTACCTGTAAAAAGAGAAAGCTCACCAACTTTTCTTCAATCTTTCAATACTGAAATGCATTGTCTCCGATTAACCGAATTGCTCTCTTTTGGATGGATTCCGGGCGTTTCAAGCTGTGTTTAGGAGCAGAACTCCATACATGGGAGCCATACTCTAAAACAAGACGAATTTGAGATCTATATAGAGTAAGCAATTGGTTCGAAGTAATATATTTCCTCGCGCGATAGAGAAATCCCTGTTTTTTCTGACGCTGACTCAACAATATTCACAACATGATCATGCCATGATAGATTGCCGCCGTTAGTTACTCCAAGCATTGTTATAGAGGAAGTAAGTGAGATGGTCTCATTCGCCATCGTTACATCAGGGACAGTGCTATTCATCTTCCTAGAAAATAAACAGGCTTGATTTTTACTAGCATTGAACTCTACCAGGTTAAAAGATCCCCAATCAAGAACTGATTTCAAGTCGCTATCGACTTTGTTGCACTGCTGGATTCGTATTTCGTTCTAACCTGGAGAAGGTCATTTATATGAAGCAAAAACAGAGTTGGTGCCAATATGGAGCCCTGAGGCACACTAGCATTAATGCCAAGTATGTCAGAAGTAACCCCATCCACGATATATATATATATATATATATATATATATATATATATATATATATATATATATTTAACCCTTCCTCTACTTCATTTCAGAAGCTCACGGCGAATTAAAAATCTTATTGAACGAAAGCCTTCGACAACAATATGCCTATGAAAATATAAAACCTGCATAGACGTGTCTTGGTTATTACCGGATTTGAAAATGTTCAACCCATCCCGATTCCAGAGATAAGGCACAACCTAAAGTTTTTGATAATGAGATGCCATGAAAACATTATAGAGTTATCATAGTTATTACCAGAAATACTATGATATGAAAATATAATATGCCATTCGACCGGCTTTCTCTATAATCAATTTCGACTTAGGTGCTGCTGAGGGTAGGGAGTTTATTTAACATGTTCCAAACCAAGTCAGAACTTAATCCCCTTCCAATCAAAAATTGACGAGACTCAGCTTTTTCCGCCAAAATCAGTCCATCGTGATATAGAAGGGGTGGTAAATTTTCGTTGGAACACACTGTATATATATTATTATTCTTTTCGAGTCTGAAAAACTTGAGCTTCTCTGTTTCATTACGATCTGAAAATTGTTCCCGATAGAGTTTCAATACGCGAGCAATATTTCTATTAATACGAAAGTCAGAAAACAGACTATATTCATTTGATTTTCATCATACCTATCAATTCTCCTTGAAAAAGACTCAAAACGAAACAAAAACAAATATATGAATAAATACGGAATACTGCGAGTTATCCGGCCTTGAAATAATGATCAAAACACAACAACAGAAAATTTTATCACAAACTCAAACAGTCTACCATAGAACGAATTATACATATTTTTGATTTGTATATGTGAATTTTCTTCCGGAATTTTTCGATTATTTCTTTCATTTCGGAAAATACAGCGTTTCTAGTGATACATTTTTAAGAGCAGGTATTCAAACTTGAATGAGTAATCGAAACAACTATGAATATATGGGGTTACTATATGAAAAGTCCAAGTGGAGGACAAATTCCAATATCTCCGGTAGTGACAGACCAATGAAAATATTTCAGGCTCCATGATCATCATTCAAAGTGAAATATTGTTTTTGTTTCATTGAAATTGATCAAGAAATGTAGGAGCTATAACTTGGGGCGTTTTTCACGGAACACCCGATATACATACTACCTACTGGAATTAACCTTCTCATTCGTTTCTTCCCCGGCGCGTGGCCAGGTAAAAAACTAGTAAAAAACTTATCGCATCGCAAGGGTTACACATTCATCGCCCTACTACAACAAACAATCACCAGTGAAGACATATTTGGAAGAGGCTCCTTTTTATTAAGTTATTCGAGGTTAACCGCATATTACAAACTGTAGTTTTATAGCGGGTCTGGGCACGCGACCAGGTAGAAAGGGGTTGTTTTCCCTTTTTTATCATATTAACCGGAAGAGTTTTTAATGAATTAGAAACCTTTAACCCCATTATTGGGTTTACATGGTATTGTATACCCGGACGCCATTGAATAACGAGTATCTAATCGAGAGTGATTCCTGTCTGTTTTTTGTTACAGCACCCCTTTGATAGATAAAGGGGTAGCTGAAAAACATCATTAAAACCTTTCTTAACCATGAAATCACCAATAAAGTTGTCCATTTATGTTCATCGTTTTTGATGTTTGACGTTTTAAATTATAGGTGATTTCGATGTGATAAATTTGATTCTTTTATAGTTTGGAGCGAGTCAACTTTAACAATTCGAACTATTTGTTCTTTTACGATTAAACAATCCGACAGTACCAGATCTCATGGTTGCTTCGCATTTTGAAATATATGCCTTGTTATAAGATTTCTCCTCAACTGTTACATATATACAACAATTGATAGGGATGAAATCTATTTTTCGAAATTGTGCGCATATCATTGTGTGCTAATGAATTAATGAAATATTTTCGATAACTTAATTATATCCTTCTTTATTAATATCCTTTGATAGGTAACCAGATAACATTATTATTCATAGTTTTCATTTCAGATTATAATCTTACACCTCTGAACTTGACAATGCAAAAGGTAGATTTTGATATATTTGATGATAATTCTAAAAGAAATTTGGATGCAGAAGGAATTACACGGAAAGCACCTAAAGAATTGAAAATGATTATATTGATGAAATTGCATCGAATAAATGGTTAGTATCTGGAGAATTGTTTGCTGAAACAGAAGGCTTGGCAATTGCGATCCAGGATCAGGTTGTTTTCACGAGGAATTATAGAAAACACATCATCAAACAAAATATAGATGATTCTTGCCGTAGATGTTTCTGTTCTTCAGAAACAGTTTTTCATATATTATCATCTTGCTCAGTCCTTGCTTCAACAGATTATTTAGAAAGACATAATGCCGTCGCTAATATTATTCACTTTAATCTAGGAATTAAACATGACCTAATTCCCAAAGAAAAGAATTTCACAAATATGAACCTGAGATTATTTGTGAAAATGACAAATATAAACTTCATTTTGATAAAACAATTCTTTGCAACAGAGCTGTAAAAACAATAGACCAGATATCGTTCTTAATGATAAACAGAATCAAATAACATATATAATTGATATTGCTATACCCGACACACATAATATACAAAATAAATACAATGAAAAAATTTCTAAATATATGATGCTTGGCGACGAGATTAAAAAATGTGGAAAATGAAGAAAATATTTATTCTACCGATTATTATTTCTACAACAGGCGTTATTCCTAGAAATCTTCACAAAAGTATTGAGATTTTGGGTCTGAAGAAAAATTTGTTTGAACAGTTACAAAAGATAACAGTCATCAAATTTTGTAATATTCTTCGTAGGTTTCTTTCCGAAAATAATAATGAGGTAGAGTCATAGGTTTTCTCTTTAGTTTATACTGCTCAGAATCTCATTTCATATTTTATTTATTTGTTTATATAAATGTAATATAATTAACTGACAATTTTGTCATATTTATATTCAGAGCAGTATTCTATTCGATCGTTCACCACTTCACACAAAGGAAACTATTAATGAGTAACATTCAGTGTTACTTGACTAAGGTCCGTACACTGTATTTTTCCGGGAGAAAGCCTCTGACACTACTCGTTGGTACATTGATATCATTGTCTGATGATGCTATAGTATGTATTTATTCTGGTAGATTGATATATTCTCATCATATATATATATATATATATATATATATATATATATATATATATATATATATATATATATATATATATATATATATATATATATATATCACCATTCAGGGGTTTCATCTAGAAAGACCGGGTCTACTGACCGAGGACTTCCTAGGCAGCAGTTAGGAACATTCGGACGATTCTTGTGGTCCAGAGTATCACCTCCTTCGGTGCTCTACTTATTAGTTCTCTATCACGTTCTAGGAACTCAGTGTTTTCCGCCAGGTGGTTCTCAACTAATCCATTCGTGGATATTAACAGGGAAGAATTCTAACCGATCTGAGCTGGTACATTTCTTTTATTTCAAAAGCTAGATAATGGTACTTCGTTAGATTCTCCGTATACGCCTTGCTGATGTTATCATCCGCCGGGACGGTTATATCATATCGGTAGCTCGGCGGTTTTCCTTATCGAAGATAATGATGTCAGGTCTGTTGTGCGGCACCGTTCTGTCGGTTATTATAGTGCTGTCCCAGTAAAGTTTGAACTCACTATTTTCTAATATAGGCTTGGGAAAGTATTCGTGCACCCTTCGAGAGGTAAGTATAAGTCCTACTTTTATGGCAATCGCTTGGTGATAAATTTTTGCCATAGCATTGTGCCGCTGGGTGTACTCTCTTGGTGCCAGGATGGAGCATGAGGACGTTACAAGCTGAATGGTTTCCAGACCTTGGAGGCATTTTCGGCATCTATCAGATGGAATGTTCTTCTTTGTGATATGCTTGATGTACGCTCTCGTTGGTACCACCAGATCCTGGATAGCAGCGAGACGCCCCTCGGTCTCCGAGAACAAATATCCGGATTTAAGGTAAGTAAGTGATTGATCTTTGTTCACTCTTTTGTCTTTCAGTGCCTCCGGATACCTGCCATGTAAGGGTTTGATGTGCCATTCCTCCAGCATCTGTTCAGGTGATGGCGTCTGTGGTGGGTCGCTTCTGCATTCTAGTTTAAGAGCCGTGATGTTTTGGTCTTCTTGGCATATCGATTGGAGAAACGGTAAGTTTTTCGAGTGAAAATACTTTCTTAGGTCTGTAACCGCCTTATTGTGGGCCATCTCCACATTCTGCAAACCTCTACCTCCCTGGTACCTCGGTAAATAAAGTCTTACTACCGATGCATGGAGGTGGTGAATACCATATTTGGACATTAGAACTCGCACCCGTGTGTCAATCGCCTTTAAATCCGTGTTTGACCATTTGATCACGCCAAAGGAGTAGGCTATGCTTGGTATCGCCCATGTGTTTATTGCAGTGAACATTGCCTTTGAATTTAGTTTACTGCGCAGGACTTTTTTTATTCTATCGAAGAATTTGTTCTTGAATTCTTCTTTTCGATCGAATGTTCTTATCTCCAGTGCTTGTTGCATACCCAAGTACTTATATGTTGCACCTGGATCTAATTCTTGTATAGCTACCTCATCTTGAATAAGCATTTCTCCTCCTGTGTTAATTTCCCTCTTGACGTGTAGTACGGCACATTTGCCCAACCCCATTTCAATTCGTATGGTCTTTGTGAATGATGTCACTATATTCAGGAGGTTCCTTAGTTGCTCCTCATTTGCGGCGTATAGTTTGAGGTCATCTATGTATAATTGGTGAGTTATTTTGATATTCAACCTAGTGTCTACGACAAACCCGTATCGGTTGTTATTGAGCAATTTACTGAGGGGTTAAAAGCCAGACAAAACCACAGTGTACTAAGTTTATCCCTTTGAAGATACCTGTTAGAATTTTTATTTCAGGCGTAACGTCTTTGCCAAATGTTAGATTCGTTCTCCAGGTGGTCCTTAGATATTTTAGTGGGTTGATGATGTTGTCAGATACACCGTAGAGTTTCAGAACTCTAAGAAGCCAGGAGTCGCTTCTTATATATATATATATATATATATATATATATATATATATATATATATATATATATATATATATATATATATTCTTTTGAAAAACAGACCATGCCCGTTCCTTAATCAGGCATCTAAACTCGCATCATGCCTTCTACGATTGCCCTAAAGTGTGAGCACAGGAAATGTAACAGAAAAACCATACTATCTTGCGTTTGATTCAATAAACTAGTGAACACCTGAACATGAATGGAATCAGCAGTCATCTGTTCCATAGTTGGACATTCAGAAGCCTGCGAAACTATAGTTGCTGGATTTGCTGTGGACATTAAATTAGTGTCCTGCTACTTTTGCACTTCAGGAAGGAAGCGAAGCCATTATTTTTCCGACTCTTGTATTATACGTTATTACTGCAAATAAGAGAAACAGATTAGGTAAGTGCTGTACAAGATTTCTGAAATATCCTCAACAGTACTCTAGTGAAAAAACCTGTGTTGTTGAAAGAAAAATAATTTTGTTCAATGCAAACGTCCAACAGATTCAATATTTCTGATTTAATTATGTGGTTAACATGATTCGAATTCAACATGTTTTCGATTAATATTTTGACCTAGAGGAACACTTGGGTATAAATTCTCAACATCAAACGAAATAAGTTTTGCGTTAGGTGGTAGGTTAACGTTTTTTATGTTATTTATCAATTCGAAAGAATTTTTTATAGAAAATTTTGATTTGAATGAACAATAATTTTAATGATATCTATAAGGTAGTGCGACAATTTCACGGCTGGGGCTGTAACGTAAGATACGACTGGTCTAACGGGGTTATTTACTTTATGCAACTTAATGAGTGAATACAGTTGAGGTGGTTGAGGTTTGGTAAAA
Source organism: Cryptolaemus montrouzieri (assembly GCA_013387265.2). Taxonomy (NCBI): domain Eukaryota; kingdom Metazoa; phylum Arthropoda; class Insecta; order Coleoptera; family Coccinellidae; genus Cryptolaemus; species Cryptolaemus montrouzieri. The sequence goes on along the minus strand of JABFTP020000124.1, from coordinate 32,206,348 downwards.
TTAATTTGTATTTATCTATTGCTTTAATTAAAGATTTTGCGAAAACATGTTGAATTCGAATCATGTTAACCACATAATTAAATCAGAAATATTGAATCTGTTGGACGTTTGCATTGAACAAAATTATTTTTCTTTCAACAACATCTATTACAGTAGTGAAAATGGTTTGATCATGGAAATCCTTTGAGTCCACTTTTAGCAGAGATTTTTATGAATAATATTGAACAGAAAATTCATACACATCCACTCATTTCCAAATTTCTTTATTGGTATAGATATGTTGACGACATCTTAGTATGTTTCATTGGAACTACTCGTCAATTAGACCTATTTCTTAATTTCATTAATTCCATCCATTTGAACATTAAATTCACGATAGAAATTGAACAGAACGATTCCATTAATTTTTGGACTTAAAATCACTAAACAAAATAATAATCATGTTTTTTCGGTCTTTCGTAAACCATCACATACTGATACAATTATACATAACTACTCATTACATCCAATTCAACACAAAGTTGCAGCTTTAAACAGCATGGTACATCGGTTACTCAATTTACCTTTATCAGTAGAAGATTATAATAAAGAGTTAAACATCATCAAACAGATAGCCATTAATAATTCATATAATCCGGATATGATAGATCTAATCATTCGTAAATACTGTATCAGAAAGCAATAAATGAAGTATATCCTATTCATAAAGACTATAAAATATTCAACAGTTTAACATTCTGTGGTTCTGCAAGTTCAAATATTAAATCCTTTCTCGTCAAACAAAATCTTAATATAACTTTCAAAACTTCTAATAACTTAGGTAAACATATTAAAAATAATAAATCTCGTGTTGAAAAATCAAGTAAATCAGGAATCTATAAACTCAATTGCGGTTCTTGTGATAAAATTTATATCGGTAGGACCTATAGGAGTTTTGGCATAAGAACATCTGAACATAAACGTAGCTTCGATAAAAATAAATCTGATTCAAATTATTCAAACCACCTAATAAAAGAAAACCATTCATTCAATAAAAACTTTGACATATTACATATAAAATCAAAAAGTTCAAAATTAGATCTCCTAGAAGCATTAGAAATAAATAGATACAAACATTCGGACAAGCTTTTGAATGAACAGGTAGATGTGAATTACTCACCCCTACTTAACTTGTTTAATTAGTTTTTATTACCTTTCATACTAACTGGACAATGGCTCGGTGTGGATTTTCCTGTTATTCATCCAACTTGTTCTACGATTTGTTTATAATACCATACTCTTCATTCTGTTTTTCATTCTTGATAAAGCTGCTGTGTCAGCGAAACGTCGTCGAATTTTTTCAAATAAAGTGTAGATTAAAGTTGAACCTTGTGTTTTTTATCTCATTTATAACTCTGTATCACACATACTTGTAGCCTATCAGAGTCGATCGTAAGTATTCTAATAATATTGAAGTAGATCAGTTCAAGTTTGAGCACCCCTGACTTAAAATATTACATAAAGAGAAAAATTCATTTTTAAAATTGCTCATGACGATTTTGCTCGAAAGAGGAGGAAGAGGAGAACCCATTGGAAAACCCATTTAGTTTTCAGTAAATTTGATTAATGAATTTGAGACTCTACTTCAAACAAACTTCTACATCTTTCCTAATATGATCTGAGGGGTCATGTTGAAATGTCATAATCATATGTGGTTTAAAACAGTGCTTAGTTGACATTTTGCAGCTATTTTAAATTCAATAATAAAATTAACCTAAAACTAGATGGTCCTTCGATGGGTTCTCCTCTTTTGAAAATTTCATGTATTTTTAATTCTCCTTTTACATTTATTTCTTTGAGTCAATCGATACCCCATGCAACTAATTGTGTGATTTTCTCAATGCATATAATTAAGGGTTAAACCTGTTATATCTCAATAAAATTTGATAAATTAACGTGGAGTTCACAGTTGAACGCTTTTTAAGTACCTATTTTAAATTCAATAATAAAATTAACCTAAAACTAGATGGTCCTTCGATGGGTTCTCCTCTTTTGAAAATTTCATGTATTTTTATTCTCCATTTACATTTATTTCTTTGGAGTCAATCGATACCCCATGCAACTAATTGTGTGATTTTCTCAATGCATATAATTAAAGGTTAAACCTGTTATATCTCAATAAAATTTGATAAATTAACGTGGAGTTCACAGTTGAACGCTTTTTAAGTACCTTTTACTGGTGCAAATGTTCAAATTGAAGACCATTCTGTTTCAGGATAGATTTGAGATATTCGTTAGAAATAGGTCTGAAGTGAAAAATAACTCAGAAAACATTCAGGCTACTCTATTATTCTATTAGTAAATCTATCATTCAAACAGATTCGGGCGTTTAGACTATTTAAAGCATAGTGAGTAGAAGCTCCATCCTTCTAAGTAACAGTTCATTTTCGTCGTACATCTGATTTTCATTGCAGTCATTCTGATTTTTCACTTCAGGAGTTATCAATGGATATATAACATATTCTAGAATATTCAAATAAACTTCGCCATTGAGTTTCCCATTAATAAAAACAGGTACGAAAACGTTCTGAGGATTCTCGCCACACATTCAATTTCTGAACAAACTCCGTATATACCTCATCGGTCCAGTATCGTACATTCTGATTATTAACATAATCATTTAAACCATTCGGAGCATAATGACGGGGAACTGATTTCCTGCTTCATCAGTTATTGATGTATTTATGAGATATTCATGAATAGTAAAATAAACTTTACTATTGAATACTACATTATTGAAAACGGATCCGGTAACCATGATTGCTAGGATCCCTGACTTTGAGGAACCTTCCTTATGTACCTCTCTAATCTCTAGTAATTTAACGATTTTCATCGGACCACTATCACCCATTTAGCGACTGTTGCTTGATGTTTGTAATCCGCTCACAAAAGTCAATTCTTCCATGGAAATCATTTTCTTTTAACTCGTTAGCATAATGAATTTCATAGATATCGAACTTGCAAAGCTTTGTCTTTTTGCTCACAGAGAAATGAGAATATCAGTTGTCATGTAGGACTCTATTCCGGAGTATGAATCTAGAAAATACTGAAATTAGATGAATCGAAATATTATCAACTTTGAAAGAAATATAACCTCGATATCGGAAAAATCACCGTCTGGAGTTGAGCTCGATGCATCTAATCGGCTCTGAAAATAAAACAAAAAATTCCTGAGAATACCTCGACAATCAACAATATTTCAATAGTCTCTATATTGACCTGATAAGCGGCTGAAGTTTTCCTTCCTGAAAATTTGTTCTCATATTTCTTGCAGGGCAATAAATTTGCTGTTGCTAGGAAAGCAGCTTAAGGTTGTCTGATTTCATACAAATTTTCAGGTAAAGAACTTCATTATTCGTGTAGGTAGCTGATCAAACAACACACAGTATTAAGTTACCTCTTTCTGGTTAACAAGAATGTTACTTTCGATAACGATTTTCCTCTTTCGAGATAAAGGGACATTACAAATCCTGTTGCCAAATTCTTCTCTATATTCTGAAAGAAAGAATCTCAAACAATTGAATCAAAAACAGATTACAGATAGTTTACCTGAACATGAATGGAATCAGCAGTCATCTGTTCCATAGTTGGACATTCAGAAGCCTGCGAAACTATAGTTGCTGGATTTGATGTGGACATTAAATTAGTGTCCTGCTACTTTTGCACTTCAGGAAGGAAGCGAAGCCATTATTTTTCCGACTCTTGTATTATACGTTATTACTGCAAATAAGAGAAACAGATTAGGTAAGTGCTGTACAAGATTTCTGAAATATCCTCAACAATACTCTAGGATTGTGATGGTTTTTAAATACAACTAAGAAACTTTTCCTTCAAAGAAGAACAGTGTATGTTCCCACTGAATCTGTTTCAATTGAGCATAACTCAGGGATTCTATTTAATTTGCCTCCAATTTCTCAAAGAACCGCCTCTCTTAATTTCGGAAAACATTCCTGGAAATATTTGAAGTCAAACACTTTATTGAACTGTTGTTTGGCATGTTGCAATTTTTCGGCCTGAATTACTTCTTATTGATTTTGACAAAATGGAGAAACGATGACGAATGAAATCATGCAATTGAACTTTAATTTTCTTACAAATAATTAATCTCATTTTCTTCAGACGAAATTTCTCAAAGAATAGCGTAATTCCTCCATAAATATCTTATATACAAAATAATGTTTAGACTTACCTTGAAACACAATATTATCTTCTTTTCGATAAGCAATAACTGCAATTATAGACAACTAGGTAATGATAATAAACTGCATTCTTTAATGCGCCCTCACTCTGAACATGTGCGGTGGGTGTTCATTGGTAATTAAGAGCGGGAAAACTTGTTCGCTAATCCGACGTTACTGCGTCTGTATATTGGACGTGAGGATGTTACACCGTCCGTATATTGGGGAGTTACTGCGTCCGCATATTCGGAAGTTCTTGCGTCCGTATATCAAACTAACGTGTTTCTACATTATTTTCATCATATTATGAATTTTTCCTAAATGAAATCTCGCACCCAATGTATTGAACATTATAAATATGGTGTCCTAAAATAAGGGGGTAGTATTCTATCCTAATATTATTCTCAAAAATAATCAAACCTATGTAATGTACATTTATAAACGTACCGTTAAGGAGAGATATATCGATTCTGTGATATTCCCAGAAATAAAGATGAATGATTGAAAGTTTATATGATAACTTAACGTTTCAATTTCATTGATTCAATATGTTATTCAAGATCAAATCAAATTCCAGAGGCGTACTCAGATATTTTAATCTCTTGCGTCTGAATGATTGTTCGATTTTACGTAATAAATCTTGAATTTGCTCATTTTCAAAAGAAATTTAACATGTTCAGAACGTAAATTATTATAAATCAGAAAAGATTAAAGATTGAAAGTACACTGTGAAACAGATATTTATTGGCTTCTTCACGTCATGTCGGCCAATAAAGCATTATTCAAAAATTAAACTAAAATGGTTCTTCACCTCACAAAACGTTGCCACATACAGACATACACCGATAAAATAATTAAATGTAAAAGTTTGAAAGACTTTACATAAAAAACGATGACTAGTGACATAAATTTTCAAATATTTAAGTACAGAATGTGAATTTGGCAACTGCGTCGGACGCAGTAATAAACTGAGCATGTAGATAAAAATTCTGATATACACAAGGACGCAGCTATGTTAGTAGAATGAAAGGACGAAGTAAAGTAGTATATCAATTAAAAGTTCATTTTTGGAAATATTAAATACTCAAAGAGACCTTTGCGTTTGATTTGAAGAGTACGTTCAATATGCTCCGCGATATTGATGCTAATACAAAAATCTAACCTAACCTAAAGATTGCTCATTGTGTACTGATCTAGTGGCTACAAATCTTAACACAACAGATGTGATGTATCCGTAGATTATATTTTTGTGGGGATGTCTTTTTCGAAATTCTGGCAGTTACACTTGCACTTCTACCTTCATCTCTAAAAATAAAATTAATTTCTAGTTGAATATGTTGATGTAACGAGAAGCTTTTTATAAATGAAACGAAAATAATTTAACTAAAATTTTGAATTACATATTAAAATAGAATGCACTACTGCTTGACTTCAAAGAGAACAACAAGGCAACTATATTTACTGGAATCAAAGTAGAACTGTAGCAGCTTCAAGCGGTGAATTTGAAGATAAAACACATTCGAAAAGTTAACATGTAATGATTAACTGTGCTCAAGAAGGCATCGACTTTTCAATGTGATGCCATTAGAACGGTGTTCCTATCAAATATTTTTTAGTTAAGTTGTGGCGGGGGGACTTAAAATACAATAATTTTCAAGTTTCTCGAATTGGTTCCCCCAAAAATTAACTTAAGCTGTTTTTGCAAATGTTTGCCACTACAATAATTCTTGAGATATTTTGGGTGGACTATTATTAGACAAACTACCAGTATATTGCATGATTAGTAAAGGTGACTTTTTATTTCTAAAGCTTAGATATAATTTTTCAATTTTTGTCAGTTCATAGCTCAGTATTCTTCACTGTTTATTGTTTTCAAATTCTGTGTTCACATATACCCCTTTTATATTAGAGTTACATTTAATTTATTATTATAAGATGAATCCCAGAAGTTTTCAGTTTGATTCAATCTGAAGAATTTAAAAGATGGTATCATTAAAGGTATTGATATCTTCAAGAAATCAATGACACCCGTAATCCGATCACGTATGTCACTGATTATGGGTGTCACGGATTTCTTCAAGATATCAATGCATTTAATGTTACCGTCTAGCAGTAAAACAAGTCTTGTCATAAAAACAAATTGAAAAAGAATAGCATAAGGAATCAGCGCAGAAACTATGTTAGTAGTTGAAATAGAACATATGTTTCCTGAAATAAATAAACCGCCCGAAGAAAAACGTCCGAGAATCCTTACAATCATCTAAAAATAACTGAGTAACAACCTTTTAATAATGCATCGAAAGATGTCAACTAACATTTGTCGAATTGGCGTGCGCCAAAACAAATAGCTTATAGCTTATGCGAAAACTTCACCGACATAGCATTAGCGGTCAGGCCCAAATTACACGACAATCTATTATATAGCCATCAGCTTAATCTATAAATTAAGTTCAACAGGGCAGGAACGATCTATTTTGTCTTTGTGCTTATATTAGTCCAGACCAGTGGCGTGGTCATGTTAAATACACACACCATAAATTGTCGCATCACCTGGTATTCTGAATTCCACCATCGATTGAGCAGTTTCTTCGTCAACATATGTTTTTGGACATATAAGAGGAAAACATCTTATCTATGTAGTAACATTTGTTTCTATATGATCTCAAACAAGTCTGAAACAAGAGTGAGTTTATTTGACTATCAGTATTCATTCAATGTCTCTTCATTTTTCACGCTAAATTAATGCAAGTTTTCTATGTTTCTTGTTGATTTTCGAATCTTTGAATTTATTGTAATGGCTGCTGAACGCCCTGGACGCTATTTGAGAGATCATGAAGTGGTAAGAATTGTAACACTTCTAGAGGATGGGCGAAGCCAACGTTACGTGGCTAACTTGTTGAATATTAACCAGAGCACTATTTCAAGAGCAATTAATCGGTACCACAAAACAGGGGAATATAGAATAAGGGCCTGACAGGGAAGAAATTGGATAACAACACCAGTTGATGATCGTTGGCTTCGTTTAACTGCACTAAGAATTCCGCCCTGTACGGCTAGAATGCTACATAATGAACTTGCACTTTCCAAGAATGTGCAAATTTCATTGCAAACTGTTAGGAACAAGCTCAGAGAAAACGATATCAGACCAAGGGTGGCTTCTACCGGCCCGTGTTTCACAGGAGAGCATCGAGTTCCTAACAGTAGGCGAGGGAACATGCAAATTGGGGTATTCCAGAATGGTCGAATGTTCTCCTTTCCGACGAGTCCAGGTTCTGTAGAGTATCAAATGATAGACGCATGCCTGTATACGGACAACCTGGGGAACAGTATCAGCAATGCAATATCCGGCAAGCCGAAAACTTCGGCTCCGTAATGGTGTGGGGAGGCATTTATTTCCATGGTCGAACTGAGTTAGTCCTAGTGAATAATGGAAAAATGACAGCGGCCAGATACATCGCACATGTCCTTGAACCCTATGTTGTACCCTTTGGCCCATTGATTGACGAAAACTTCATTTATATGCATGATAATGATCGGCCTCATGCAGCTAGAGTCGTTACAGAATTTCTGCAAAATGCCGAAATTGATATTTTAAGATGGCCAGCCAGAAGCCCCGTCTTGAATCCCATTGAATATGTTTGGGACAACATGAGGTGGCAAATTCAGCAACGTAGGATGCCTTGTAGAACACTCCAGCAACTAGAAAATCTGCTTCCTGAAATTTGGAACTCAGTGACTCAAGAGTACATCCAAAATTTTTTTGAGGGGCTTCCGAGACGTATACTGGCAGTAATTAGGGCCCGGTGAGGAAACACTCGATTTTGAAAATGATTAGTAACCATTCGATGCTAGTTGTTTGGTCTCTTCCTGAATGTTTGAAGATGGTAGAATTTTTTAATCTTTCATTAACTTGAAAATTGTTGATATTTTCCATCATAAACTCATCTCTTTTGAATGGTATCTTCCCATTTTACACTTCTGAAAGTTACCAAGCGACTCTTGAATGACCAACCTAAAAGTTTATATAGTATTGTCGCAAAAGTAGGGTGATAGCCAGAATGATTACAATTATTTCGAAAATTCCCAGCAATTTGAATATTGATTCAATAAAAATTAGAAATTATAAGATTTTTTTTTCCTCTTCGAGAATTGATCGGTTAAGAAACTTCGTGTGATTAATTCATAGGGTAATTTTAGAAGAGTGAGTGAACCGAGTTCACTTCAGTACGCTTAACATTTCCTTGCGTTAAGTCCGAAATATCACCAAAGTCAATTACGGTTTTGAAGTTACTTAGTTTACCTAAAGCTGGCTGTATAATATTCGTATACCTTGTCACGACAGCATCGCGAACTTAGAAATAAATTAATTTGTTTTTGTAATTAATGATTCAAATTCATATTATCGCCTTCGAAATGCCATCCATTTGAAGCGATCGCATATGCCAACGCTCCTTACACTATTCAACACACTTTCTGTAGGCACTTACTTCCAAATCGAATTTTTCTTGATGTCTTCAATCGATTCAAAATACGTTCTTCGGAGCGTAGTTTAAGTTTTGAGAACGTATAAAATCTCGCTGACGTCTCATAACATCGACGTAATACTATTTGTTGACCGTTTATCCCGATGGAATGTATACAACGTAAATCACTTCAGGAATATCGAGACAAACAATGAACATCGCCTTCTCTCTTCTAGATATTGTTGTGTTTTTTTTCGGCTTTGGAGATCTTCTGGCCTTCTTTCCGGTAATTTCAGCTTCCTAAGTATGTAGATTTCGTACATCCATGTTGCTCGATCCTGCATGGCTGCTGCTACCTATTCACGATACCCTTCAGCGGCATAAGTCTAGCAGCAACGCATTGCATACTCAATTTTTCGTGCATAATCTTATATTTGCTCACTTGTGACATCTCCGATAGGAGTGATCTCTATCAAGCCACATGACTATTTAGATCAACGATTTCCATCACTTTATTGAAGTTATATGGTCATTTGTCATATTTTTTAAACGACTGTCAACATTTTTTTGCAAATTTTTGTTCAAATTGAACGAGATCCACGAAGAAATGATATATGGGAGATGTCAACCCAAATTATTGGGTTCATAATGATTCTAGAACATCTATAGATCATAATCGGCATCACTCAGAAGACCGAACCTGGCCATCGGGGCTCTCTCGGTCAAACATAGAGGGAATTGTTTTGTTGAGTTTGAATATTGGAGGGTTTTTGCGATTATACTTCAAAATTGGCAAGGAAGAACAAGGAAGTGATTATGTTTTCAGGAGACTCCCACTGCGACGGAAGAACATCTCCGCGAAAGAGGAAATATCGCAGGTTATGTAATTTTTTGATTATCTCCTTAGTCCTTTTTATGGCCTTGCTTGCTATGTCAAATATTTTCCTAGATTCAAGTGAGTTTAGACATATAAGAGTCAGGTATGATTGTTGAAATATTTTTCTGCTGGTTTTCTTTTTCCATTGTTACAGATTAGTATCCCAAATCCCCTTCCTTTCACCCTTGTCTTCGTCTAGAAATCATGGAGTGCAAGATGAGAATGAGAGAATGAATCGATGATAACGTCAATATGTGCGTTTTACAACTTCTTCAATATATCCGTTCGCAACATCAACACAAAAATACTGTATCAAACCTTCTTCGTTTTGGGATTCCCATCCATTGTCACAGACTTTCCTTGTCAGTAAACCCCAAAAATCTTCGATTGGTTTTGCTTGTGGAACGTTTGGGGGTTATCTCCGCGAGGTACAAATGAGATGTTATTAGCCTCTAACCAATATCTCGTAACTCGCACATAATGGGAAGATGCCAAGTCTGGCCAAAACATTATTTCGTCATCAGCGTGATAGGTATTGATGAAATCTAACAATTTTGGGAGACATCTTCCTGTATATAGGTTTGCATCAATAGCTTCGCTTCTCACATGCCCAACATATGGTCTCAAAACCCTAGCTTCAGAAATAGCACACCAAACCAAAACCTTGACTTCAGATTTTTTCTTTGTTTTGAATTTTACTTCGTTTTGACAGTCTTCTGTTATTTGTATAGAAACCAGCATTACAGTTGATTTCAGAATGGGATCATATAAAATATTTTTCATCATCCTAGATTATGGTTCTGTCATTTGCGAAGTGAATTCTTCTTAAGGCGCGGCAACATCTGGAGGTATTTTCCAATTGATTTTGGGTGTATTTTGGACACTTACGCCTTTTACGATATTTACATATCGCATTCAGTAATTCTCGCCTTATTGTCTCATGAGAAGTACGAAACCTTCTGGATAATTTTCGTAATAATGTTCCTACTGTGTCTCTTGCTCTTTCAAAAAGCCTGTTTCTACGGATTTCATTCAGATCTTTCGGTCGACCACTTTTTGGCAAATTCAAGCATGGTATTCCTTGCTCACATTCACTTATTATGCGATAAATAGCTGTCCTAGAAATATTCTGACCACGAAAAATGTTGATGATTTCACGCTTAGGAACTCGCCCAACTAAATTGTAAATGCTTCTTCGAAGTTCTAATTTGTAAGTCATTTTAGCGAACTTATTCAGACTTTTGACAGAAGGAATACTCAATATAAATCATAAATGACTTATGTTGATCACGGCAACTAGATCTTCCACGAATTGCGGGAACTATGCATGAAAAACTTTTTCCCAAGACTTTCGTGACATACGTTAGAAAAGCTGTTACTGAGTATCAGCGACGAGGGCAACAGAATTTTTCCTCACAAATTTTTTCTCCCGTTTTCTTGAATCATATAAAAGATTGCATATGGTTCACTCGTTTTTCCTCATTTTCCTGAACTTATACTTTAGGGACGATCGTAGGAGACTTGACGTGTTTTGAATGTTATTCCATTCTACATACTGTGGTTTTCTCTGATCATGTTTCGACTAGCTTTAAAATCTGAAATTATGGCATAATCTATGTAGACCTCCAATTTTTTGGTACTTTTTAATTTTAAGAAACAAATAAATAGTCATTGTTGAAACATTAAAGATGAACGTCTTCATGGTATGTGTATAGGTATTTTATCTCTTACATTTTAGTTAAAAATTATATAACATAAACGTTCGACGTTTATTTGTTTTCAAAATTTACAAGGTCTACAAAAGAATACAAATATCCACATTATCGTTAACTTTAATTCATTAAATAAATTGAATATTGAATTTTGATGACAAATGCAATTCAAAATGAACAATATTTTAAAATTTTCTATAAGTTAACTTTCTTATTTGAGTTGAGAAAAATCTTTACGTGTATAAAGTGGCTACAGTGTCATAGTAATACCTAAATTCTATCAATTCGAGTAAACAAACAAGGATGATATTTCAAATGGAATACCTCCCTAACAGCTTTATGTGAGACACTTTTCATATGGGTAAGTGTTACAACATTTAGCTATTCGAGTTTCAAACATATGATAATTTGTACACAATCGAGATAAAACTTCCATGAATGGAATTGATTCATCCATTGTTTTATGGGAAATGTATAAAATGAAATGCGATTGTATCTCAATTGACTCTCCATTGGAGATTAAATAAACAATTATTTATTTCTTTTTACTTACATCTCTCGCTGTCAAAACGAATTCTGTGAAATGTGACCATTGATAGTCACACAATTCAATTTGCTAGTTTTCGATAATTTAAATGCAGAGAATAGTTTCTATTTTATTGTTAAAATTATGGAAAAACTACTGACTTTATTCAACTAGAATAAATAGAAATGGCAAACAGCTTTCCTGTTAAATAATTCTGAATCAATGCGTCCGATTAGAAATTTCCTTATGTAACCAGCCTTCGGTAACGCCACTGATAGAAGTTTCTCCAATGGAGTCGGTTCAATAGTACCGCCTTGTTCCGGTGATAAATTAGTAGTTTTATTTTACCTTTGCCAGTAAAACTAAATAATAGATATTTGAAGGGAACAACGTATAGCTATTATTTTTGTGTTGTTTAATGCATTATGCCAATGGCTATAGGTATCTAGTTTCGCTTATACGAACGTCGCCGGTCCTATAGTCATTGATTATCGGAGCGACAGATGCTTCTCTAATTTTGCGTGTGTTCTCAAAATTCAGCAACTGCTGGGTCTCACATATATCACTTCTGAAATGTTAAATCTAAGTCTCCGAAGCTTCATGACTGCGTCCTGGACTTTGCGGAATCAGAAAACAGAAATAGCTTTGATATCTTTTGTTATTTGCTGGAATCGTATAACCAACAAGCAGCTATAGTTTTGTTGTCAAAATAATGATAATTCCATAGCTAAATAGAAGTTCCGATTGTATTTGGTATGAACATTTCATGAATTATTTTATTAAAAAATAAATAAATATCAAAGCAACGTCAAAATACAACATTCCTTCGAATACATAGGTAAATAAAATACAGGATGTTTCAGGTATGCAGTCATTAATTTCTACAGGAGATTCCTCATCAAAAAACATGAAAAAATGTCCATGCACGTATATATGTCCAAAAGTCCTCCGTTATCGAGATGTTGACGTCCAAATTTTAACCACGTTGCTGTTGGTAACTCTTGTTGTTCTCATGTGATCGAACTCTTTGCAGAAAAGAATATTTTTTTAATTCATCAATTTATTAGAAGTACCCAGTAGAGGCGAAAATATACAGAGTGATTTTTTTCAGGCTCATGATACTTTTGATCCCATCAAGTTCTTCGTTTGATGAGTCACTGTTCTCTTCAAAAATATTTATTGAAAAGTTCTTTCAATTTTAAACTGTTATGTCTCCTGAAATTTTTCAAAGTCCCAACCGCCCCCGAGTAAAAAAAATTATGAGATGGCATGCGTTTTTTGAATTAACTAAGTGAGGTTCAATAATCGATAATTGTGATACAAATATGGAAGCAAAACTGCATATTTTTTCACAAAATTCGAGAAGATAGCCTTCTGAAGTATTTTTCACCTTATTTTTAGTTCGAATATGAAGAATGTTCATTTTATTCAGTTATTCAATTGAAACACTCGGGTAGAGAGCGGATAATATTTAAAACATAAACTGGAAATTAGTGCATTCGTATTTTAGACAAGAGTCTGTTATAAGTAGAGAGCGGATAATATTTAAATTACTAGTTCCTCATTCTCCTCGTTTACTATTTTATTTTCGTTCCATATTTATACCAAATTTGATACAAAGAACCATATTTCACGGTATTGTAACATATTTTCGAACACTTTTATATACCCAAAACAAATTTTACATATTTATCATTTGAACAAAGAACCATATTTTTACCATTTACCAAGATTAGATAGATCAGGGTGCTCAAACGGTCGATCGCGAGTGCTTTTTGAGTAGATCTCGAGAAGTAAAAAATATTTACTAAGTAGGTAACTAAACTACAAACATTTTTTAAGTAATAAAATAACACTCTGCTAGATGTAAAAGGCGTTTTTATCAAAGGAACGTGCGGTACTTGTCAGAGAAAAGCCGCATTTTCTATTCTTGCTGCTTTTCTAGAAATTTCGGGCGGCGCGTTTGACGGGAACATTCGAGACCTCTGTTCACGCCGATATAAATATTGTGCCTGCGGGAATTGGAGTCATTCTGATTTGTAACTTGAAGGCAATACTACGTCGATACAAATATTATTAAATAGTACAAAATGAGTGCAGCGAAGAAATCTAAAACGTATCATTTTAATAACGATTGGGAGGAAGAATTTTTCTTTTGTATGGTGAAGGATAAGTGAATTTGTCTTATTTGTCGTGAGTCAGTTGCAATACCTAAGCGTGGTAACTTACAGAGGCATCACAAAACGGTTCATAAAAACTATGAAAAGGATTTTCCGCCATAAAGTAAATTGCGAAAACGTAAAGAACGTGATTTGATAAAATAAAACAGAAATCATGTCTGCTATTAGAAACTTCACTTATCTCGTTCGACTGTCACAAAGCGTATTGAAGTCACGAGTCAGGACATGACAGATAAACTAAAACATGATATCATGAAATGATCAACCTTTTCTTTACAGTTCCACGAATCCACCGTCCGTAATAGACACTGCCCAACTGTGTATTTTTATTCGGATGGTATTCAATGACGGAAGACCGTGGCGAAGATATATAAGATGTTTTCCTCAATTTTGTAAAAAACTACAAGCTACCAATATATAAATTAGTGTGCATTACAACCGATGGAGCACCAGCAATGACTGGAATCAAAACCGGTTTTGTGGCATTGTGTCGAGCTAATGAAGATTTCCTTTAATTTTTTTCATTCAAACAAAAAGTTTTATATTCAAAAGTTTTAAACACGGAGGAAATTATGGGCATTGCAACAAAAATTCTGAATTCCATCCGCGCACGTAGCTTGCAACGGCGGCTCTTTAAGTTGCACTTGAAAGATAGGGAGTCAGCTGAACACAATGATTAAGTTCTTCACACGGGCATCAGGTGGTTGAGTCGCGGAAAATTCCTAGAAAGGTTCAAAGAATTATTGCTCGCAATAACAGCTTTTCACGACGAAAGAGGTGATGACACTCAGATGTTGAAAAACGAAAAATGGCTGACTGATTTGGCATTTTTGACTGACATCACAATGCACTTAAACAGCATTAACTTGGAGCTTCAAGGTAAAGGAAAAACTATTATTGAGATGATTTGCGCAGTAAACGCATTCAAAAGTAAATTGCAACTTATGATAGATCAACTGAAAAGAAAGGCTCTGAAACATTTTCCGTCTTTGAAAGCAAGGATTCCTCAGTTGAATTATGATACGTATGAAACTGAATTATCAAATATTTTGGGACAATTCAAAATGCGTTTTCATTGGCAAATGTAGCATCATTTATGAGTTATCCTTTTTCATGTAAAAACATTGAGGAATTAACTACTGAAAAAGCAAGTCAGTTTAATATGAACTCATGTTCTGTTGAAAATGAGCGAGTGCAGATTATATCAGTAATACATCTCAAAGCTACAGCATCTGATACAAATTTCTGGTGTTTTATATCTGAAGATAAATATCCGAATCTAAGTCAAATCGCCTTTCAACTGACGGCAATGTTTGGGTCTACTTACTTGTGATTCAGCATTTTCTGAAAAGAAGATAATTAAGTCAAAATATCGCAATCGACTAGCAGATCATATGTCATCATTCTTGCAATTAGCACTCAGTGGTTACGTACCAACTTATGAAAGTATGCTGTGGACATGCAGTGCCACGCTTCAACAAACAAAGACACTCTTTAGTTCAGTTTAACAGCATATGTCACTCTTTTGTTTTGTAACAACCAATAAACTCGCAATTTTGAATAACTATGAGTTTTTTCATTGATATTATAAAGACGAACCTAACTAAACCTAACCCAAACTTTGACTTAAATAATGTATATTGTGCGGAAAGCTAATATCTATATATTATGGTACACCCTACCTAGGTGGGTAGGTAGGTAGGGTGTATCGTGTATGTACGGAAACTCTGCATCATACATACTTGCAGCCTCTCAGAGTCGATCGCAAGTAGTCTAAAAATATTGAGGTAGATCTCCAGCAGTTCAAATTTGAGCACCCCTGAGATAGGTCATATTCCTTCCAAGGGTTGTGAATCAAACAATGAAAGCCAGGTACCTACATTATCCATCAACTTATCTTCTAAAGAGCTAAACGATGAAAAAAACCGTTAGAAACTATAATTCAATTACCTATCACACTTTTTTCTTCAATTCAAATTCCTTGATAGATGGTAATATGTTAGCGGCATATTCAAGCTTTTCCTTATTTCCCCAACAAGTATTTCTAATCATTCCGTCTTGAAATCAACTAGTGTAAATACAGTTTGAAAATGCCAAAAGTGAAGTTTAACGTGAAATGTATCCAACCATATCCAAAGATTAGATTAGATGGAGGAAGTTTATTTTGCAAACGCTTGTTCGAAAATCAAGTACAGCGTATTCATAAAAATATTTTTAATTTTTTTATATAAGTGGGGTGGAAGAATACTCTCCATCATATTTCTCCTCTTTCTTTGTATGTTTTCCTTAATTGTGGGGGTGTAAAGCTCTTTTGAATGGAACTTTTAGTTTCGAATCGTTGCCTAGTACATTGGAATATTTAAGAATTAGGAAGAATATCCTCAGAACAGACAACAACTCAGAACAACTCAGAACAGACAAGCATATTTCGAGTATTGCGAGATTGAGGAAAGAGACAAATGGCAGCAATCTCTCAAACAATTTGTCTCACATAGTCATAACCATAAAAATGAGACGAATAATTATAAACGGTTAAATCAAGATTTTTGTAGGGTGTTAATTGCTTCAAATATCCCATTGAAAAAGTTAGATAACAATAATTTTAAGTCTATTTTTGAAAAATATGGTAAATTCAATATCCCGAACGAATTTACATTTAGAGAAACAAGCGTCGAATGTATTTTCACAACATCAATGAAATCAGAAATGCTATAGGCGAATATCACTTTTATGTTATTCTGGACGAAACAACAGATGCTTGTGAAAGATACATAGTTCGTTTGCTCATTGGAGCAAATGAAATGAAAATGTAGTTCACATCACATGCTTGGCTCATGGAGTTAACTTTCATAAGTCTTCGATTCAATTTTGACCCATTTTGAGATAAATGTAATTTTCTCAGAAAATAAGCTTCCAAGAAGTTTGATATTCTATGGCTTTTAATTATTAGCTTCAATTTACTCGTTATTGGAGGTTTAACAAAAATGATTGAAATATTTCACATATGATTTTTTTAACTCTAACGGTCTTCGGGTCAGAATTGACCGCAACTAATAACAAACGCACAGCGCATCTGTTATCGTCAGAATAGTTTATGTATCGTATAACTTTTAGAATGAGACGTTCTTTTGTTGCATCCACACAAGTCTTAGTGTTATATTATACAGGGATATCCACCGGGACAGTCCGTTAAAAACTTCTTAAGTTCCAATTACAATATCAAGCTGAAATTTTATACGCGGCCATAACTAGCGATTTCCAATTGGAGTGAAATATTTTCGAAGTGAGTCATCACTTTGTTATTTCAAATGGCAATCTACCATTTTTATTATACATCTAGAACCGACAATTGAGCAAGGCAAAAAATACCCAAGTTGTTGGCACTTAGCTGTCAAGAATTTTGACAGATTTAATTATTTTTGTTATAAACTCGGTTTTTGAGGAACATTTAAAAAAATTGTAGCTCGTAGATCTTTTGCACCATAGACACATTTTTTGCTTGGGTGGATAGAAGAAGGATCATGGAATTTTTTAAGTAGTCTACACATGTCAAATGTTTATTGCGTTGTTTTGTATGATTTTTTCAATTTGGCCTTTTTCAAACAGCAATAACTCAATTCAACTCAAATATCCAAAAAATACAACACATTTGGAATAAAACCACTGGTTATTCAAACGAAAATATATTTAATCTTTTTTTAATTCATTTTAGAATGTCAAAAAAAAGTGAGTAGAAATTGCAGGCAATTCAATAACCAATTTCCAAATTTACCGTCTATGAGTAAAATTAAATTTCGAAGCATTAGAAGCAATTTTCTACAATTCGGATGAATAAAAATTGTAGGAACTAAGCGAAAACCAATCATCGAAGATAATTACATTAATACGAATAAATGATAGCAAACATCATAGGAGAAACTAATTTACGATCTGAATAAATATTCAATATGGGCCCCATTTTACTCGATACACTTGACAGCTCGTATACGAACATGATGGGTTGCCGTCCAAGTTTCCTCAGGATCAATATTACGAAAAGCATTATGAATGCGCTCTAATAACTCTTCTTTACTTCTTACAGGAATAAGATACACTTCATTCTTGATTTTGCCCCATAAATAAAAATCAAGGGGCGTCAGGTCCGGAGAACGCGGAGGCCATAAATTTGGTCCTTGATTAGCCCACCATCTATCCTCGAACATTTCTGTTAGCTGCCGATCTACAGCCCGTGTTTTATGTGCTGGTGCACCATCCATTTGGTAATAGCAATCCCTCAGAATGTTAAGGGGTAATCCATCTAAAAAATTTGCTGATTTTCCTCTCAAAATTTCTAGGTATCTTTGTCCATTAAGATTTTCCTCATAAATGTGATAAGCCAACAAATCATTTATTAAAATTGCAAAAACCTTCACGCTGAATTTATTTTGGAAATCAATAACCTCAAAGAAATGTGGATTTTCTGTGGCCCAAAAATGTCGATTTCTCCTGTTGGTTATTCCCCTTTCATTGAACTTGGCTTCATCAGACCATATTATTTTTTGCAGAATTGTCTCATCTTCTTGAAGCCGAATTTATAAATTTTCACAGAAATTTAGCCGCTTGGGAAGGTCAGTTGGTTTCAATTTTTGTAGTCTGATAAAAGAATACGGGTGCGTGTTATGTTTCTTAAGGATCCTTTGAATGGAAGTATAACCCAATCCAATGTCCATTGATGCTGACTTAATGGACGCATGTGGATTGGCACGAAAATACGCTAGCGTATTTATTTGATTGTCGTTGTCCTCGAGAATTGGTTTTCTTCTAGTTTCTATGTATTCTTTTGTTCCAAATTGCAGACAATTGCTGCTAATCCTTCGAAATTCTGTTTTACTCATAGACGTCAAATTTGGAAATTGGTTATTGAATTGCCTGCAAGTTCTATCCACCACTTTTTGACATTCGCCATGAATTAAAAAGAGTTTAAACATATTCTCGTTTGAATAATCAGCCATTTTATTATCAATCTGGTGTTTTTCAAAAATTTTCACTTCAAATTACCAACAATTCTTGTTGAAATATCAAATTCGAATGAACGAAGTGACAAGTACATTAATTTTAGGCACCTGTCAGGTGAGCATAGCCAGTTCAGCTACTTGATTCAAATATTTCAAAGCATTCTCTGTCAGTTCTTGCAAAATCATCAAAATTGAATATATTCCAAATTATTTCGGAACTATAAGAGATGGGTATAGTACATGCTTATACAATTCCATCTGAAATTTGACGCTTCATCTGATGGCGATATAAAAATTGGCACGTGCCATTTGAAAAAATTGAGTTATTGCTGTTTGAAAAAAGCCAAATTGAAAAAATCATACGAAACAACGCAATAAACATTTGACATGTGTAGACTGCTTAAAAAATTCCTTGATCCTTCTGCTATCCACCCAAGCAAAAATTGTGTCTGTAGTGCAAAAGATCTACGAGCTACAATTTTTCAAAATGTTCCTGAAAAATCGAGTTTATAACAAAAATAATTAAATCTGTCAAAAGTTTTGACAGATAAGTGCCAACAACTTGGGTATTTTATGCCTTGCTCAAATGTCGTTTCTAGATGTATAATAAAAAAGGTAGATTGCCATTTGAAATAACAAAGTGATTACCCACTTCCGGTATAACCGGAAATGGTATCACTTCGAAAATATTTCACTTCAATTGGAAATCGCTGCTAGTTATGGCCATGTATAAAATTTCAGCTTGATATTGTAATTGGAACTTAAAAAGTTTTTAACGGACGGTCCGGTGGATATATATATATATATATATATATATATATATATATATATATATATATATATATATATATATATATATATATATATATATATATATATATATATATATATATATATATATCAATTCTTTAATAAATTTTCAATTAAATTACTGAACACTTTTAAACAAATTCGTTACAAATGATAAGGAACAATAAAGAAAAGAGATAGCATAGTTCTGAGATGCTGCATAACGATTATTGGACTTATGTTATTCTCTGTTATCTGATCTCAGAAAAAAACAGGTCAAAAATAAAAGTTTCAGTTGCTTCAATATATTTGCTATGTTTATAAGAGCAGGTGCTGGTTCAACGAACCATTTAGGGGTTAATTTCACCCCTTCAAGAAAGCAGATGGCAAATTTTAAAAATAAGATACTATTAGATAAAAATATTAAGAAGTCTTTTGCTAAAATGCTTCCCATAAATACCTACATGATATATTTCCTATTACATTCTAATAGGCATGTAATAACCTATTTCAATTCAAATTTACTATATTAAGAAACATATTCGATTAGATGACACGGTAATTCTGGTTTATCGTTAATATCGAACAAATTAAAGAAGAATAACTGCATTCTGAATTCGAATACTCTTCGATTTCGAAGAACTTAGTTCCTATTACTGAAAATAACATTTCTTAAAATGTTTATTTTCGTTCAAACTCCTCTGAAAGAAAATCTAGGCTATTGTCAAGATATTGTAATTAAGGTTTCTTTCAAAATTAATCTTCATCCCAATTCCTTTATGATCATGAAATTTATCACAAAGATAAAATACGAGATTTCCAACCGTTTTCTAATTTTTTTATACCAAGAATATCGCATGAAAAAAAATTCATTGTTTATTCTTCTTGTTCGTGATATGGAAAATAATATGTATTGAAAAATATCAATTTTATCTCGATTCTTATTTGAAAGAAGTTCATTGTAGAAAAAATTAGGATATTTTTTGTGTACAATTATTCATATAACTATTCTCCGGGTAGAATTGATAATTTTCAAAACATTCATAGTAATATTTCACCTAATTACAGTGTTCAAAACAAAACCAAAAACTTCAATACGACTGAATTTTTTATGATAATTCTTTCTATTCTTTCGTGTCGGAGATAATTGGTTAATATTCTCTTGAATGAGCCATCAGGTTGTTATCCTTTTGAAATTTGAAGATTCTTGTAGTATCTTACACCAGTTAATTAATTTAGCTTCTTGAAAATAAATTTCTTGTTTCAGCCATTTATTTAACTAATCTAACGTAACTTAATGAAAATAGATACACAAGGGGTTACCCAGAAGAGTTGCCAATATATTTGGCTAAGCAATTATAGTGATTTCATGAGAAACTATAAATCCACCACCCAAATCAATACAATTGCTAGATAGTGAATTACATTTGCCATTCTATAGGATTAAATAAATTGTCGTTAAAATAGATAAATGTTATTACTATCTTCAAACATTGTAAATATTTAAAAACGTGTCAATGGCCACTACGAAGTAATTAAATTAAAAAAAGAGATACAACCTAACCAAATTATTTGTGAATCACAACTCCATACGTTTTAGCTGAATTCACAAGATCAAATTGGTATTTTTTCTTAAAAAAACTTCAAAAAATATGAGCGTGAATTAACGAACTGCCAAGAAGACAGAACTGAAATTTTTGGTTAATTTCCTTTCGTTATAGGCTTAATATTCACTAAATTCCGAATTTTGAGTATCTTCGTTTTCGAGAATTACCTTTTAGCGTAATACACTAGATCAATTCCGTGAATATTCTTAACAAATCTCTAAAACACATAATCTCGTTCGATTCGGAATCATATCTAGAAAAAGAATACGAATGTATTTTTACACATAGAAATTGAAAAAGTTAATAGCTGATTAAAATGAAAGAAAAGGTATTCAGTTTTTCGGAAATAATTCAGAAACTGTTGATAATTCAGAAACTGTTCTAGAAAAATCTCAAAAAGACGAAATTTTCAATCAAAAGCCCCAATTCACGAAACTGTATCCCAGTTATACATGATTTTAATTTAATTTGCAGAGTGATCACACTACCTTAACTTATTAAATATTAATAATAAATGATGTTTTTCAATTTAATGAAACAAGAATGTTCAAATTTTTACTACATTCACCATCATTAATTTCGATCAAGTAACGACCTTCTCAATGAAGATAATAAAACGATGATTTTTCAGTTTTTAGTAATTTTGCACATTTATAGTCAACAAACAATAAATAAATATATTTATGACGTCATCTTGTTGAGTTTCTTCGTGAGAAAAGCTCCAGAAATTGAAAATTTTCTGACCAACACATTTTGTCTAATCTTCATTGGAGACAGATTTCCAAAATATTTCGTTAACAGTTGTCTTATTATTTTAAAATTAGTTTAAATTTTTTAACGGGATTTCGTTCTCTCATTATTTATTTAATTGATAGCATATCCTTTCCAGATTTTTTATTGATATTAAATAGTTTCAAATAATTTTTTCGTTGATATACTCTCTGGAGACTATCCGGTCTGGTCGTGAAGGGCGCGCGGAGCCAAATATTCAAACATTATGAAATTGCAGGAAATTTTGTATGCTTCAGATATCTTTTTCAATAATTTTAATTATTGAAAAATTTCTTTTATTTTCAAAATATTGAATACCTTCTTCTGTTTATGTTAACTTGCCAATATATTAGACAATTTTTATGTGGTGTTTTTGAACATTCTTTAAACATCCAATGAGCTATCGCTTTTGTTTTTTGAAATTATTCAAGAATCTGCATCGAGTGTTGAAAATTGTAAACTACTCTAGAGGTACACACAACCAAATTTATATGGAACCACTCGGTATTTCACATCATTAATTGTTTTTATTCATGATCTTTGAATACTGGTGAAGAATGAAGTTTTTTGATGTGAAAAAACTGGATAGTATGATAAGAAATTTTGAATTATCACCACATGTTCGGGATATTGTAATCAGTCGTCTCTGAGATTTGAAACTGTGAATTTCAAATTTTAAAAAAGCCTATAATCATAATTGAAAATGCGTTACGTTGCAATGTCTAATGTGTAGAAGGGTCGAATAATTGCTCTCGTTGAAGAAGGATGGCACAGAGGATATAGCGGCCACAAGGGAGGATTCCAAAAACCTACGCCCGATAAGTGGAGCTACGATTCTCTGCAAAGTAGGCCTAGAAAAAGTCGTAGGAAGATCACTTCTGAAGAACAAGACCGCTTTTTGTGCCAAATTGCAAGAAGAGACACTAGTGAATCGCACCCCATACTCCGAAGGCAATTTCTGGAAGCAGTCGAAACGATATGTTAAATACTTCGTCTAAGAGGTTTATACAGAAGAAGGTTCTTAAGAGTTCCAGAGCTAACCAGACAACAAAAAATTAACAGACTTAATTGGTGTATCAAGCACCAAAATTGTAATATTGAGAATTGGCGAAATGTTCTTTTTTCAGATGAGACTAGAATTGGTATTCGATCAGATGACCGCCGTATTCGGGTTCTAAGGGGTCGTAAAAGACAAGCTAGACTCTGAGTAGCAAGACAAATTCCGAAATACCAAGGTTGCAGTGTGATGTTTTGGGGTGGCATTATGCTGGGAGGCAAAACAGATTTGATTTCGTTTCCTGCGTAACGGCTAGAAACGGACATAGTGCTGGAGCCGATAGTGAGACTCTTGCGAGGTGCCCACGGTGAGAATTTCACTTTTATGGAAGATAATGCTCCTCCGCATACCAGCATTACATTACATTACACTCGTGGGGGTCGATTGGCTTTGCAAGCCTTTCCGAATTTCAACCAAATTGGTCTTTTGTTCATAACCCATCTTATTAATTTCCTGTAGGTCTAAATCCCTTACAAAATTAAGAATCTTCCTGGGAGCTTTCGCTTTTACTTCGTGACGGACAGTTGCGATGTAACTGCAAAGAATATGTTCTGCAGTTTCATCGTCCTCTTTACACATTTTGCATGTTGGCGTTTCCGATTTGCCCATTTTATTGAGATGGTATCTCAGTGGACAGTGTCCAGTAAGGAGACCTGTTATGATCCTCAGCTCGTCCCTAGAGAGATCGAGAAGCTATTTTGTCTTCTTTGGCGAATAGTCAATGAACTTTTTCGCTTGCCTTTGGCCTGGAGTTTTCCTCCAGTATTCTTTTTTGCTAGATTCTTCCAATCGTTCCAGTTCCTGTCGTCAGTGCGGCTTACTTAAACTCAGAACGGTTCAGGTCCGATGGGTGGGATTCCAGCAGCTTATTTGGCCAGTTCGTCAGCGGCTTCATTTCCTTGTATGCCTTCGTGGCCAGGCACCAACCACAGGAAAAGTTTGTTCCCCTCAGCAAGTTGATTCAAGGATTGACGGCATTCCCAGGCAGAGATGCTGCGATAACTGTAAGAGTTTAGAGCTTTTATCACTGCCTGACTGTCCGTTAAAATGTAAATCTTTGCACCTTTGATATATGCCTGCTCCTGTTCCATCAATCGTTTTTGATCCGTCCATGTACCAAATGGAGGATTTTTGGTCTAATTGATTTATTTTTCCCTTTACGATGGTGCGGTCTTCTATGGCCACTTCGAAGGGTGTGTGAAAATCAAACTTAAGCGGCATTATATCCGATGGTTGTGATAAGATTTCTGGCGCTATGTAACCCAGAATCCCCAGGTGTCCCTTCAGATCACCAGGTAATAGTTTTTTGTGTCTTGGAGCCGTAATGCCGCCATCAACTCCTCCTTTTTCAATTTTATATGAAGAGGAGGGAGAATTAGGATTACCTCCAGGGCAGTAGTCGGGGTGCTTCTTATAGCACCTGTTATGTCCACGCCCGCTAGCCGCTGCAGTTTTTGCAGCTTGTTTTGCGTAGTTATTTCTGATGTTTTCGTCCACCATACTAACGATGAATATGTGACAATGGGGATTATAGCCGCTGTGTATAACCAGTAGGTTATTCTTGGCTGTAGCCCCCAGGTCCTTCCGAAGAGTCTACGGCATTCCCATAGGCACGATGTGGCCTTGGAAAGAGTTTTGTCAATGTGTAAATTCCAGTTGAGTCTCTGATCTAGGGTTAACCCTAGATACTTAGCCTGATCCGAAAATGTCAGAGTATGTCCATTCAGAAAGGGGGGCTTTAAGTTCAACTTTCTACGTCTTGTGAATGGAATTAGAATGGTTTTGTCTGGATGGATGCTGAGCCCCTCTTCAGCACACCATTCATTTGCGATGTTAAGGGCTTTTTGCATCAGGTTCGATAAGATTCCATCATGCTTTCCCTAATGATGATAACTAGATCATCAACATAGCCTTGTGGGTTGGAGCCAGAGTTGTTCAGCTTTCTAAGAGGTCATCAACAACTACTGACCATAGTAGCGGCGATAGGACACCTCCTTGAGGGCATCCTTTCATTGGTGACACCGATATCTCGGTGTCTCCAAAAGTGGCCATTATGATCCGGTCCTTGAGCATTTCTTTGATCCATTTGATGGTGGGTTTTTTGACACCCTTGTTTTTTGCGCCATTGCTAATGGATGTATAGGAGGTATTATCGAAGGCTTCTTCAACGTCTCCAAACAGAACTAAGGCTACTTCTTTAGCCTCTAGTGCTTCTTTCACTTCTTTGACTAGATCGTGTAGGGCATCAATTGTAGACTTGCCCGGTTGGTTGGCAAATTGTTTTCTATGCAGTTTTATGAAACTTCTCATATGGTTGTCGAGAATTTTCTCCATTGATTTTAGGAGAAAGGAGGTTAAGCTTATCGGGCGATATAATTTAGGCTCATCTGGAGACCTCTTGCCCATTTTGGGTATAAATAATACTTTGACTTTCCTCCATGACTGGGGTATGTAGCCCAGTGAGCTGCTGGCTTTGTATATAGCTCTCAGACATGGGGCTGTATATGTGTTGCCTCTTTGCAACATGACCGGATAGATTCAATCCGCCCCTGGTGATTTGTAGGGCTTGAAGCTTTTGGTGGCCCACTTAACCCCATCTAGGGTGAAGAATCGGCCGGCTAGATTTCTGCTTTTCCTACTGGAGCTATACAGTTCTAGCTCCTGTTGTTGGGTTTTATTGATGGGGAGTATTTTCGAGTCCAGGAAGTTGGTATTTAAAAGTACCCTCAAGCTTCCGCCGAAGTCTTTAGAATACTCTCCTCCAGGCTCCTTAATGAGACCAAATGCATTCGAATGGTCTTTGGCTAAAACCTTTTGAATTCGTGCAGCTAGGGCAAGATCATTGATCCTCTCGCAATAGGATTTCCATGATTGTCGTTTGGATTTCCTGAGTTCTTTGTTGTACTTAGTAAGAGCTTCTCGGTAGGCTTCCCATTCACCTGTTCTTTTCGCTCTATGAATGCTTTTCTGGCTCTAGCTTTGAGTTGAGCTAGCTCCTTGGTCCACCAAGGCGTATCCCTTGAGAAGTGTTTTTTCCTCATTGGGTAGCTCTCCTTAAATGCTAATATAAGTGTTTGGATTGTTCTATTGTGGTTATGTTATATTCGAGACCATCTAGTTCAGACTTCAACCTCTCTTCTAAAAGATCCCAGTCCGGCCTTTTTGGTGTTCTATATTCCACTTTTTGAATCTTATCTGAGTCAATTTCGGAACCAATTATTTGGTGGTGGATTTCGTCCATGTCACGCCACTTCTTAATTGATTGTAGTATAAATGGCGAGGCAAGAGTGAGATCCAGGACCTCTCTCCTAACCGCATTTATGTGAGTTGGTTTATTACCCCTATTTACAATGTCTATGTTATTAGAACAGATATATTCTAAAAGATATTTACCTCTTTCATTGACGTCTGTACTGCCCCATACGGTGTGGTGAGCGTTCGCATCGCAACTCAGGATCAAATGTTTGTTTTCTTTGTGGCACCAGCTTACGAGTTTTTGAATCTATTCTGGTGGTGGGGAGGATGTTTCTCCTGGGGAGTATGCTGAGGCCATGATGATGTGCCTCTTACCCCGCATACCAGCAACCTCGCGTGACACTATCTTGAAACAGAGGGAATCGCTATTTTGGACTGGCCAGCGCACTCTCCACACCTAAATCCTCTTGAACATTCATGGGATAATCTCGAAAAGAAAATTAAATCGCGCCAGGATAATCCAAGAACCCCACAACAGCTCATCCAAGCCGCCACAGATGAGTGGTAGAATATCACACCAGAGGAGGTCGAAAACCTAATCCAAAGCATGCCTAGACGGATTCCCGCTTGTATCAGGGCAAGAGGAGGTAATACAAGCCACTGAGGTCGGGAAAAAGCACCTACTCTGTGAGAAAACAATTTTCGATTTTTACTACATGCGGAAAGAGTCTCTTATTTTCTTCTATTGGTTTCTTTCTTAAAATAAACGTTAATTTATTTCTTTTTTGATTGAAGTATCTCAAAAAGGATCAATTCTAACAATCCTTCGAAATTTCCAAAATCCCTGAGGTAATATTGAAAATATCGGGTGATTCCATATAAATTTGGTTGTGTGTACTTCTCACGAATACAACAACTCAAATTGTGAGTGAAGTTAACCCATATAACCCTTAAACTATCGTTTTTTATAAATGGAACTTTTTTCGTGGATTGAGGTTGAAAGAGGGACTATAAAGTATAATCCACCATTTTTTTGAATTTTCGAGTGTTGCTATTGGTCGAAACTATGCGTCATTTTAAAGGGACAGTAGTACTATAGCATACTCATAGGAAATTATTGATAGATTTCAAACAAAGTTTTTATTTTCATCAAAAGAACATCTAAACATTAAATAGTATGATAAGAAACAAAACAATCTTTTGCAAGCCTACATCTCATTTGTGGCAGAGAAAATTTGCATTTTTATGGCATACTGCACATCGCTCTGATTTTTATTATGAACAATGGGATGATCCAGTCTGTCATAAAGTAAACACTCGTGTGAATTTCTAAAAGATTTGGAAGGTCGACTCTTTTTCATTCTCTTGTTAGATTCTAATAGTTCAGTTGCTAACGATCTTCTGAATTCTAGTTGGTCCAGTTTTCCGCCATTGTCTTTATGTATGCAATGAGCAAATAATGGAAAATACCATTTTTTTCCCTGATGCTAACTCTAGTGTCACTGAGATTTTGATCGCCACGGTCCACCCTCCCATATTTTCATTGTAAGATTTTATCAAGCCTGGTTGATTTATATAAATATATTTCTTCTCAGATTAGGAAAACCCCTTTGCTCTATTCACCGAAAACACTGTTGAAGCATTTGATGCTACATTCACAACATTGTTGTCATTCCATTTGGTGATGATGATTTCGTCATCCGCCAAAGTATGCTAAAATAACCTCGAT
Source organism: Cryptolaemus montrouzieri (assembly GCA_013387265.2). NCBI lineage: Eukaryota > Metazoa > Arthropoda > Insecta > Coleoptera > Coccinellidae > Cryptolaemus > Cryptolaemus montrouzieri. The sequence continues at coordinate 32,178,231 of JABFTP020000124.1, read as the reverse complement.
TTTTTTTTACTACACTTGAACTAGATAGGGATGATGATTTTCGATTTTCTCTCAGCGTTCCAGTAGCTTTCAGGCCCTCCTCGATTTCAATTCTTTGAGCAACGGAAGTGAGGTGAAGTAATTGTCGAAGTATGAATGAGTTCCTTCAAAAGGCATATTTTTCAATATATTTACATATTGTAAAACTACTGATGCGCCGAGACCCATATGTTTGTACTTTTATCTGGTAACGTACTTGAAGAACCTTAGTATGGGTCAATATGAACTACATAACCTAGTCGGAGTGCACCAATCCGAAACTTATATTCGCATCTGATAGGTTTTCCACCTATGAATTGCTCTCTACTGGGTCGTCCAAAATATAGTGTCATTGACTCGTCTATACTATGACGATTTTGAGTTCAGAATGTCAAAAGTCGCATTTTCAAATATTTGTCCTTCAAATTCAGGTTTGTATTATCAATGTAGTGAATGTTGCTCATTATATGCTGGAATCTATCACACGATATAGCTTCACATACCATTTTATTGTTGGTGCTCATCCCTATTCTGCCAGAACATCTTTTTCCGTGGAGGAGATACATAACCACTAAGCAATAGAACTCCAATAAAACAAAGTACCTCATTTATTGTGATATCCCCGGCACGATTCTTCTACTGGGCGAAGGTGTTTGAGAATTGAAGAATAAGATCGATCACTTCCTCATCGAAGAATAACTGGAACGTAGCAGCTGGTGGAAGATTGTTATCCCACGATGATATTGGTGTCCATTGCGGCAGAGGCGACTTTTCCAAGTCCAAATCACTTTCTTTGTAATCGAAAGTTTTCAGAAGTTTTGGTCTTCGTCCTACAAACTCTAAGAGAGGTTCATCATCGTCGCTATCCCAGTCATCTTCAGTTTGCATCAGTACTTCAGCAGGAGCTCTGAGTTGAGTTCCTGGTAAATTGCCCAATAAAACGGTTTTTCATCTCCGGAGTCTTCATCTGTATCACAGTCATCATTTGCGAGGAAAAATTGCTATTTCTTCTGGAACCTCATTCTCAATTTGTTCGATCTCTGTAAACTAACGTTAAAGGTTTAAAACGATCATCTTTGTTCCTGAAACAAAAATATTCCAATTGAGTCGACTGTAGTTAATGAACCTACTGTCCTTTTAAAAGGACAACTTTTTATATTGTCTAGTATTTAGCGGAGTATCAAACAAAATGTGAGTTTATGCAGATGGAAATATTCGGCGGACTCTGTTGAACTCAAATATCAGATGAAATGAAATCATATCTACATCTACATCTACAAAAATGTAAAAATTTACTACCACCTCTTGGACAATTCGATCGATATAATTAAACTTCACTTCAACGCTGGCTAATCACAAGTAAATTCTACGTCTGCAACGGTTCGCGTCTTAACTCGTTTGAATAGATCACTTGTTATGTTATACAAGTGGCACCATATAGAATCTAGTACTTCATCCGAAACCAGTAAGGTTAGGTTAGTCAACGTATATTTGCAAATCTAATCTATTTATTAAATTTAACTGATATCATTTAAAATATAATTTCCTTCTTCGGCTACTATTTAAATGATTCACTCTTTATTCCACTCACAACTTTTGTAGCTACTTCACTCATAAAATATGAAAACTTGCTGAGAGTGATCAAATTATCAGTCATCTATTCTGATGTGATTCAAAAAGTTACTCACTCAGTTTGCGATTTTCATTTCAAATATTAAATTGCTGCAGTTGAATCAAACGGCTTCTTAATTCTTTACTGATATTATTTGCTAGCTATTTGGATGTTGCTTGGATAATTATAGAATATTAATAGCTACCTATTGGTTCTTATCTACGCTATACATGAAATGCAAAAACGTTTTACCTATCTACTCTTACCTATAGTATAGTGCTACTTACTTTACTAAAAAAACTTATCAAAACTGCATATACTACTTGAAAATAAAACCTTCAAGACAAAATGAGATCACATCAAGCACATAAACTGAATAAAACAGCCGAGTCTCCCTATGAGGTCTCTTAAAGAAGTTATTACATCTCCGTTAAAATCATGACACTCATTTTTGTTAGTAATCTGTCTACTGTTTCAACAACTTTGTTATAAATTGTTATCTGATTAATAATCTTTCAATCTTTATAGTGTGGTTCAAAATTAGACCTCTCTAATTCTATAAATTATTTTAATAATATATTACTTTGTCCTGCGATTACCAAATCATTATATTTTTCATTGGAAGAAAGATGTTGAATTACGAAATGTTTACTTTCAATGCTGGTAGGTAATCAATCAAATAACAATTCATTGAAAATGTATTAAAAGATGTTTACATAAATATAAACTGAGATAATTGTTTTATATCAGATATTTAATTTTTAGTCGTGAAAAACTGCATTACTATGGGTTCAAAGTTCTCTTTTTGGAGAAAGTGATAATTAATCTGAAATCATTCATAGAGTCGATACGTCTAAATTCAATTTATGCTTACTAAAATATCTATCTAAGATTGAATTTTGTAGCGAAACTTTTTGTCTTCGAACATGGTATGAGTTTTGAAAAGGATCTTCTACAGGATGAGTAGATTTGTAGGTTTTTCCGAAAAAATGAGGTAGAGTTATAGATTTTCTTCTCAGTAAATACTGCTCACAATCTTATTTCATATTTTATTTATTTTCCAATAAATGCTTATATCTATAATTTCGGTGTGTGTCAGAAAAACACAAGTGTGAGCTCAGGAAATGTAACAGGAGAACCATACTATATTGCGTATGATTCAATAAACGAGTGAAAAAACCTGAGGAAAAAACTCATTTCTGTTTATGTTGTGTTAGTGTCGTGTATACATAAAGAGTACCAAAGATTTTTCTGCTTAGCAGCTTCATTCTCTCATTCTCATCTTGCACTCCATGACTTCCAGACGAAGACAAGGGTGAAAGGAAGGGGGTTTCGGACAGGAATCTGTAACAATGGAAAAAGAAAACCAGCATGAAAATATTTCAACAATCATACCTGATTCTTATATGTCTAAACTCACTTGAAACTGAGAAAAGAGCAAGCAAGGCCATAAAAAGGACTAAGGAGATAATCAAAAAATACATAACCTGCGATATTTCATTTTTCGCGGAGATGTTCTTCCGACGCAGTGTGAGTCTCCTGAAACATAATCACTTCCTTGTTCTTGCTTGCCAATTTTGAATTAGAATCTCAAAATCCCTTCAATATTCAAACTCAACAAAACAATTCCCTCTCTGTTTGATCGGGAGGGCCCCATGACCAAGTTCGGTCTTCTAAATGATGCCGATTATGATATATAGATGTTCTAGTTCTAGTTTTTTTAATGTAATATAATTTGCATTCAGTGTTACTGGACTAATGTCTGTACACTGGATTTTTCCGGGAAGAAAGCATCCAACACTACTCGTTGGTACATTGATGTCATTAGCTGATAATGCTATGGTTTGTGTATATTCTGGTATTTTGATATATTTTCATAACATTTGTGATTATCATAATATATAACCATTCGAGGATATGTTTTGATTATAATCATTGCCGGGCAGCGGTAATTACTGGGTGTTGGATTTATATTGTTTCATGAAATCGCTTCATGGGGACGGCCGCAATAATATAGTAGAATTTTTTAGGAAATCTACCTAAGACAAGAGTGTGCTTCTTCCAGAAAAAAATTAACTGAAAACTCAAATTTTTCTAGAAATAATATTGAAACAGAATCCAATTACTTATAGTCTATCCTGACCTTGCGATAAATATGATCTCTTCGTGAATAGATTACAACCCCTACACTTCCTTAGCATGCTCAAGATTAAAAATGAATCATTAACTGTTTCTTGGGGAATAGATAGCCAAGTCTATTGAGAAGCATAAAACGTTGTTTGAAATTTTTTTAGATTTACTCCAGGCAGTTAAGGAGGCCAAGGTACGAGGTATGTCAATTAAGTTCGTGAAAAAGTGTCCGGACGGTCCGGAAAGTACATAAATAGTTTAAAATACCTTATATTCCTTCGAGTTCGATGGACCCGCGGCCTCATTGAACCCACTGTTGGACACCCGCTGAACCCACCGCCGAAGATAGGTCCCTCAGAACCGCCGTCGTGATGCTTTGGACTTCCGAAACTCCGTCATATCTGTTTCCTTTGAGGTACGACTTCAACTATGGGAACAGATGGAAGTCACAGGGAGCGAAATCTGGACTGTAGGGGTGGTGTGGAAATGTTGGAATGCCGTTTTTGGTTAAAAAATCACGAACTGTGAATGACAAGCGGGCCGGAGCTTTGAACCACCCATCCGCGTTCCGCTAATTCAGGTCCTACACAAAACACACGGGCCTTCAGACGTAAACTTCAATGTAGAATAGTGCGTTGACTGTCTGACCTGCTGGAACATATTCATGGTGAACAACTCCATTAATATCGAAAAATGCGATGAGTAAAGATTTCACTTTCGATTTTGACATTCTGGCTTTCGTGGGGCGCTTACCCCTCTTCTCTACCCACTGCATGCTCTGCCTTTTGGTCTCAGGGTCGTATTCGAACACCCACGACTCGTCATCAGTGATAACGTTCTACAATTCGAGAAATCATGTCTTGACAGATGGACAATCGGAGCTCTTTCTGCTCAACTGTGAGCACTTTGGGAACCATTTTCGAACACAGCTTACGCATCCCTAAATCTTCATGTATCATCTGCCGGATCGTCTCCTTGTTGATGCTCATTTCGTCTTCCAACATTCTAAGGCTTACCCGACTGTCTCTGAGCACTCGCGAGAGCAGCCGATCGAGGTTTTGTCGATCATCCTCCACTGACTCTCTGCCGCTTCAGAACCGCTTTTTCCAATCGTAGACAGCTGATTTTTTCAGACAATCTTCCTTATACACGTCTTTCAACTGTTTCATAATTTCCACGGAAGTTTCCCCGCGTTTCACTAAAAATTTCATCACTATTCTCTGCTCTGTTATTTTATCACTCATCTTCACGACGGTGGGTCAAAACAGGTCGATGTTCAAAGGACAATAAAACACGAAGCATACAACCGATCAACACGAAACTTGCACAGACTTACGAAAAATGAATTTTCTTTCGAATGAAACAATGTGAATGCTGCAGAGTTACCAACCGCCGCAGCATTGCCAACTTCCGCGAACTTAATTGACATACCTCGTAGAACATTGATTCCATACGATGGAAGAAAACCATCGTGGCAACTGAAGTATAAGAAAGGGCAATATCATGCTTGAATAGAAAGTTTCCTACAATTGCTATGGTAACATAGATGGTGGAATTTGATTAATGTACAAGTTAGCATTCACAGAGTTGTTAACCAAAAAGAGATCAATTCTGCGATTGGAGGAGCTTCCATCCAAATCATCACAGTACCTCCTCTGTTCATGTGTACTTCTTGGACTCTAAGCCTTTGAACATTACTAGGTTATGTATATTGTCGCACTAACCTAGAACCTGAGTGTAGACCAAACTAAGATTCATTTGAGAATAAAGCATTGAACCAATTTTCAGGTCGCCATTTCAAAGGATTTGTACCCATTATAACCGAGCTGCGCGATTTCCTCCTATTAGGAACTGACGCCTCGAAGGTCTTGTAGAATGAAAATTGACTTCATTCAACTCATAACCATCAACTTCTTGAAACATTCAATACATAATAATAAATATTGTAAACACTCTTCAATCAGCATGTATGATAAGTTACGTTCCTATCGTCTTGTCATTTTCATAAAACCAATAGAAACTTTATAGAATGAACTCCTCAAACAGTTGAATATATCTGGCATATGTTGAAACATCGTATTCCGCAAACTGCGACACTGGATGAGATGAGAATCCTAGAACAACCAACATACCAGCATGCCAGTATGCATAGCAGTTATTGCAGTAAGTGGTAAACATAGTACCATAAGGCCATAAAAAGGAACGTACAATGTTTTTCAATCAATAAGCTATTAGTCACTCATTTTTTTAATTGTTATTATCTTAATAACTTTTGAATATAAGTACTTTTTCGCTTTTCGGGAATTTCAATATTATCAAACATTATAGTGAAAGCATATCTACCAGCTATGCCCCTGAAATTCATAGAGAAATTCATAATGATAATTTTTCGATTTCTGTCACTTCCGGAAATAACGGAAGTTGACCTTCACTTGAATTTTGAATGGAACCCCATATTTTCATTTCTTTCTTCAATTTCTTACTCAGTTTTGAGTATCTTCTGAAATAAAAGAGTATCATTTAAACACTTTTCTAATTTATTGATGTAATTCATAAGATTGGGCGACTGTTTGAGTAATAAAATTTTTGTATTCTAGAGAGTGTTTTGGTAATTTTATCAGTTCGGATAACAAACGTTATTTCGTATTCTGGAAAAATAGACTCAAAACGTAACAGAAGATTCTAATGAATCGTAAAGTAAGCTCTTTGATGGAATACCATTGAAAACCACAGAGCAATCTTCATAAAATCATAATGAATGTCATTCGCAATTATAAACGAAAAATTATGAAAGATTAGATATTTTCCCGTTAATTCTTGTTATTGTTTCGTTTCGATTCTTTATCACGGTGAACTAATAAGTATGGAAGATAAAAATCAAGTGAATACACACATGATACAAGCCTATTTCTAATGTTACAGAAATAGTGCTCGAGCATTTCGACTCTATCAGGAACGATTTCCTGATCGTGATGAACCCAAGCACCGTAAGTGTTCCAGACTCAAAAAAAGAATCCAAGAATACGGTTCATTCAAGAAAAGCAAAATCTCTGAAAAGTAAGATAATAAGGAAACGGAATTGAATGCCTTGTGCGTAGAAGCGAACCCAGAATTATATGTAAGACAAATTTCTGCAGAGACCGGAACGTCAATCTATTTTACGAGAATATAAATACAAGTCTTATGTTTTTAAAAAACTTCAAGCTCTTGATGATCATGACAGTATTACACGCCTCGAATTTTCGACTTTACTTTCTGATAGAATGCATTCAGATCTTATTTTTTGTCATAACCATCATTTGGTCTCATGAGCATACTTTTCACAACAAGTGTCATTTCAATTGAAATAATTTTAGTCATCGGAGCAACAGAATCTCCATAACTAATAAAGAATAATTTTCGTTGAACGTCTGGTGCACCATTTATTTCAATTGCCTGAAAGGACGAGTTTTCATTAAACTTGAATCAGAACACTTACAATGAAATTCTCATTCGAAGATTCCATATTTTCTCGATGACCTTTCTCCGGAAGATGTAGCTGCTCCTTACAACGCAGCTTTGAATATAAACTGGCTGAACAATAATTTTGGTCAACAATGGTTCTGTTAGGTGGTCAGCCCGTTCCCCAAATTTTTGGCTCTAAATCGCGATAACCACACCCCTCCAGGAAACTTGAACGTACTAAAAAAAGAATAAGAACGGCCGTCTAAGAATTTGTCCCGATACCGTTCTGTAGGCAACACGTGCCAACAACTTTTATGCAAAATTGTTCCAAATAGGTTGAGTTCTTTTTCGATGTTTTCGGTTTATTGAAACTGAAGTCTCCACTTTTTCAAGTTATTACGACAATGGAAACTTGCATCGCTCTGGTTCATCATCGAAATCGTTCTGGATAGAGTCGAAATGCTCGATCACTATTTCTGTTAGATTGAAAATAAACTTGCATCATGTCTGTGTTTACTTGATTTTCGTGTTCCATACTTACCAAAGATTGAAGCTTTTTTCACGGAATACCCGATATAGTCAATTACACTGCTTGGCATCTTTGCCTATTTGGCATTATGCCTATAAGGGTTATGTGTGCTATGATGATAATAAGAAATTCAACTATGTATTATACTATCACAAGAGATTTATTGAAAATCATGATTGCAATTTCGGTCTCTCGACCATCTTTAGCTGACAACAAGTATTGAACAGTTCAGACCGAAATTGCAATCCTGATCTTCAATAAATCTCTTGTGATAGTATACAGTGTGTTCCAACGAAAATTTGACCCCCCCTATAACTCCGAAATGAGTAACATTAGCGAAAAACACCAAGACACGTCGATTTTTGTTTCGAGGGGGAGCATTTTTCGAAATAATTCGAAACTTGTCAGATCAACCCCCTACCCCCAGCAACCCTAATTTCGAAATTCATCATAGGGAATAAGGGTCGAGTGGCACCTTACTGTAAAGGTCTGTCAATTCTCCATTCTGATTTGTCATTTTAGAATTTTAAATTAACATACAGGGTGTCCCAACCGAGGGTAAGTTGAATTCCTGCAAATCCCAAATACTAAATGAAATCGATTTATTTTGGCATAATGCAAGCGCAGGTTTATGCTCGGTCTAGAAAACGACCTACACTTGTGAATTTGGAGTTGGTGCAATCAACCCCTATTTCCAGCATCCCCAACTCAAAAATCATTCGATCGAAAATAGGTCAAGTGGCACCTCGTTGGAAAGGTATTTCAATTTTCTCTTCGAATTTGGTATTTTCGAAATTCAGAATCAGCATACAGGGTGTCCCGGAGCAGGAACACTGGAAACCCAAATAACTTTTTGAAACTGGTTCATTTCGGTATAATACGAGAACATGTTTATGTTTGATTCGAGAATAAGACTCTCTTGCGTGAATATGGAATTTTTGCAATCAATCTCTTCCATTCAGCATCCCCAACTCAAAAAATCATACAAGTGATTACAGGTTGAGTGGCAAAATTCCAGAAAGATTTTTCTATTTTCTGAATCACTGAGGCATTGGTTTCAGTTTGGCAATCGAGGTTTTCTGGCGTGAGGATCAGGATGAGGGGATGATGGAGAAACTGATTGGATGCTCATCTAAACAGGAAAACGAGATTTATTGAACTTGTATTCAATTGAAAACAAAAACTAACTTGATTATTACAACAATTGTTCAAAATGACCTCCGCCCACCTCCATACAGTTATACAGACGATTTTCGAACTCTCTCTCACATTAGCGAAAACTTCAGGAGTCAAAGTCGGCATTCTGTGATAATCCTCATCCGCAGCTCCTCCAGGTTTTCTGGTCTTGTGGCATAAACTTTAGATTTTAGATGGCCCCACAAAAAAAATCTAGGGATTTAAATCTGGTGACCTGGCTGGCCACTCAACAGATCCTCTTCTACCAATCCACCTTCCTGGGAAATTTTCGTCTAAATATTGGCGCACCCGAGCATCATAATGCGGAGGAGCACCGTCTTGTTGAAAACGCATTTCGTCCTCAGAAAGAGTTGGATCGTTCTGTAAAATTTCTGTCAATCTAGGATGTATGTGTTCCTCTAACAACTGTAGGTAGCCATTTCCATTCAGATTACCCTCAATAAAGAAAGGCCCAACTAGATGATTGCCAAAATTCCTGCCCAAACGTTCAACTTCTGAGGCCGTTGCGTGTGGGCCTCTCTAAACCAATGAGGATTCTGTGTGTCCCAATATCGACAATTATGTCTATTCACTTCACCACTGAGCATAAAGGTGCTTTCATCAGAAAAACAGATGTTATTCAGAAAATTTGGATTAGCGTTTAGGTTTTCACTTAGATTTTCACAAAACTGTAAACGACGATCTGGATCATCTTCGTTTATTTCATGCACTAATTTTACCTTGTAGGGGTGAAATTTGTGATGTTTCACGATTCTATGGACAGTTGTAGCTGATACACCAGTCAGACGAGATAGTTTTCTGATCGAAGTAGTATTCTCCATTTGTAGATGACCCACTACTGCCACTTCCGTTGCCTCATTTCTGACAGGACATGCCACTTCATGTTTTTGTTTGCCACCGAACCCGTAGCTAGGAATTTGTCAACCAAATATTTAACGTACTGGTGACTGACTCCTTTCTCTTTCAGGATGGTTCCTATCGAATATCCTTGCCGTTTCTTTGGCACAACTGTTATTTCGAAAATACGTCGATACAATTTCGACCCTTTCCTCAGTGGAATAAACCATTTTCAGATTAATTTCAACTGACGAACAACAACAATAATGAGGAACTGATCTGAATAATAATAATATTTCATTGCAAAATGAGAAATAACAGATGACTGCACGCCAGATGGAAATGAAAAAATGTGAACATTTTCAATGCAGAAATCAGCTTTATTTCTTCGTAATTGATGCTCAACACATCGTACCCCAATACTTTTAACAGTTTCGAATTAATTTTAGTTGATAATTTCAAATGACGATATTGAATTTTTCGAAAGCGACATCCTGTATGGAGAGCCGAACTGAATGAAATGCTTTAATCATTCTGGAATTCAAAAACCTTTCTGAAGATATGCCACTTGAATTATTTGTATGATTTTCAAGTTGGGGATGCTGAATGGAAGGGTTGATTGCAAAAATTCTATAACCACACAAGAAAGTCCTATTCTCGGATCAAACATGTTCTCGTATACCGAAATGAACCAATGTTCCTGTTCCTGCTTGGGACACCCTGTATGATGATTCTGAATTTCGAAAATACCAAATTCGAAGAGAAAATTGCAGTACCTTTCCAACGAGGTGCCACTTGACCTATTATCGATCGAATGATTTTTGAGTTGGGGATGCTGGAAATAGGGGTTGATTGCACCAACTCCAAATTCACAAGTGTAGGTCGTTTTTCTAGACCGAGCATAAACCTGCGCTTGCATTATGCCAAAATAAATCTATTTCATTTAGTATTTGGGATTTCCAGGAATTCAACTTCACCCTTGGTTGGGACACCCTGTATGTTAATTTAAAATTCTAAAATGACAAATCAAGGTGGAGAATTGACAGACCTTTTCAGTAAGGTGCCACTCGACCCTTATTCCCTATGATGAATTTCAAAGTTAGGGTTGCTGGGGGTAGGGGGTTGATCTGAGAAGTTTCGAATTATTTCGAAAAATGCTCCCCCTCGAAACAAAAATCGACGTGTCTTGGTGTTTTTCGCTAATGTTACTCATTTCGGAGTTATAGGGGGGGTCAAATTTTCGTTGGAACACACTGTATATAGTTTAATTTCGTATTATCATCATGATTAACTATCACGTAGTAACGGCTGAATCGATTAACTATTTATATGTGCTAGGCTTCATGCTTACAACATTGTTCTACTTGGAGTCATCAACTATTTATCTTTGTTTAAATATTTTTGGAGCTTCTTGTAGAGTATATAAGAACACACCAAGAAAAAAGAATTGAATTTCAACTCGTATAAGTTCCATCACAAAAATCCTTTGTCAAATGAGAAAAATCCGGATGATCCAAGAATACAACAAAATGTTGCCAATGTGAAATGTTACCATTAAAAGGGTTTCACTTTCTATGCAACAATGGTGAACTGTAATCTTAACTCCTTTGTGTTTGGCGGCGTCTTAATCCCTTCTGGTTCTGCTTCGACGCCTCTTTGAACTGAAGTAAAAGAACGCAATAAATGTGAAATGTGGTATTGCAAACCCTTTCGAAGTTGGCGAAGCATTTTAGTATTTGGGGCAGGATAAAATTGTATAGGTAAAAAGTATATGAACTATATACAAGGGGTTTTATATGAGGACATACCTACCTACTTTCATGCAATTAATGTGATTCCATAAAAATAGTATAAATCTATGAGAATATAATCAAAAAGAATTCAAATAATACATATTGTAACAACTATTTTTATTTATTGATATTTATGTAGAAAAGCCCTAATTAAATTTTTTGGAAAAACAAAATTTGGAAAAAACGTGAAGTATTGAATGATTAGATACGCTTGGTCGATTGCTTTCTTCTATATGAGTAGAAAATGCTTAGATATGCTAATTTTGAGAATGGTTTTGTAGAAATAATAGAATAACTATTATTTCAATTTCGTCAGCTATTATATAGATGTATTTAAAAATGTTGCATGCTTCAGGAATTGTAATATCTATCTGACCTCTTTTAATTTAGTGCTTTGTAGCAACACAATTCATGTCGAAAATGGGCAATACCTATATTTTTAGCAGATTTCAATAAGTACATATAGTGTAATATAATTGTTTGTTTGAGATTAACCCAGTATTTTCGAGCCCAATATTCAAATACATGATATCTGCGGCGATATTATATCGAAATAATCTTAAGGCAAATGTCGAACAACAAAAAGATATATAAACAAATATTCCTGAAGTAGAGTATCCACTGATGAATCTTCTACATTATTTTGGGTTTACGGTAGTTTCCACACTTTCGTGCGAATAGGTTGATCCTGTTCATCTCGAGAATTTCGATTGGTGCAACCTTAAAGACGCATGAGGTCTCTTTTATTATCAACAAATGATTACATATACTTCAGGAACGTACTGTTATTTTTGATAAATCGTGAAAACATGTGTTTTTTTGAATAGATAAACCTTACAAGTTTATTGAACTATTATTTTGTATGTTAGTGATGTTTTGATTTTAGAAGTCATGAATTTATATATTTTTCAGAAATATTTAGTTATCTATCCATACCAGTATGAGCTGTTTATAATTGATAAAATTAAATACACCATTATATTGACTAATTCCAAATTTGTTTCTGTTTGTGTTATGAAATTGTATCCTAACATACCTCGGAAACAATTTTTGAACAAAACAAAAGTCACTTTTCGAAGAATTTAAAATATTTCAACTTCTTTTCTTTTAATAAAACATAACCTTTTCTTAACGTAATAACATTGATCTCGCCAAATTTAGTTGTCAAAATAAAATTTTGGAAATTGCTTTCGGTTACCACAGCATAAACAAGCGAGAACGGTCGATAACTGAAAATTAAAATAGACATTCCTAAAGAAAATGAAAATGAAATTGATAGTAGACGTGGTAGTCAAGTTAATAAAATAGCTGAGCAGTTTGATGAAAACCTAATTACAATCCAACATAAATAAATAATATTTGGATGTAGCAAACGTAAGTAGCGCTGAATAAGAATTATCCTACGGAACCCAAGGGAAAATTCAATATTGAACATACGTCGGCAGTATCCAAATAAGAACGTTAAGTCTTTTCAGAAAAGAAAACAATTCATTAAAGCCATCCGATTCAATATCAATTCAGGAAAATAAATGTACCTCAAGGTTCCATTTTGGGTCAGCTGCTGTTCTGTCTGTACACTTCTCAATTGGAAACATATTTGAAAAACTGCTTTTCTCATTTCTATGCAGATGATACCCAGTTGTATTACTCCTTTCCAAAAGAATCTATCGGGAAGCAGAGGACAAAATAAATAACGATTTGGAAGCAATATCAAAAGCAGCAGAGCAGCATATTTTAAAGCTAAATTCATTGAAGTCACAAGTAATAGTCTTAGGAAGTGGGCAATCTGCATCTGAGAATTTGAACGATATACAAGTAAGGGTGGGTGGTATTAAGATGCCAAGGGAGAATAAAGTGGAGAGTCTTGGGTTGCTTGTGGATAATAAATTGAGATTCACTGATCATGTAAACTATCATATAAAAAGGCCTTTATGAACTTGAAAACCATATATGGGTGTCGAGATTTTCTAGACAGGAGAATGAAAACTTCATTGTGTAACAGCTTAGTTTTATCTCAATTCAATTACATGGACGCATTATACTACCATTGTATAACCAAACATGATAGTTATCGGATTCAAAAAATGCAAAATAACTGTATTAGACTTATATATGGCATAAGGAAATTTGATTTTGTGAATGGTAAACACAATGAGCTTGGTTGGTTGTCTATGGAGGATACAAGAGAGTTGCACTGTTCAAGCCTGTATCATAAAAATCGTAAATGATAAAATACCATCATACTTATATGAAAAAATAAAATTTCAGCATCAAGTTCATAATAGAGAAACAAGAAATGTTAGTTTGATATCTATACCTAGGCATCGAACTCTTTTGAAAAGGTCGTTCTCTTACAATATAGCAAAGTCTATAAATGATGTGACAATTGATCTCGGGTCGATGTCGCTTCGTCAGTTAAGTGTTTCTCTTAGAAGGGCGCGGTGGCATTGACGCAGTCTGCGTAGTTATTTCTTTCATTTCTTGTTTATTTTTATTTGCTTTATTGTTTTCCTTTTTTTGTTCCTGATGTGTTTTTTTCAATCTATTCTTTCTGGTTGAGTAGAGCATCAATTTGATGGACTCCGCCAATTCCGGTAGCATGTCTGGTTACGCTTTGTGCTAATTTGTATTTGTAACTTTAAAACATCTGAACTTTGTATGCTATCGGTAATAAAGATATTCATTATTATTATTATAATTTATTATCGACTTATGCACTATCTCAGCTGTTAGCTGGATATAATTTACCTTTCCCAGATTCAACAATCAAAGGGAATAGGCTCGATTACAATATACTTGACATAAATTTCCTAACTATCCTACATGTATTAAGAATTACAGCTTTTTGCATTTCTATATAGGTATTCTTATGCAATTCTAATTTCTTGAGGCTATCATGCAAAGTTTTGGGTATTAACCCAGTGGAGGATACGATGACAGGAACAATATCTATTTTATCGAGGTGCCACACGTGCTTGATCTCAATAGCAAGGTCTGTGTATTTGGCTTTTTCTCCTGGAAATTATTCAGCACGTTGTTAATATTTGGTATGGCGACATCCACCAGCATTGCTGTTCTGGCTCTCTTATCATACACCACTATGTCCGGCCCATTATTCGTCACCATTCTGTCAGTGATAACAGGCCTATAGTAGTATATTCTGATAAAGTCATTTTCCAATACGGGCGCCGGTTGATACTTGTAATATGGCTGGAAGGTATTCAGAAGTCCGTACTTGTGTGCAAGGTTCTAATGGATAATGTTACACACTTGATTGGCCAGTTGTTTGCATCCGGACGTAATATGCTGTATAGTCTCCGATCTTATATGGCATTTTCTACACCTATCCCTTTGTACTGTTCCGTCCTTCATAATAAATTTTTTGTAGTTGTTTGTAGCGATCACTTGGTCTTGGATAAAGAATCCCTCTGTCTCCGCGAATAATTCTCCTTTCATCAACCATTTGTTGGAGGCCTCTTTGTCGATGTGTGGTTGATTAATCTCATGGTGATGTCGTCCATGCTATTCCTTTCTTGACCATTGCTCTTGTTTTTCAGTATCTGATGGGAACGGTAGATTCAGCAGATCATCTCTGCTGGCAAGATGTAGACGTGTATATCCCTTATCAGCCAACGATACCACTCTATGGAGGTCAGAAGTGAGAGCTTTTGCAGAGAAGAATTCTCTGAGATTTTTTATCGGTGTGTAAATTGACAACATCTATTAATCCGCGTCCTCCTTCTTTCCGCTTTAAAGTTGTTCGAATCACAGACGATTTTTGATGATGGTTGTTGTACTTTGTTAGCATCGTTCGGGTCTGCCTTTGAATATCATCCAGTTCTGTCTTAGTCCATCTGATTATTCCAAATGAGTAAAGAAACACTGGAATGGCGTAGGTGTTAATTGCCTTGACTAGATTCCCCGAGCTCTACATTGATTTCAGCACAGTCTTCAGACGCTGATTGTATTCTGAACGATTCTTCTCCTTTCATTGTTTTTGGTCTAGCAATCTGGCTTGTTGGTATCCTAGATATTTGTATGTTTCGCCATCCCTCATGCACTGTATAATATCACCGTTTGGAAGTTGTGTTTCACCATCTATGACTTTCCCTCTTTGAATGTTCAGGGTCTTACATTTTTCAATCCCGAATTTCATATGAACATCTGCCGAGAACTTACTGACAGTTTCCAACAAATCATCCAATTGCTTCTTGTTCGAAGCATATAATTTGATGTCATCCATATACAGCAGGTGGGAGACTGTATAATAATTCCTATCTGTTTGTATCCTAAATCCGTATCCTGTTCTATTGAGCATTGAGAACAATGGGTTCATAGCTAAACAGAACCATAGTGGACTCAAAGAGTTTCCTTGAAAAATTCCACGACGTATGGGCATCTCGTCGGTTTTAATTGATTTATGGTTCATGTTGACCTGCAGAGACGTGCGCCAGTGTGTCATTGTTGTCTTCAAGAATTCTATCAGGGCTGGCGGAATTTTGTATATCTGCAATACTTCAACAAGCCAAGAATGGGCGGTACTATCGAATGCCTTCAGATAATCGAGAAAAGCTAAATGAACATTCCGATTTCCTACGTGTGCCTATTTCATTATCACAGAATCGATGATGAGTTGTTCCTTGCACCCGTGGTGTTTCTTTCTGCATCCTTTCTGCTCCTCTGCTAATATATTGTTGTCGTCAAGGTGTTGGTATATTCGATTGGATATGCATGAGGAGAGTATTTTGTAGAGTGTAGAGTGTATATATTATTATTATTTATTATCATGGACTTATGAACTATCTCAGCTGTTAGCTGGATATAATTTACCTTTCCCAGATTTAGGAATCAAAGGGAAGAGGCTCGATTACAATATACTTGTCATATTTTTCCTAACTATCCTTCATGTATTAAGAATTACAGCTTCTTGCATTTCTACATAGGTATTCTTATGCAATTCTAATTTCTTAAGGCTATCATGCAAAGTTTTGGGTATTAACCCAGTCGAGGATACGATGACAGGAACAATATCTATTTTCTCGAGGTGCCACATCTGCTTGATCTCAATAGCAAGTTCAGTGTATTTGGACTTTTTCTCCTGGAGCTTGTTCAGCACGTTGTTATTATTCGGTATGGCGACATTCACCAGCATTGCTGTTCTGGCTCTCTTATCATACATCATTATGTCCGGCCTATTATTCGTCACCATTCTGTCAGTGATTACAGGCCTATCGTAGTATAATCTGATAGAGTCATTTTCCAATACGGGCGCCGGTTGATACTTGTAATAAGGCTGGAAGGTGTTCAGAAGTCCGTACTTGTGTGCAAGTTTCTGGTGGATAATGTTGCACACTTGATTATGCCTATGAAGATACGTCGTATTGGCCAGTTGTTCGCATCCGGACGTAATATGCTGTATAGTCTCCGATCTTATATGGCATTTTCTACACTTATCTGTTTGTAACGTTCCGTTCTTCATTATAAATTTTTTGTAATTGTTTGTTGCGATTACTTGGTCTTGGATGGCCATAAGGAATCCCTCTGTTTCTGCGAATAATTCTCTTTTCATCAACCATTTGTTGGAGGCTTCTTTGTCGATGTGTGGTTGATTAATCGCATGGTGATGTCGTCCACGCAATTTCTTTCTCAACCGTTGCTCTTGTTTTTCAGTATCTGATAGGAACGGTAGATTCAGCAGGTCATCTCTGGTAGCAAGATTTAGTGGTGTATATCCCCTATCAGCCAACGATACCACTCTATGGAGGTCAGAAGTGAGAGCTTTTGCAGAGAAAAATTCTATGAGATTTTTTTTCTGTTCGGTGTGTAAATTGACAACATCTATTAATCCGCGTCCTCCTTCTTTCCGCTTCAAAGTTGATAAGTTGATCGTATCACAGACGATTTTGGATGATGATTGTTGTACTTTGTCAGCATCGTTCGGGTCTGCCTTTGAATATCATCCAGTTCTGTCTTAGTCCATCTGATTATTCCAAATGAGTAATGCAACACTGGAATGGCGTAGGTGTTAATTGCCTTGACTAGATTCCCCGAGTTCAACATCGATTTCAGCACAGACTTCAGACGCTTACTGTATTCTGAACGAATCTTCTCCTTTGATTGTTTTTGGTCCAGCAATCTGGCTTTTTGGTATCCCAGATATTTGTATGTTTCGCCATCTCTCATGCATTGTATAATATCACCGTTTGGAAGTTGTGTTTCACCATCTATGACTTTCCCTCTTTGAATGTTCAGGGTCTTACATTTTTCAATCCCGAATGTCATATGAACATCTGCCGAGAACTCACTGACAGTTTTCAGCAAATCATCAAATTGCTTCTTGTTCGAAGCATATAATTTGATGTCATCCATATACAACAGGTGGGAGACTGTATGATAATTCCTTTCTGTTTATATCCTAAATACGTATCCTGTTCTATTGAGCATTGAGGACAATGGGTTCATAGCTAAACAGAACCATAGTGGACTCAAAGAGTCTCCTTGGAAAATTCCACGACGTATGGGTATCTAGTCGGTTTTAATTGATGTATTGTTCATGTTGACCTGCAGAGACGTGAGCCAGTGTGACATTGTTGTTTTCAAGAATTCTATCAGGGCTGGCGGAATTTTGTATATCTGCAATACTTCAACAAGCCAAGAATGGGCGGTACTATCAAATACCTTCAGATAATCGAGAAAGGCTGAATGTACATTCCGATGCCCCACTTGTGCCTGTTTCATTATCACAGAATCGATGATGAGTTGTTCCTTGTACCCGTGGTGTTTCTTTCTGCATCCTTTCTGCTCCTCTGCTAATATATTGTTGTCGTCAAGGTGTTGGTATATTCGATTGGATATGCATGAGGTGAGTATTTTGTAGAGTGCTGTTAGGTAGCATATATGTTAAGCCTTGCGTTAGGAAAGTGGGTGTTTTCTTGGGATGTTGAAGAACATAAGCGAGCTGTGTCGCTAGGGCTCCATGGAGCTTATCAAACTTCTTGTACCAGTAGTTGTGGATATTATCTATACCTATGGCCATCCAATTGTTGGTCGCTCGAACTACTGTTGTGATTTCTTCCTCCGTTATTCCATCGAAGTCCATATGTCTGATATCGAGGCGTTCTTTTTCATTCGTGATCCATTCCGCATCTCTATTGTGTTCTTTGGGGTTCGACCATAGTAATGACCAATAGTCGGTCAAGCACTGTGCGTCAGGTACTTCTCTGTTATTGTTGGTCGCAGTTTTGTTATTTCCCTTATGAAAATTGGCCGCGTTTTGGAGGAACCTTTGGTTTTGGTGTTTCCTTTCAGTACACTTGACGTATCTTGAAAGCCCTTTCACTTTTTCTTGGAGTTTCTGTTTAAAAGTGTCCATATACACGTCGATGTGTTGTTTGTGATCAGGGTGTTTTGTGTTCGTAACAATTTTCCTATAAATTTTGCGTATATCTGATTTCAAGTGCCTTGAGGGTTTTCTGTTTCTCAGGAATTCTGTGAGGCGACCGATTTCTGCTCTAATTTTATCAATATCCTTCTCCAGTCGTTTTTGCCATGGTGGTTTTCTGACGCTTTTTGGCTCAGCTTGAATCAGAGTTGTGGAGATTTGTTGTTCGTGAAGTTAGGAACGCATAATGAAGGAATTCATTTCTGGGGTCCACTTCATGCGTTTCCTAGGGAGTCCGGCTCTCGTGGTCGTAGGCATAATGGCTTGCGCCACCGTTGAAACATCAAGAGTCGGTTGGGAGGTGTTGATGTTATTCCCCACTTGGTTTTGTGTTGCAGTATCCTTACTCGATATCACGCTGCTTCCGTCGCTAACCGAGGGAGACTGTGACTCACTTTCCGAACAAGACCCTCTTCCTAAATCTTGAACGCGACAAGAGGTTATGGTGGTAAAATGTTGATCCACCCGTTTATTCCTTAGATTGTACATCATTGGATAAGTTGCATTTTATACCTACTGCCAGGTTCAGCTTGGGTACCTCAGGTTCGCTAAGCCCGTACTCAGAAACAATGTTCTTGAGCCCCTCAGGGGCTCAGGAACATTATTATTATTATTATTATTATTATATAAAAAACAATAATACTAAATTCATTTATTTGAGGTATAAAGTTGACTGCAACGATTGTAATAAATTCTATAGCCTAAATATTGGCAGGTTCAGAATAAAAAAAGTTTTTTGAGAAAAAAGTGTGTCAAAAGTAATTTTCTCGTACACCGCTGTAGAGAGGCTTCGAAGAGCTTCAAATTAGATATCGCTCGACCCTTTTGCCTTGTTCAATTTTGAAGGATTGAAACGCTTCTTTTCAAGGGTTGCAGGTATAAGAAATATACAAGGTGGCTCGTTTCAGATGAAACTCCCTGTATACATAAACAATTTCTTAAATCAATACTCAAATTCAAATTACGCAATAGAATGAAATCAGTATTCGACCCACAATCCGGAATTTCACAAGGGAGTATTAGATTTCGGAGGAAAATCTTAAACATCGACTCAAATTCTTTTACCCCCACTCAATATTCCAAAAAGCAATCGTTTCTATAAATTCGTAACTATTTTTGACTTTGGTAATTTCTAATCGTATTTCCTGTTAATAATAATGTATAAGTAATCATAATTTTTGTAAATACAATCGTCCGAAAAAGATACCGGATACATTTCAGAGAATGAATAGGGTTACTCGTGAATAAATTAAAATTTTCCATAATTACTCAACGATAATACGAAAATTATTGAGTATCGGAACTGAAACAGTCAATGAATTTTTCCAACGGATAATAATTGAAATCTTCTTCGAACAGTTCAACTGAACCTTTTGTTGAAATGCAAATATCCTCCATAACGTCGGCAACATCAAATTCCAAGTATATTGACAATTGAATTATTAGGTTTCAAACTGTTTGCATCACAATTGTGCAATATACAAAGAACCTGCTCGCAATGCTAAAATTGAAATGGAAGTAAACAGGAAAATTTATGGGTATCCTTACCCAGAATTGTACTTTACATCACATCTTATGCAAATAGCGCTAAAATACTCTATTTTCATTGCTTTATGACAACCATTTATTTATGGAGCATTCTCGGTTATTTTATTCATATTGCAACAAATATCTTTTCGTGTACGAAACTTTTGTTGTCGTTTATTTACGCCCTAAAAGCGGATATGATGAAGACTTTCCCTTTTACCTTCAATACAACATTACAATGATTAAAAGACAAGACATTCGAAACGAAATTGACTAGAAAGGACTTTCTCGTTCTCAAAGAAAAAACAATTCCTAACAAAATTTGAAAGACCAACAGGAGAATATGTCTTGTTTCATAGAGTAATAGTTATGAAGGTTAACTGTTGACTTGTATATGGTTGTCCCAAAATAAACTACCAATCTCCCAGTATCGGATCTCGTCGAACTAATTCTACAACTTTATATAAATATGGCCCATCCCTGCTAAGATATTCATACCAAATTGAAAAAAATAATATGTTCAACCGATAAAATCTGATTTGATCAACGAATTTGATGATATTTTGGAAGTTTTAATACAAAATTAAATTGACCAATTTTTTACAAAAATTAAGGTATTACATTAGATGTTGAAAAAATAAACGAATAGTGAGAATAACTGACTCAAAGGGTCTAAGTTATAGTCTGTGTAGACTGAGACAAAAGCTATGGGCATACATGGTGTTCACGTTGAAGGGCGTAGAAATAGGAATAAAAGTATCTGGGAAACGAGTATTTATTTGCAGTTGTTTTCAGAGCCGGACCACTTCCGGTTATACCGGACATCCACTTCAACTTTGCCATATCAAATGAAATGCTGTATTTTTATTTTTTTGTGTTAAGAGCCATCCTTTTTCAATCATCTTTTATTTTAAATTTGTCCTGTCTAAAATTAACCACCATTGGTTTATGATTTTTTCATTGAAATATTCGGAATTATAGTGTCATCATATGTGCCAAAAAATGACTCAGATTTGAGTAAGAATATAACCCGTTTTTTAAACGAGAAAATTGTTACTTTTGAAGGCAACATACTTTCCAATACTATTTAATATACTGGGTGATTCACCAGTGGCGCGGTGCTCTGGAGCTCGTACACTCTTGAAGATTTCATTTTTGTTCGAACGATATTGTATTTAGAAAGTAAAAACCTACTTCAACAATTTATTTTGCACTAAACAGGGTGTCCTAATTTTCTAGAAAAGAATCTTGGGTGGTTTCTTCAGATTGGAAGACCACTTTTTTGTTCAAGATTCAGGAGCGGCCTAACCTCTGCTATAATGTCTTTAAGTATTTTTTTTTTTGGTGAGTAGTTTCGTCACAATATTTTTTTTCCGTAAAAATTCATGAAAATAGGCTCTCACATCTTCGCATGCTCCTTCGGCCAGAGAGGATGAATACTTTTTCCTTTCGTTTTCTTATTGCCCAAGGATAGCTTTATTGATGAATTGAAATAGATTGTCCTCATTTTATACAGGAGTGACTCAAAAAAATTATTGAATATTATCATTTTAAAAATATCATATTTTGATTTTTTCAAATGAAAAGAAACTGAACAATCAAGACTATGAAAATCGAATCAAATTTTGCAATTGGGCAAGTGACAAATTAGCAGAAAATCCAAATATGTTTAGCAGAGTTCTTTTCTCGGACGAGGCAACTTTCCACAAGAATGGGCTCGTTAACAGGCACAACTTTCATTATTACGCCACGGAAAATCCACACCTCATGAGACAAATACATCACCAGCATCGTTGGTCCTTGAATGTATGGGCCGCTATAGTAGATGGATATCTAATTGGGCCGCACTTTTTCGACGGGCACCTCAATAGTGAAATGTATTCAGATTTTCTGCAAAATCATCTACCAATGTTACTTGCCGATGTACCAGAGCATATAAGACAAGATTTGTGGTTTCAACAGGATGGAGCACCGACACATTACTCACATCAGGTTAGGGAGCATTTGAATCATGTATTTCCAAACAAATGGATAGGACGTGGTGGTCCTGTTAGATGGCCAGCTAGGCCTCCGGACCTTACAACTCTAGATTTTTTCTTGTGGGGTTATATTAAGGGCATCGTTTACCAGATTCCTTCTACAATACAGTTGGATATGAGACAGAGAATAGTCGATGCCTTTCAGTCAGTTAATCCGCAAATGTTGTCGAGAGTTCTACGGTCTTTCCTCAGAAGGATTGAGTTGTGTCTACAAAGAAACGGGCAACATTTCGAACACTTATTGAAATAGTTCAACACCTTGTAGATAATCTCACCAAAATCCAATCTATTACGTATTTCATACACGACTACCTTAAAATATCTCCATTTCTCTGATCAAATATAATGATATGTACTAATAAACTCTTCTTTCTTAACCTCTGATTTTATTATTTTAGTTTATTTTTTTTTTATTTCGAAAATGGTCGACGATAAAGATAAGGTCACTTCTGCAAAAATATGGCACAATATTTTATGCGTTGACATGAATAATAAAATACAGGATGTTCTTTTTGAAAAATCGAAATATGATATTTTTAAAATTACAATATTCAATAATTTTTTTTGAGTCCCTCCTGTATAAAATTTTACTTCAAAATAAATTGCTGAAGTAGATCTTTACTTTCTAAATACAATACCGTTCGAACAAAAATGAAACTTCAAGAATGTACGAGCTACAGAGCACCGCGCCGCTGGTGAATCACCCAGTCTATACTGGGTGAGCCCCCTAAGGGGCTATAAATTCCCTTGTGAACTCAATGAAACTAACTGGTCAAAAAAGCGTTTTTTCAAATCATGTTTCCATTTTTTTTTATTCTATTAGGACCGTATTTTAAATAAGTATTGATTGGTATTTGTTTTCCACCTACCTGTAATGGTTCGATTTCATTTTATTCTCGATTTTATCAAAACCCTCCATTTCCTTCGGAAAATTAAATTATTAGGCCGTGGAACATAGATACAGACAATGGACTTAATTCCGATGCCATTTTTTATGTTCCTCAATGTTCTGTGAACTGCGGCCTCAAGTTGACGTTTAGAAATTATTTTAAATTATCGGTAAAACTTTTGTTTGTGTAGATTTTTCTTCTTTTCTTTTCTAAATAAAATGGCAGATACATACCCGAACGAGGATAATATGAATTTATTTATAATGGTCAATGTGAACCAATAATAAATCGAACTTGCAGAACATTTAACGAGAAGTACCGAATTCGCGATGAATTTTCAAGAAACAAATTAGGAGATTCAATCAAATTTTATCACTTATGAAATACAGAAAACTGACATGAGTAGAGTCAGATTACTTCAAACGATAAAGATATCGTTTTAGCAACCTGAATTATGAAACAAAAACTTATGAAAAATAAAATTGAAAAAAAAACACTTAAACATAAGCAATACAGTAAATATCACATCAAATTAAATATTCGAATCTTCCACCTTTGTTTCCTAAAATTTCTTCAATCCGCGAACGCATTTCATTAATAGTTGATTTTCACACTTGACCGGTGCTGTCATAGGCCGGTCCAACTTTTAATTCGAAAACCTGTGGCGAATTTATCGATGTACTATAAAATTGGTTCATTAGGTACTCCCACAAATTAAAATCTAAAGATGTAAGATCGGAGATCTTGCAGGCTATTATAATGAATAATAATAATGATAATGGGTCTGAGCACATTCAGATTGGTACCAACATGAGACGCTTGGATTTAATGGACGATTGTCTAGGAATTCCTAAACAAATGTAGTTAAAATCTCTAACTATTTTATGCCAATTGAATTTTCTTCATAATATAAATATTGGTATTGTTCTCTTACTTCAAACTGAATACATTGAAGCTCAAACGATGTTGGAAATTTCGGTTCCGTGTTTGATGTTGATTTTCAACGGCCCAGATATGAGAATTATGTCGATTCAATATACCTTCTCTCATCCGTCCATATCATGTATTGTAACAAGTCTAGGCTTTCTTGAATGTGAAGCATCATCATTTCGCAGAAATTAATCCTAGCCGTAGAGCCTCCTGGATTCATCGATGATATTAATGAGAATTTGTAGGGGTGGAAATTACTTTTGTCAAAATTTTCGCTGTCCCCAAATCTGTAACAGCAGCACGTAAAAACACATACGGATTGGCATAAAATAACCCAAGACGATTACTGCAATGTCTTCATCGTTAGTAATGAAACTAGCACTATCACTTTCCGCTGTCTTTTTCTATGTTCCACTGCCTAATGATTTGATTTTCAGAATTAACTGGAGGTTTTTGAAAATATCGCTAACAAAATGAAAACTAGCCATTTTAAAATACGTTTCTAATTAAGTACAAAAATATGTACTCGTATTTGAAAAACTTTTTGACAATTTAGTTTTATTGAGTTGACAAGTGATTTTTCAGACCCTGAATATAAAATAGCATCGGAAAGTACGTTACCTCAAAAATAAAACATTTCTCGTTAAACTGAAGAAAAAGTTAATGTTCTTGCTCAAATATTAGTCAACTTTTTGGGCAAAGAATATAACCCTGTTCAAAAATTTTGATAGAAAAATCATAGGTGGTTAATTTTAGATATGATAAATCTTAATAAAAGATACTTGAAAACGGATACCCTTCAATAAAAAAAATTGAAAAGTACACTATGCCATTTGAAATAGCAAAGTTGTAGTCGATGTAGGTATAAGCGGAAGTATTAATCGATAAACCCCTTCCCCAGACACACTTAATGGTTCCTTCAGCGCGGAACCCCTGTATTAGAAAAAAGAAGCTCTCTAGTTTTAACGAAGATGAAATTAAATATATTTTATACTTTCTACAATTTTATTATCAAAACACACGACCGGTTTCGACTGTCAAGTCATTTTCAAGTGGTCAACTACAAGGAACGAACCTACTTATACTATAGATGCTAGATCTAACCTAATTACCAATTTAGTAGTGAAGATGCATTGATGTCCAGCTGACTATTAAGAGTGATTTCAGTAGGGTTTTTACAAACTTCATTGATTTCCAAACATTCCAATAGATTAATTTTCTGCCCTTTGTCGCAATTATGAAGAACTTTGATATTATTTAATGATATTGAATGTTTCGTGGTTTTTATATGTTCACATGTCGGAGAATTATTATCAGAGGGTAAGTGTTCTTTTAATCTGGTTTCAAAATTCCTACCAGTCTGCCCAACATTGGCTGCCCTAAATTCATTGCAAACAATTTTGTAAACTGATGATGTTGTATAGTAATAATGATTTTACTGTCTGTCCTACCGAAATACTTGGATTTTCACACATGTGATAAAATTGATTACAATACCTACAACACAATAACAAAAGAAATGCATCCAATGCTAAAGGATGTCCCACTCAAAACAAAAATCGACTTGTCTTTGCATTTTGAACAGAAGTGAATAATTTCGCAGTTATTGAATCTGTTACATTTTAGTTGCCATACCATAAAATACAAAGTACTTAAGACACAATGTTCTGAATAAATCCGATAATTTATTTAATTTTTCGAAGAAAGAACAGTATATTTTTCAATTCAATCTTCTGAAATAAATGTTTCAAAATATCAAAATTCATTTCATTTAATTAGTGTTTCATAAAGACACTACTTTTTATATTTTTAAGCATATTCAGAGTTCAGGATAACCAATAAATCAAATTTAGATTCTTGAGGTGGAAGATTCTTATTCCAAAATAACTCAAGTAGAAAATAATTTAAACTGGTTCGCTCGAGTCGCTAAAGATACAAGTCATTTGGTTCTATACAAAAGAAAGAAGATAAGTGGGTACTCCAGAATATCATGCCTCAACTGAATAGCCACCTGAAAAGTAGAACGTCGCATCATTAATTATAATTTGGCATTTAGCAAAATTGAAACGTACATCATTAACAGCAATTCAGATTCTGTCCAGGATCATCAGTAGTTCCTGGAGGTGATCATGGAATTTCGTACTACAAGAAAACGAAATAGGCATTGAGGCATTGGACAGGCCAGAAGCCAAAACATCGAACAATACCAGATGATGACCGACATGAGACGTCCCTAAAAGGGGTAATAAATTGTCCTTCTTGAAAAGAATCGAAAAGAAAGCGAGAGCAAAAAGTATATAATGGAAGGGCTACCGAATAGGTATTGGGTCAGTCGTAAATGTCTTATACCTCATTGTGTTACTTCGGTTTAAAGAATTATTTAACCCATTGTGTCATTCCATGTGCACATGGTCAGTGTCCTGTCATTATGACGCCATTCTATCGAGATTTATACGCTATGACACTGAAATAAGCATTATGCATCCTGTCTTGAAATCTAACCTTAAACTTTCATCCTATTCGAAGCGAAAATAGGAGTTTACGTTGATATAAGAAACGGTTCATTCTGTCCCTTTTTACAACCATTTGAACTCTTTTCATGAGAGCATGTGTAGAAAATAACTAATATCAATTCTTCGAGATCCTTAAAAATATTGAAGAATTCAACTTATCATAATTTGATTATTTTTAAGCATAGGTTAATTCTTTGCCTCAATTTGTTCATCTCATGTTAAACATTAAATATGCATTTAAGTTAAATGAAATAAATAAATAATCATTTCAATATTTACAAAAATATTGTACTGTAATGGTTTTGTTTCTAGAATATCTAAAATTGTAGAAATATTTCAATTCCACTTGAACTAAGAAATTTAAATAATGAAGTTGAATGAGATAATATTATAGCAAGGCTAGTTGTAAGAAAATTACAATTGACACTACCTATTAATTACCTATGCCTAGCTGGATCAGAGTCCTTCATCTCAGTGTATGAGATCTTCGTCTAGAACCTATTTCCTAGATATAGACTTAGATATAATACTCATCACTTCATTCAACTAGCTTTATTACAAAATAAATATCGAAATCGCAGTAACTGACTAATAAATTAATAACTATAATCAAGATAACTAATCATCATCATCATCATCATCTGTCAACCATCCTAGTCCACTGCTGAACATAGGTCTTCCTCAACGATCTCCATTCCTCGCGATTTTGGGCCGGATTTATCCAGTTCGTACACACTCGCTTGATATCGTCTTTCCAACGAGCTGGTGGACGTCCTCTACTTCTGTGGGCTTCATCTCTGGGACGCCACTCCAAAAGACGCTTTGTCCATCTACCGTCCGTGGTTCTTGCTAGATGACCGGCCCAGTTCCACTTTAAATTAGCAACTCTCTCGAGAGCATCCTGGACTCTAGTTCGTTGGCGTATGATATGGTTGGGAATTCTGTCCCGTAGTGTTATGCCTAACATAGCTCTCTCCATCTTACGCTGAGCAACACATATTTCATTAACTGATTTCTTTGTTAGGGTTAGGGTTTCTGCACCGTACGTCAAAACTGGTAAAACGCATTGATTGTATACTTTACGTTTCAAACAAATCGGTATCTCTGATTTGAACAGATCTCTCAGTTTTCCAAATGCAGCCTATGTCAGCCTTATTCACCTTCCTATTTCTGTTGTTTGGTTGTTCCTGCCTATAGTTATCTCATGCCCCAGATATTTGTATGACGTTACTTGTTCAACAATTTCACCATCGATGGAAACTGGTTGGCGTGGTACTAAGTTGGTCATCATCTTAGTTTTCGACATATTTATCTTCAATCCGATTTTACTGGATTCCTTAGACAACTGCAAGAGCATCTCATTTGCATCATCTAATCTGTTTGCTATAATGACGATGTCGTCGGCGAAACGAAGATGACTTAATCGCTCACCATCCACATTTACCCCCCTCTGATCCCATTCCAATAACTAATGCAAACAAAAAAAAACTTACTTAACTACAAAGTTTAACCAATTACAATTAAAGGAGTCTCAGACGAAATGAATTCAAACTATATAAGTACAAATTTTCAATTAAGAACAATCTGAGCTTTTCAACAAAATGAAACTCAATGATGAGCTCAGTCAACCATTAACGAAGATAGAAGAGAAGAATTGGATCATGAAAAGAAACACTTAGCTTTTTAGGAATGAGATTAATTCCCACGATGATTGTGATAGTTTTTTACCTTAGTTTTCTGGTATTCCTGTATCTTACAGCTTACAGGTTACTTGATTGGCTGAATATGGTTCGCAAGGTGACTGCCCTAGGTGGCAAGACTAGTTTCCTAAAGACGTGAAACATCAAGGTTTGGCATAAAGATGAAAACTCATAAAATATCTTGACGGTGAAAAAATTCTTGGAATAGCAGATATCCATCTAGGTTAATATAACAAAAGAAAATTCTAAATCTCTCCACTCTCTAACTGAATTGGTTGTCGAGGAAATCCGGCAAAATTACCGACTACTTATAACGCCTCAGATGATTGGAATCTATCCAGAAAATCAAAAGAATACTCAATTATTTTTACTGAAAATTATTCACTCCAATCGCTGCAACACTGCTCCAATCAAATCACAAACGATTCCGAAGATTTATAAATCGAAAAAGAGCAAATCTGATGAATTCCGAACTTATATAGACTCGGTTCTATGAAAAACTATTGACTTTCAAAATAAAAAACTAATAAAAAGCGAAATTATTCTCTTCACAACAATGAAGTGGAAATGAAACATAGAATGAGTACTGCTTTCCGTTCTCCCACAGAAACGAGAAAATTATCTTCTTTCAAGTACTGACTTCACAATTAACCGGTGAACAACTTAGATCAATACCAGCGACACCTTACGGATATAACTTTAATTTTCATTGGGTATCATTACCTGTAGATTCTTGATTCGAATTTCAAACTGTTTGAATATTTAACTTGATCAAATGAGATTGAATTATTAATAAAATTATGAAAACTGAGTTTAAAAGATATAAATAATTAATTCGAGAAATCGGACTGTTACAGTACTTAGATCTTTGGATATAGGATTCTACGATTTCATTCAGTCAGCAAGCTAGGTAGATCGGGTCGATTAATTCAAATTCAAATATTATATTCGATGTAAAATGAATTCGATAAAGATGTAATCAACATAATACTAAGAATATTTAACACAAATCATTTGGAAAAACAAATGAGTCAATAATATGAAAAACTTAGTTAGAGTTAGATGATACTAAACTGTTCGAAATGACCCCCTCCCTCCTTCATAGAATGGTTTAAACGAATCTCAAATTTCCTTCTTTCATTCACAAAGACATTAGCTGATAATAGTGCGTATTCTGTCACAATTCTCCTCCGCAGATCCCCTCTGGCTGCGTAGCGTTTATTTCAGATTTTAAATCCGGTGACCTTGCTGGCCACTCAATTTTCTCTCGTACGATTCAGTTGATCGGAAAATTATTATCTAAATATTTTCGCACTGGAATATCCAAATGCAAGGGAGCACCATCTTGTTGGAAATGCTATTTGAGAGAGTGGGATTGGATTGGATTGGATAAAGCAATTCTTCTAGCAGATTTAGATAATAATATTCATTGAGATTATCCTCAATGACGGAAGGTCCAACAAGATAGTTTCCGTACAACCCTGCCCATACATTCAATTTTTGTGAGATTTGTGTTTGTATTTCACTCTACAAGTGAGAATTCTGAGTGTACCAGTATCAGAAATTGTTTGTTCAACTCTACATTGAGCATGAAAGAACTCTAGTTAGAAAAACAAATATTTTAAGGAAAGTTGGGATTATTATATGTGTTAAATATTCTTGCTGTTTCTTTTGTGCAACTGTTATTTTGAAAATGAAGTGACTATTTTCCTCAATTGAGTACACTATTTTCGTGTTTTCTCGTAAGTATACATAAGTTTTTGCTATACCATCTGTCGAAAGTTTCTGGTTTCATTAACAAAGCAGATTGGATAAGACCGTCGAATAAATCTAAATCAATCGGCCCGATGTACCCAGCTACATCACGGAATATTTATCTCGATTGGGACACCATGTTAAGACCCCTAACACAAAGTTTCGACTAAATTCGTTCAGAGCATAAAGAGACCTTTCCAATGAAGTGTCGCAAAATACTATTTGCGATTGAAATTCTTAAGTTTGGGGATGCTGAGCGTAGGGGCTGATCCCTGTATTTTCAAACTAACATTCTAAACTCCTTATTCAGTATTATAGCAATCTTTAACATTTGATTCCATATGATCTCAAACACGTCTGGAACAAGAATGAGTTTATTTGACTATCAGTATTCTTTCAATTTCTCTTCAGTTTTCACGCTAAATTAATTAATTAAAGTTTTCTGTGTTTCTTGTTGATTTTCGAATCTTTGAATTTATTGTAATGGCTGCTGAATGTCCTGGACGCTATTTGATTGATCATGAAGTGGTAACAATTGTAACACTTCTAGAGGAGAGGCGAAGCCAACGTTACGTGGCTAACTTGTTGAATGTTAACCAAAGAACTATTTCAAGAGCAATTAATCGATACCACGAAACAGGGGAATATGGAAGAAGGGCCGGACAGGAAAGAAATCGGATAACAACAACAGTTGATGATCGTTGGCTTCGTTTAACTGCACTATGAGTTCGGCACTGTACGGCTAGAATGCTACAAAATGAACTTGCACTTTCCAGAAATGTGCATATTTCATTGCAAACCGTTAGAAACGGGCTTATCAGACCAAGGGTAGCTTCTACCGGCCCGCATCTTACCAGAGAGCATCGAGTTGCAAGACTTCAGTTTGCGAGAGAACATGCAAATTGGGGTATTCCAGAATAGTCGAATGGTCTCTTTTCCGACGATTCCAGGTTCTGTCTAGTATGAAATGATAGACGCATTCCTGTATACAAACGACCTGGGGAACGGTATCAGCAATGCAATATCCGGCAAACCGAAAACTTCGGAGGGGGCTCAGTAATGGTGTGGGGAGGCATTTCTTTCCATGGTCGAACTGAGTTAGTGCTAGTGAATAATGGAAGAACGACAGCGGCCAGATATATCGCAGTTATCCTTGAACCCCATGTTGTACTCTTGGCCCATCGATTGGCGAAAACTTCATTTATATGCATGATAATGCTCGGCCTCATGCAGATAGAGTAGTTACAGAATTTCTGCAAAATGCCGAAATTGATATTTTAAGATGGCCAGCCAGAAGTCCCGACTTGAATCCCATAGAACATGATTGGGACAATATGTTGTGGTAAATTCAGCAACGTAGGATGTCTTGTAGAACACTCCAACAACTAGAAAATCTGCTTTCTGAAATTAGGAACTCAGTGACTCAAAATTACATCCAAAATTTGTTTGATGGGCTTCCGAGACGTATACTGGCAGTAATAGTAATTAGGGCCCAGTGAGAAAACACTCGATTTTGAAAATGATTAGTAACCAATAATATAAAAAATTCAGACAAATAAATTTATTCGTCTGAAGAAGCTATGGTGTAGTGAAACGCGCTACGAATCGCAATTATTAAGTAAAATTCCTTAAAAGACAGTACTTGTTTTTTGTTTTTTCTTGATAATGGAATTTTACCAGGTAAAAGCCTCCCAAATTCAAAAGATTAATAACCATTCGATGCTAGTTGATTGGTCTCTTCGCGAATGTTTGAATTTTTCATTTTTTCATTAACTCGAAAATTGTTGATATTTTCCATCATAAACTCATCTCTTTTGAATGATATCTTTTTATTTTACACTTCTGCCAGTTACCAAGCGACTCTTGAATGACCAGCCTAAAAGTTTATATAGTATTGTCGTAAAAGTAAAGTAAAAGCAACATTTTTTGTGGGGAGTGTATTATACTATAATATCTTTTTGTAGTTGGGCACCTCGTATAGAAAATCTAATTCAAGAATATCATTGATCCATGTAGATAAAACGAAAAAAAACGTAAAAACGTAATACCTTGTGGCACAAGACTCATATTCCTCATAATGCTTTTGTGGGTGATGAATAGTTCAGGTAAGGGGTATATCTGGCATACTTAAAGTCGATATAAATAATTTTTCTCCTCGAAACAAAAATCAATTTGTTTCAGCGTTTTCCGCTAACACTTTCTGTTAGAGGGGGTTCAAAGTTTCGATGGAACACCCAGTATTATCTAATTTAAAGGCCATTTTTCTCGTAAATGGTTCAATTTTTCGGCATTAGGAGGAAAAAAGTTAGGAGGAATCACAAATTTTATCAGATTTGGAGAAAATCTAGCCAATTCGAAATTGGGGACTAATAAACGTTAGAGGTAGCTCACCCCTTGTACTTTTGAAACGGAGCTGCCAAACGTAAAACTCTGCTTTATAGAATTTCATTTGTTTTCTGATTAGATTTCAAGTTATTGATATTTTATTTTGGGATACCCAACATGTGTATATCACCAGCTACGGAAATAAAAATGGGAATGTAGTTTTTGCATGCCGTTCTCCGTAAATCTAAATATTATCGAACTGTTTTCCAATAATAAAATTTTTTTAAAACGCTTTTTTATCATTGACATCCATCCCAACAACTATTAAATTCAATTAAGATGGTCAGATGATTCCAATACTTTCCAATTATTTGATGAATCGATATACTAATTACTTTCTTCTACCTCCTGATGTTTCCGAAATCAACTAAAATACCATGCTACTCAAATTATCGAACTAGTGAATTGCCAGCATTAAATTATAACGTAATTCGTAATGGTCAGTTGGGCGGCTTTTCAAAAGCTTAAGTTTGAATAGAGGGATGGTCTGTCTGATACGCTGTTAGTTCACTTATTACAACTGCCGCCTTCTAACTTAGTGATAATGGTTCGCATCCCTTTCTAAAATAGTAAAATATTTCAGAAGATGGGTCTAGAAACTTCAGTTTTGCAAAACTAGAGCAGTTTGTTCAATACCCTTTCTTAGAAACCAATTTCGCAATAAATTTTATGAGGACAACATTTTATACCTGAATGTGGGTATTTCTGAGGAAAAGGAATTGAAGTCATAATATTTTAAATTTTAGTTCAGTTTTATTGAAATTTTTCAAAAGACAAAAAATTTAAATATAGCCCTAGAACAAGTCATAAAATTAAGAACGGTTAGTAATTATCCTACTGCAAAAAGATCTGCGGGATAAAAAAGTAGATATTATTTCAGAAAAATATCGCCCTGTTGATTTTCACCTTGAATTAAAACGTCCCACCTAAACAAATCTACATTTCAAATTTATGTCAAATAATATAAGAAGTTTGTTTGTTTGTTATTCCTTTAACGTGCTCTATTTCCGCCTTTCGGCCAATGACACGCAGGGGAATTCTGTGACCTCACTAATCCGGGAATTTTGCCGTATCCCTCTCGTGTCAAGGGAAGGGATTTTCAATGTCCAACACATCTGTTAGACAGGACCGACGGCTTTACATCTCCTCCGAAAGATGGATACTCAAGCGATTCCCAGAATCCGAAAAATCGCACCGACTTTGTGGGGATTGAACCCAGGTAACTCTGCGCAGGAGACAAGCATCATATCCCCTACGCCACCGAGCCGGTTAAAATATAAGAAGTAAAATATATAAAATAAGAAGAAAAATTGAAATTTAAACTTTCTTCTTCAACATACTACAGGAATCATTCTCCACATTCTTACATAATCTGCCTCACTACGAAGCATAACATGACGTCCTATATATTACATTAAGGAAAGCAGGTGCTTAGCTCAAAAAGGGGAAAATCCAAACAGGGTTCCTTCTTTTAAGGACTGAAAAGATTAAGTAATTTTGACCAATTTCAGAGCGGAATATAGTGTGAATATAGTGAAAATTTGAACATCACTGTTTTATCTAATTAAAAAATGTATATTAATTTCCATCAACTAGCCGCCTCCTCAATCGAATTATGGTCTATTTGGTGAAGACGTAGAGTAATCAAAGCTCATTAAGTATGCAAATCTCTTAGAAATGTGGTACGTGGGCAAATTCAAAAATAAATGCAGTTTCTATGATTCTGTTTAGGAAGAGGCTCCAATTCATTGGCAGATCTCTGATAGAAACCCTCGTACAAATCTTCAGGAAGAACAGAACTACCTTGCTACGATCTTCTTTGTCTTTTTTGTTGCTTGCGAATATTGCTGTCCTCGTTTCAAATAAAATGTTTACTTTAGAAGTCTGAAATTTGCAGTCAGTAACGTAGAGAAATGTGTGTTTTAAGGTTCTCAATTGAACACTAATGTATTTAAAAACTATAATAATTTAATGTGAATACCTAAATAGTTACGTTTACCAAAAATAAATATTTCATGCATACTTAAGTTACGATAAATTCTATACTTTGAAATATATAATAATTTAATAATTTTAGTAAATCATGGAAATGAACATTTATTTTATATAGACTTAAGCTAAATTGTCGACATGAGTTTTAACATTACCTAACAGAATGTTAAACAATGTTTATAAATAATTTCATGAATTTATAAAACGACTAGTTCTAAATTCAATTTCTTTCTACACCTTAAAATTATAAAATCAAAATAATGGGCCGTATTCATAAAAAAAGGATATGCTTATATTGGCAAAATAAAAAGATATCTTTCTCATTGTATTCATAATAATTTCGAGCGCATTCTTATACTTCCAAAAGAGTACAAGCAAGTTCTCATACTAGTAGAGAAGTAAATGAGTATTGATAATAGCGACCTTTTTTTCCAGCGAAAAGTAACTCCTTCGAAAAAGCTGAGTTTGGTCAGTATCTGACTCAACTCCGAAGTGAAAAGTTATTTAGTACGATTCTTAGCAGATTTTGTGGGTGTCCGGGATGTTAACCATTAAATGCCTCGTTTGCCTACACTTGTTCGCGATTTTAAAGCATTATACCGGTTTGAAGAGGAAAATGTACACTGGCTTTCAAACAGGTTCTTAGGAATTAGTGAAGAAACTGGAGGTGGCGCGTTGTCATCTGTCCACAGAATGAAGATATGTTTACGTTACATCAGTGATACAGGATATCAGAAAGGACCAAGAACCTGGAGTGAGTCATACTACGGTATCTCGCACCGCCAATGACACAATTGACAATATATATGCACATGCAAATGAATGGATTAAGTTTCCTGCTACCAACAATGAAATAATGCAAGCGAAAAACTTATGGCAAAGCTAATACCAATTTCCAACAGCTATTGGCGTCATCGATTGTACCCACATAGGGATTCCAAAACCGAATCTTCATGAGGATGAATACATTAATCGAAAGGGAAAACCAACAATGTAACTAAATTGAATTTAATTAAAGGTAAGAAAATTTAGAAAGATTGAAGATAAAAAGATTTAAGAACAAGTGTAACAAAAATCTTGGTTAAGCCCCAGGAAATATGAGCAATGAGACTCTAATTCAATATTTGTCACTGAGGTCTTGGAAGAAAAGTCAAGGAAGTTTTGCTCAGATTTTAAATTACATATTATAATTAGGGTAAACAATGACAACAAATGCTTCTTTCTATATACAGGGTGTCTCAAAATTTTGGAAACAGCAAATTCTCTGGTGTTATGGGAGATTGAGTTGTAAAATAAAATGCACTGCGATGTACTTTTAAAATGTCTCCAACTCACACATTCTACGCTCGAAATTTTCTTTGGACCTTCAGGAAACAACCCCCAACTTTAGTTCTTCAAATTGCACCCTTCAAAATTTTATAGTGTCGATAATTTCCAAATGAATTCAGAACATTCTAGTATATCGTTTATAACGTTTTAATGTTGTCTGTTGGCGATAAAGAAAGAATCATTTCATTGATATTCTGAAAACTCTAAAAATAAACGTACTCAAAACAATAGACTGCAGAATGCAAGGCGCTTCATTTGATCAGAGAATCATAGGTAGATATGAGAAAAACATGGAACGCAAAGCCATAGAGAAATTAATAAAAGTTTATACGTAGAACCATATCATGAAGTGTTCCTATGCAACCATACCCTCCGTCAATTTTGAAGTTTTTGAAAGAGTATTTATGAACTGCGAAGTAAAAGCAAGTAAAAATATATTTTTTAATACAATTTCGAAGAATTATATGATACCTACAAGTGCGATAAGCTGCAAATATGCCACTTACATTTAGAGCTAATGAGTATGTGGATATGCATTTATGGGGAGTGTCGAAAAAATAATCGCGACGCTGCTCATTTGTATAATGAACGATTTCCAGCTCGTCGTCAACCATCGCATAGAACATTTCTAAAGTTGGAACGGAAAATGCGTACTGGATCATTTCCGAATTTCAAACATAGGCACCATCGAACTACAGTAAAAACTGACGAAAATGTTATAAATATTTTAGTGTATACTGGTGTGAATCCACATATTTCATTGCATAATCTAGCAAGAGAACTGGGAACTAGTGAGAGTACTATTCAGAGAATACTCATAGAGCATAAGTACCACCCATTTAAAATTCATTTAGTAGAAGGATTGCGACCAATCGATTTGGAACGTCCAATCGATTTCATCGCATTCATGCAAAAACATGCAGACTTGCTCAATCATATATGCTGGAGTGATGAGAGTAGATTCCATAATAATGGAGTAGTTAATAAGCATAACGTCCATAACTGGTCTACAGAAAATCCACACTGTATAAAAGAGAGTCAGTGTAGGGTATAAATGAAAGGTGCGCGTTATTCCATGGACTTTGATTAGGCCCCATTTTATGAAGAAACATTAACAGGGCAACGATATTTTGATTTTTGGGTGAATACGTTACCAGATTTATTAGAAGATGTTCCCCTGGCAGAAGTACGTGTATTGGTGTGGCAACGAGATGGGGCTCCTCCCCATAATGCACATATTGTGACAAATTATTTAAATGACTCATTTGCCCGTGGATGGATTGGTAATAGAGGTCCAATTCAGTGGCCTGCACGTTCTCCAGATTTGACTCCTTTAGCATTTTTTTTTGTGGGGATACATAAAAGATCTTGTTTATCAAGTACGTTCAGCTAATGTGGAAGACCTAAAAAATCGGATCCGTGCATCATGTCGCACGATCACACCCGTTATGATTTTAGCTTCCTGCACGAGAGGAGTAGAACGTAGGTTTGAAGCTTGCGTGCAGGTTGAAGGGGGTCATTTCGAACATCTCTTATGAAAAAGACAAAATTTTACCACTTCAATTCATTATTGATTCGTTGTTGTTCAAATTTGATAATAAATAACAATTTTCGCTTTTGCTGTAGGTATCCAACATAAGTATATGCATAAATACCCAATAGAACATTTGAATTGAATGAATAAAAGGAATTCAATTCTGAAAAATGAAAATTGTGTTTTGATGGTTTAAAGAATGAATCGGATCTGGAAGGTGAGAGTAAACTCACTTTAATATTCAAATCAAAATAGCATCTTTATAAACATCAGAGTTGACAAATGAGTAGAGAATAAAATATTTTGCTTCTACCACAGATTCTATGGTTTATTAAGTTTCAGCACCTACGTATACCTAAGAAATGAATACATGGAGCCTCGAACGAATGATCTCTGAATGACATGTGTACTTGTCAACTCGAGATTTAATTAACAATGCTCTCAATGAACACAAAAATAATAATTATAATTATAATAAATAAGAAGTGTAATTTGAGTTGAAAGAAGTGAATTATGCGTTGAGTCCATATAGAGAGTGCAAGACTAGCATATACTTATTAATAAGTGTGTGAAGACTAATCCATGAAAATCAAATTTTGACTTGGCTAGACTGGCGACTATACGAAGGTACTATATCCATAGATGTGCTATCTGTGATTAATAGTCAGCACAGATTTTGAGTACGTTTGTTAGGAATACTCTCAGATTTTTTAATGACTATCTCTTTTCTAATCGCGAATATCCAGAATTGAAACGTAAAAATTGACAAGCCACAACATTTTGAATTCATTTTAGAATCAGTGACACTCTAAATGTTTATGGGTTGCAATTTGAAAAAATTTAATTAGGGGTTGTTTCTGAAGAGTGAAAGGAGAACATCCAGTATGGATATTGTGTGTCGAAGGCATTTCAGAAGTACAAAGCAGTGCATTTTATTTCACAATTCAATCTCTCATAACACCGGAGATATTGCCTCTTTCCAAAATTTTGGGACACCCTGTATATATATAGTCAGTAAGACTCATCTGGGTAAAATAGATGAGGTAGTGGTCGTTTATGTTATAGTCCCCAATCACTTAGGGAGTTCAAATTCCAAAAATTTCTTTTATTTTACTGCTGCATATGGGGGCAAAACCTCTATTTCAGCTTCGGATTCATCTGGATTTCTGGACTCCAGAACGAAATTATATCTCAACCTCTTAGCTCCACCTACGACCTTCCATCTACGACTCACCACCTAGGAATCTCCACCTAGGACCTATATTTTTGATATAGATCACTACACAGAAAGGTTTATCTCTAATTTTCACTAGAGAAGTTTTATATAAATTAATTATCTCAAATACAATTAACGATGTTTTAATTCAAATTGTTGTAACGTGATTTTAGCACGTTAGATCATCCCTTCCTCTAGGGAAAAATTTTGATGAAATTAAAATTATACCTTCTAGCATAATTCAATCTGCCACAAAAGAAGAACCATGAAAATTTTAAGAGATGGAAATATGAGAAGTGAATATTAAACGACAAAAAGATTATGACAGATATGGGAAGTAAAAATTTAGAAAAATGAAAGCCAAGATAAGTGTGTATATGTCAATCAAGGTAGCAACGAAAAAAAAGAGAAAAAAGGTGTAGATAGACCACAAGATTACCGCCCTACCATAGTAAGTGTTACTGGCGGATACAAATAAGATCAATACTTTTGACCTACAAATTGTTCTTCAAGAGATTGAAAATCACTCTACAAATTGGATTTCTCCTGAACTGCATAATCCAATTTCTCAAAGAAATTGTAATCTGGTTGCCAATATAGGATCACAAGACTATAACAGGAAAATGAACCTGTAACTATTATAGTAATTAGAATCTGAGTGAGAAATTAATCGACTTTTTCAAAAATACTCAACAAATTGGCTACAGACAGTATGATGTGACCGCTGGCATTATCATAGCAGGAGTGAAGCTACTGACCTGACATCAAATCATTACCCCTTAATGAAAACTACACACTATCAACTCAAGTTATATCATCAGAGTCACAGACATCAATAATTACAGTACGAAAAGATAATTTGGGCGCCATGCAAGCATAAAACTTATAAGACAAAAAAAAAAGAAAAATTATTAGGTAACTCGAAATATACATGTAAGGTGAATCTAACATTTATGTACTATTGATCTGCTATTATTTAAGGTAAGATAAATGTGAAACTATTTGCTGAGGTAATATTTGAACATGACTTATATACCAGCAACATGGTTACATACAGAAAAGAAAGATTTATAATAACTCCATATAAGTACCTACTGTTTCGGCTAAATTTAATCTTTTGTTATGTTATCCCAAGTTGCAATATTCACAAAATAAATTCCTGTGCACAAGGAATAGAGGGATAAAATAAGGTAAAGATAAGGTAAGTAAAGATAAGGTAGATGTCAAGCATTTTGCTACACCTACTAAACATAAGATAAGAGAAACATAGCAATTTGTATATCAGTTATATAATAGATTCAACCTACATGAAAAACTCGATGAAAATGTATGTTAAAAAGATAACAGATGTTCAAGTTACAACAAAAATTTTGAGGAACGGTAAGAAAACTTAGAAAAATTGAAGATAAGGAAATTTAGGAAAAATTGAAGTTACGAAAACTTAGAAAGATCAAATATAAAGACATTTAAGAAAAATTGAAGATACGAAAACTTATTGATGACTAGAGTCTTCTGAGATACTTTCAGTATCACTCTCACTTCAAGATACATTATCAGAAACATCCAACATTATATCCCTCACATGAAAATTTCCAAATCGTTCCTATAGAGATCCTTCAACTGATGAACTAGCGGAGAGAGAACATACACTATACATATACACCATACATACACACTATACCTATACACTATACATGTCATAATTTAATATTTCGCTCTTAAGCTGATTTGGATTCATTTTGGTTGCTATAATTTCAATATATTAAAATAAAGGTAGAAATTTAAAAATGTTGAGGAAAGTTGAAATAGTAACTGATGATATATGAAGATAAAGATAAAATGATAAATAAGATAAATATTTCAACTCAATATAAAGCTTTCGAGATAAAAATGACCAATAAAAATATCACAGACAAGTAGCGTTTGTTTTTGACAATTTATCTATTTCTTCCAAGTTCAAAGACAAATATTGAATTAAAGGGTGCAGTTCGGCAGGTAAATGAAATTCGAGGCCTTACGTTGGCTGCGCCAGTGTAACTAAATTGATTTTAAGGAACGGTAAGAAAATTAAGAAAAATTTAAGAACAAGTGTAACAAAAATAACTTTACTTGGTTAAGCCAAGGAAATATGAGCAATGAGACTCTAATTCAATATTTGCCACTGAGGTCTTGGAAGAAAAGTCAAGGAAGTTTTGCTCAGATATTTAATTACATATTATAATTATGGTAAACAATGTCAACAAATGCTTCTTTCTAAATATATATAGTCAATAAGACTTATCTTGGTGAAATAGATGAGGTAGAGGTCGTCTATGTTATAGTCCCCAATGACTTAGGGAGTTCAAATTCCAAAAAGTTTTTGTATTTACTGCTACATATGGGGTAAAACGCCTATTTCTGGATTTCTGGACTCCAGATCGAAGATATATCTCAACCTCTGAGCTCAACCTACGGCTTTCCATCTACGACTCTCCACCTATGAATCTCTATGTACCTAGGACCTATATTTTTGATACATGTCACGACACAGTATTCATGATAAAGATCTCTAATTTTCACCAGAGAACTTTTATATAAGTTAATTATTTCAAATACAATCAACGATGGTTTTCAAGTTCAACTAATTAGTGCAAAAGTCGGCAAAGAAAATGAAGATTCTGAAGCGAAGCTGGTAAGACATTTCATCTGATAGCCGGATTATGCGCATCAGACTATCACCAGTGGCGTGACAGTGGTTGACTGGAATCAGGTGTTTTAATTCAAATTGTTGTGACGTGATTTTAGCACGTTACAACAAGCTACATGTGATGTCAAAGAAATGTTCACGAATGTTGACGTCAGCTGGCTTGGATCAGTGCACGACTAGAGAATATGGAGAAATTCTCAAATATGCTTAAAATTAAGAAATAGGCATAATATTGTGCTACTTGAGAATAATGAATATGGGATAGAGCCATGCCTAATGACTCCATTCAGAAATCCTACTGCAGGAGCTGGGCCAAATCATAATAAGCTTCTAAAAAAAGGGAGGGTAATTGAACGATGTTTCGTATAATTGAAACGCAGGTTTCCTATGTTATAATACGTCTGTCGTATAAAATTGGAAAATGTTCCAAAAAAAATAGTGACTTGCCTTGTGCTTCATAATGAGGCGGAGTTTTTGGGTTAGGTTAGATTTCTGAACTGAATTGATAGCAGAAGAAGATGAGGAACATGATGAGATAATCAATAATAATGGTGTACCCCCTCTTTGTCACCAGGGACAGGAAATCAAAAGAAACTTGATGCGTATTTAAATAATTTTAATGATAATTGAATTCAGTAATTTGTATATTTGAAAAAGAACGGAACATAAAATTAATATTCTACTGAGTTTTTACAAATTTAAATATATTTGTTGTCCATCAGAGACAATTTTGGCTGTAGAATCCATAAGTTTCATCATTTTCAACTTCTCTTCATAATGTTGCTTCAGCACAATACAAGTTTGGTACTGTTGCAAAAGAACCAAGCGTTGTAGTTCTCTGTTAGTCAGTCCCTTCGTTTCGTCTGTTTCATAGTTCCGAGTTTTTTTTTGGATGGTAGCACTAGCGATTTAAGCTCCATGGAGCTAGTACCTGGTAGATCGAAATATCCATCGCTCCCCCTTGCTTGAATGATGCTCCGGATCCGATGTCTATTAGTTCTGTAGAGTTTTCAGTCCTTTTCACCTAAAGGTTCTCATCTTCATTCACGCCAATTTGAATTTCCCCCCCTTTTTATTTTTCCAATCGTTGGATTGGATTCACATTTTCCATAACATCAATTTCACTTTCTCTTTCTGAGCATGGAAAAGGTATTTTTACAGTACAATCAAAAGTTTATTCAGAACTGAGTACCTAACCTTATCCAAAAGTGCAGTAAAAGAGGGAGGAGCATCACTTCACACAAGTCCTAACTTCTCGCTCAGTGTGTCAACTATTTTATATATATTATATTTCTATCTGCGCGAGGAGGATATCCTCCCAAGTATAAGGTAATCATTATGTCTCTAATGACGAATATATATATATATATATATATATATATATATATATATATATATATAGAATGATATACTTTAACTTCAACATTTTACTTACTTTTTTCACCCATATTTTCTTCAAAAGAAATATTTTTATCCGACAGCCATCTGATGATGTCCATTACTATAACAGATCCTAGTGAAATCAAATCCAACAACTGTTTAAAATATTCTTCGAAAGCATCGCGATTCATGTCCTCATGATAATCTCTAGTACTATTACTTTGAAATGATAATAACCCCCAGGATATTTATGGTTTATCAGTTGATCTACTTGAAAAAATAGTGAAATACCTTGCTGAACCACTGAGTCATCTCATTAATCTTTCTTTTGAACAAGGTGTCTTTCCCCAACAACTGAAGGTGGCAAAAGTGGTACCCATATTCAAAAAGAGAAATATCAATGAATTTGGAGATTATAAGCCAATCTCTGTGCTCTCTGCTATCTCAAAGGTGTTTGAATCTGCCATTAAGACACGGCTAGTTAGCCACATGAACTCCTGTGAAATCTTCAACAACAATCAGCATGGAAAAGAAATCAACCACAACTGCAATAATAGAGAAAGTAGAGTTTATCCTGGAGGCTTTCGAAGATATGGATG
Organism: Cryptolaemus montrouzieri; assembly: GCA_013387265.2. Lineage (NCBI taxonomy): Eukaryota > Metazoa > Arthropoda > Insecta > Coleoptera > Coccinellidae > Cryptolaemus > Cryptolaemus montrouzieri. The sequence continues at coordinate 32,134,755 of JABFTP020000124.1, read as the reverse complement.
ATGTCAATCTCGCATGTTTAGATCTCAGCAAGGCATTCGACTACATAAATCACGAAATAATGTTGAAAAAACTGGAATATTTTGGTGCAAGGGGACCTGTACTAGAACTTTTCAGGTCATATCTACAGGAGGGGTGTCAATTCGTAGAATATAAAGGGCAAAGGTCAGTTAGCAGAAAAGTCACTTGGGGGGTTCGATTATGTGACCATGCAAAAATTTTTGCCGACGACACAATTCTCATAAACAGAGCAAACAACAAAGAAATTCTCCAAGAAAAAGATGAAAATTCAATAGTGAATTCATGCAAAACTTGCCCCAAGTTATTTTTTGATATTAAAAGCAAGTCCTCATCTACGAGCACACCGTGTATTTTTTCCAAAGTGGGAATTTCTTTCCGAAAATAAAAAGAATGCACAGTTTTTCGAATAGTATTCCTAAAGTCTTCATCAATAACCATTCGGGGCCTTCCTGGAGAAGTTTTTGGAGGTTTCACTATAAATCAATTTTCAGATTTTATTTCCTTGAGTATATTGTGGACTGTCCAATTCCCGTCTTCGCAGAACACATTTTAACATTTTCATCGATTGATAGTAAATGGCCTCCAGGCCTTAAAGTATCGTACACATTCAATATAATTAATTTTTCACTTTGGGAAAGTGGTATATTGTTACACGTTCAACAGGAGCAAAATTAGAAAACTTTTTCTTTATTTGTGAAAAACATCTCCAACTACTAACTGTAATCATTACCTTTCTTGGGGATAAATTTGGAGAATATACTTAAAAATACTATTTAACCCTTATCCGGGTGACACGCATATGACCATCCTAAAGATTTATTACTCTACGGCTTCAACAAATCGACTATAATTCATATATTATGAAGATTACGAATATTACTAAATAAAAAATATCACTGTTTAAGATGTAGAAGTGTATTCAAACTTATAGCTTCTCTGAACCTATATATAAGAAAATTGTATTTTAGTTTTATACTTGCCTAAAGGCGAAAGCTCGAAAAAGGATAACTTTGAATAAACTTTTCCATCTTAAACAGTGATATTTTTAAGTAGTAATATGCTCAATCCCAATTACATATCACAAAATAAAGGCCGAATCTATTTCATTTTTTAATTGGTACATCTCCATACGATATATGAAGAATATAACTATTCGCCATCAAGATAACTGCGTCTCATTATATTTGTAACGATAACCATGAAGCTTGGAACCTAAAATTATCCTAGTAATTAGATTTCGGATAGTTTCAAATGAAAAGATGGAACTTTCTTCCGCTGAAGAAACTCAAAAAAGCAAGAACATTATTCACGTTTTGTGCTTCTTACAAATTTTTCAACATAGAAAGCTTACTAAGCAACAATAACAATCCTTTGAATACAAGAAAACATCTATTGAACACAATAGACAGAAAGGTTTGCATTCATCTTAAGTCAACCGAGTAAATATCAGTCAAAACCTTGTCAAATTGTGACGTAAATTGTTATGCCAGCGCCTGAAGAAATTCATTGAAAGACATACGAAGGATTTATTCTACATTTGTAGGAACTCGAAATGGTAAAACTATAATTCATATATTATGAGGATTGCAAATATTACTAAGTAAAAAATATCACTGTATAAGATATTACTTAGAAAATATTAACACCCGGCAGTACTAATTTGAGAGTATATTCCAATTAACAATCTACTTGCATGCATTTTCTGAATTATTTCGTCTTCAATCGGTATAAGTTTGATCACCACAATTTCATTCCAGGATTTTGAGGCACTTCACACTTTATGAGTCCATAATCATCATATCTTTCTTTTGTTTAAACATATTGTGGGGATTTGAAAATTTAATCAAATTTGTGAAAATTTGATCCCCTCAAAAATAAGAAGTTAATAGGTATTAGGGATAGTTAACCTTAGTGCAAATGGTACACTGAAAAACGAGAAATGCTGTCTTGTAGATTTCATTTTTGCTCAAACCATCAAAATTTCATCCAAAACCAAAACAGATTTTATCGTTTTCTTCAACTTTCAGAATCAATTTCTCAGCACAGAAGTAGGTCATTAGTTATGGCATTATTCTGACTCAGTTCTCTCAGATTCTGGGAGATCGCTATCTCATCTCTCTGAGATGCTTAGAGATGTTTCATTTGAATTGTGGAGTCCGTTACTTGATGTAGATCCATGATATAAATGAGATAAAAACACAAGGTTTAACTTTAATCTACACTTTATTTGAAAAAATTCGACGACGTTTCGTCGGATATCCGGATATGATAGATCTAATCATTCGTAAAAACTCTATCAGAAAGCAATAAATGAAGTATATCCTATTCATAAAGACTATAAAATATTCAACAGTTTAACATTCTGCGGTTCTGCAAGTACAAATATTAAATCCTTTCTCGTCAAACAAAATCTTAATATAGCTTTCAAAACTTCTAATAACTTAGGTAAACATATTAAAATAATAAATCTCGAGTTGAAAAATCAAGTAAATCAGGAATCTATAAACTCAATTGCGGTTCTTGTGATAAAATTTATATCGGTAGGACCTATAGGAGTTTTGGCATAAGAACATCTGAACATAAGCGTAGCTTCGATAAAATAAATCTGATTCAAATTATTCAAACCACCTAATAAAAGAAAACCATTCATTCAATAAAAACTTTGACATATTACATATAAAATCAAAAAGTTCAAAATTAGATCTCCTAGAAGCATTAGAAATAAATAGATACAAACATTCGGACAAGCTTTTGAATGAACAGGTAGATTTGAATTACTCACCCTACTTAACTTGTTTAATTAGTTTTTTACCTTTCATACTAACTGTACAATGGCTCGGTGTTGATTTTCCTGTTATTCATCCAACTTGTTCTACGATTTGTTTATAATACCATACTCTTCATTCTATTTTTCATTCTTGATAAAGCTGCTGTGTCAGCGAAACGTCGTCGAATTTTTTCAAATAAAGTGTAGATTAAAGTTAAACCTTGTGTTTTTATCTCATTTATAGAGATGTTTCATTTCAAAGAAGCTACCTTGTGTAATTCTTATACTATAGTGATTGGAACAATTTTTCGAAACGCGTGCTTTTGTTCGGGGGACATCTTTTCACTATTTAACGAGGCTTTAACGAGCAACCCCCAAAGAGGGGGCGCCCCACCCCTATTAGGGAAGTTGAAAAGAGCGAAAGTATCTAGCGATACCTCATTTGAAAGCTTTTTTAAGCCTCTTTACAAAAGATTATGAGAAAAATAATTTTAACGAATCTTTTCGGCAAAAAATACATTATAATCTCAAACTATCCACCTTGAATAATTTGGCTATTTATTACAACAATCTTAAAAAGACTTTGTTTTATTTAAATTGCAATTTTTCCTCATTTAATAAGTATAAAATTAAATTGTATCATGAAACAAATGACGATGATTTGGATCGAAGGAAAGAATTTTGCGAAAGTATGGCTGAGCGTATCAAGAATAACCTACAGTTTTTTCACAATGATTACTCTTCTGACAGATGCCCTTTTTAACGTCATGGAGAGATCAATCAGCATAACTGTATATTTTGGAGTGATAAAAATCTTCATGTATTTCGAGGAACCCACACTCAACATCCGGAAAAGCTGAATGATTGGATAAGAATTTGGATAGACCACCTAATTGGACCACTGTTCATTCCTGGGAAATTGAACAGCGAAACTCATCTCGATATATTAGAAAATGCGATTGACCCATTGAAAACAGAAAAACTATAAAACGAACTTTCGTCTACTTGCACATATTTATTTCCAATTTGAGCTTCTTCTCAATATACTATACCACTTTGCCAATACCTCAATTTACAATATTCAATCGTTGGATAAGAAGAAGTGTGGCCTGTCCGATCTCCTGACCTGAAACCTATAGATTTTTTCTAGTGGGGATATGTAAAGTGCAAAATTTCTTTAACTCACCCTGAAAAATTTAATCACATTATTGGGTTTCATTCTCTTCATCGTAAACATGATGAAACAATAATGTCTTTCTAAGATTGTTGTAACTTGTAAAAAGACATCACAACAACAGGTACTAACCTCAAGGTAAGTGAAGCCTCAGGTATACCTCGATATGTCCCTCAAATAAAATCATTCGGTGTCTTGCGTCAAATATTTGCAATCAGTACGGCATAAGAAATATACTGGGTGCTCATTTGAGAAGGAACACTTTTTACATGCAACAAACAGTTTTGAAATTATATTTCACTTTTATTATAGACAATGCCTTTATGGCACAGACAACAAATCTAGCCTTAGCTATCATTTATAATTTAGTTCAGATTAGTTAATCAATTACAACTAATTAAATTGAATATTTCGAAATTAGAAAACTGTCAAATATAGAAGATAACTAATATTGCATGTAGGTACTTGTTGAAGTTTGTGCTGAAACGCACAATTCAATTTTCAGAAAAAGTCTATATCGAGCTTGTCATCTTTTAGTGGTGATAATGATTTGGAAGCATAATTCAACCCTGTTCACCATGCAAGACAATTTACTGAGAAAACTGATCCATCTACGAAATATGATGAACATAATTTTGAATTGAGATATCGAGGGAGCAAACATACTTTCACTGAAATATTGGACTTAAATTTTCATCATCATATGGAACCGTAAAACTGAGAGAAATCAATCCATTCAAGCTTCAACTTTTCATCACGTTAAGTTTTCCTCACAACAGGATCATTTCAGCAGCTACTTAGCGATGAAATATGTATTCATAGATCTTCAACATGCCGCATCATCGCCAAAGTATGTTACCCATTAGCGGTTTTGAAGCCACAATATACAGGGTGCTTCAACGAAAACTAAACAGAGGCTATATCTACCACGATATTCATTTCTGATCAAAACGCAAAAACAGGTCAATTTTTGTTTCAAAGGGGTCATCTTTTGGGGTACATTACTTGCCTGAAATATCAACCCCTAAGCGGGGGTTGCAAAAACTGCAATAGATTCATTTAGATCAAAGATGACAGCTTTTGATCTGGAATGAATCTGTTCCATTTTTTTGCACAAATACTAATAGTCTCCTCTATTTTTCAGTAGCTCACTCTGTATCTTCTACAGTTTTCAATCAAAAATAAAAATTCGATAGCCCAAAATTGCCAAAGTTTAGGTCATCGAATTAGGCACTATAAAGATATGAAGATCCAATTTTCTGAAACTCTCTTTAACCTTCATCTGCTGGTTCTTTTGCAAGCAGGTATCTTTTGTTCTGTTATAATCAATTGAATATCATTAGAGTAATGGGGACAATTCCAATTCATTTCTACATGTTCCCCAGCAACATCTTTTCTTCTTCTTTTCAAATGAGAATAAAGCATGCGAAAATCCTTACAAGTCTTCCGCTATCGTCAACCAAGTTGTTTTTTCACCAATTGTTGGGCAAGGTGTATTCTTGCATTCAATAATATTCTAGTATCTAAGAGGAACTGGAGGAATAGTATAAATATAGAACTAGTAATTGAGCAGAAAGGAAAACATTGAAAGAGGAATCATAATAAATTAGCCAACGTCTCAATTAAAATTGGCAAGTTTCTTCAATATCACAAAATGAGCAGTAATGAATAAGATAAACTTTTGAGAACATAGTTGCATATGTACAATACTATTTAAACTTTGCTTCTTTCTCAGAGTGTAATTTGGGGATCTCTTTACTTATTTTCCTCTCATTCTCCTCTGAATTTAGAATATATTTTCAAGACAAAGAACAGTTTTATGAATTTTGTCTTCTATTTCTGATGAATATTAGAATTTGACGTTTTGAAACGACATATAAATGACATTCACATTCTCAATCTAAACTATAAAAATTGCTTTCAATTGATCATAACGTGACCTGAAAATTTATTAGGTATAATTTGACAATCTCATAAAATTATTATATCGATCCTTACTGAAGTGCACCTAGCAAATATTTAACAAATTAATAGTAATGCAGGAGTAGAAAAACTCTTTCAGGTTTTCTATATTTTATAGTATTCATAAATCTCAATGGCTCGGAAATGTTCCTCATTTCTTTGATAATATGCTGTCTTATCTCTCAACGAAAACATTCCATAAGGAAACGGGAAAGAAATATGAAGGAAGAGAAGGGACGATTAGAACACACGTGTGTGCATAACGTGTGTAGAACTCCGGCAGGTGGTATTCGGGTGGGGGGAGGATGCGGAGGGTTTAGCTTTCTTGGAAGCCACTTTCGGCAATCTTGACGTCACTTCCCGTCCTTGATATATAATATCGGTCCTCGGGCAACATACTTGGGGTTAACCTTTGCATACTCATAGAATTCATAAATATATATTTTAATTCATTGAATTTGAATGAAACGAATTATTTTAGGGTTAGATTACTACTGTCTTATCAGTTTCAGTTAAACCCAAAACTGGATCAGATTATTTATATTTATTTACATAACACGTTTCCATTGTTCCTCATCAATTAGTCAGCTTTAATTCCGAACACTTATTCTGAGAAATATGCTATACAAGGTGTGGCAATTACTAACGAGATTGCTGTTGCTGAACATTTCATTTTGATTTCACATTAATTTATTAAATCCGTGCTGATACACCTCTTCAGTATCCTTACAACACCACTGAGCTATAAACCTCTTGACAGGCAGTGCGCAATGAACTGGAGTCTTATCTTAGAGGATGGGTACCATGAACTTCTAGTTGTTCTAGTTGTTTTTCTCAATATTTTCATTGAGATCACCAAGAACTTGAAGGTAGCAAAGTTGATTAATAGTATGACTTTCCCCAGTACCCAATTCCTTGAATATCGAATAAAACAATGAACTTTGCTGCGATTTTGGATTTGCTAGAGCGAGCTTTTTAGCTCCTGGAGAAAATGGGCTCGCGTTTTGTTTCAAGATCATAAATATATATCGTATCTCGATGATATGTTGAGATATCATGTACACCCGATTGACAGCCAGAAAAGTATAAAGAGTTAGCTTTTCGTCATATCGCATTCTGCAGACACAGTGTGTAGCGTTGCGGTAGATAATCGAATTAGTATGGCTTCTGGAAGTTTTCTGTTTGATCTACCTTCATGGTTTCAGGTGGCGGTGGTATGCAGACTCCGTGTTCGTTGGAGTAGGCGGTAGTCTGACCTGGTGTTGTGAATGGGTGTGCAATACTGGCGAAGTAAAACTGGAGCAAAACTGCAGTCTACTGCTTCAATTTATGATATCCGACAGGACTGTATCACTGCTGTGTGGCCCTAGTTAAATATGAAGGATCGATCGGAAAACCAGCTCCTTCAGGGAAGGATATTTAACATTCTACGAATGTTCCCTGAATAAAAGTCTTCAATGAGTTTACAAATACATTTCGTTCTCAATAATATCGGATCATTGACATTCAAATTGTCAATATAAACATTTAAGATTCTATTCTATTGTCCAAACGTGTCTTAGGAACGATTTCGGCAAACACTCTCTGCATGTTGAAGTAGTTATATAGATTTTGCTGTACGGATGCATTATGAATTCCTATAGTTTCAGCAATCGCTGTGCCGGATCTAATGAGACTATCGATAAATGTTCATCCATTTTTGACGAGTAACAGTAATCCGGACGTGAATCATCTTAAATGTCTTCACGGCCATCTTGGCAACGCTTAGAAAACTCACAAAAACATGCACCTGATAAACATTTATTTCTATACGCTTCTGTCAATAAATTCAAAATTTCAGTAACGATTTTTTAAAGTTTCATGTGAAAGTTCCTAACAATGCATTACTCTATTGTAGCACTTAACAATTTCTGACAAAACACACAAGAAAGCCAACATTTAGACGATTGGCGAAATGAAATTCAACGTATTCTAAAGATAAGGCTTCACAATGCACGTGTAGAGAGTATATCAAAATAAAGATTATAAGAAAACCTGATTTTAATATTCAAAGCAATAAAATTATTGCTTTATGAATGAACAATTATAATTTCTGTTGAAATTGATCTCTACCTGCAACATTGTATTTATATAAGGGTTAATTGATCACGGATCTTCTCTGGTCTGAAAGTGATATATTGTTCACTTTCGACTTGATCCTGTATTTTAGAGTCAACAAAGCAGCTTAAATCTGATAATTAAAGAAAATGATTAATGAGATATCAATTTGTGTAATTTAATCCAGTATATGTGATCTACCGTTTCTAGATAATCGGTGACAAGTCCATGTTTTTGAAACTTATAGAATATTTTGAATTGAATTGGTAAAAACTCTCAACTAGTATCAAGAATTTGCAGATGAAACATTAACAGAATTGTTCTTCAAAATTTACTTCATATTCTCCCATTCGACACCGATATTCTTACAGTACCGTTCGTTCCAATCTTCGAAAGATTTGTTATACTTCGTAACTGCTTTTATCACTTCAGTCGAATAAAAACAATTACAACGAAGTATTTTTATTTATGCGAACAGCCCTCATCAACCGGAGGCAAATTTTTTATTAAAAAGTCGCGAATAACCAGATTCGTGTGCGCTAGAAAAATCAAGAGTTATTTCCGCTCGGAACCTGACCTTTTAAACATACTTCACCACGCAAACGGAGCATAGTGATCAAATAAAATTTTTCTAGACAGTTCGACTTCTTTGTTGAATTTTTGCTCTCATGTTAAGAAGAGAAAAAGAATATATAAGTGGAACACAGTATCTACTGATACTTCAGCGAAGAAATTTGGCACATTTGTCAGTGAAGGTTGTGCGAATATAAAAGTGTATGCATTTGAATGAGCCAACCACAAAACTATATTACCAACCAAGAATATATGGAGTATCTCTAAAAATGAACTGCATCGATCGATATGGGAAAAACAATAGATAGGAAAAATCTGTCAGTTATTTTTTTTATGCGCGCTTCCCAAGAATGGGCGAACCAGTTACACCACATGACTGGACGCCTTGGAAGAATTGAGGTGTCTGTTTAATCGCTTCTTGAAGGGGGCAAAATTGTAGGATGTTGAGAAGATGTTTTGCGGAAGCGAGTTCCATAGATCACCGGCCCTGTAAACTAAGGAATTCTTATACAGAGAGGTTCGAGGGGTCGTTAAATGTACCACCATATGATGAGAACTCCTTGCTAGCCTAGTGTTGCGACAAAACATGAGTTTTCATGGAATAAGGTATTTCAGCTCTTTGGAGCATCTTCCGTGGAAGTATCTATAAATCAGAGAAAGGTCAGCAACTTGTCTTCTGAGAGCCAGCGGTTGGAGATCGCGGGTGATCTCTGGGTGGCCTATTAGGCACACAGCCCGTTTTTGCACACGATCCAACATCCGCAACGAATGTTGGGGCGCAGATCCCCATACATGGGAACAATATTCCAAATCAGGTCGAATCTGCGCCTTATATAGAAGCAACAGCTGAGATGCCGACTTAGCTATTGCTGATACATGTTCATGCCAGCAAAACCCGGAGTTGACCGTTATTCCGAGAAGGTGCATCGAATCTTTGGATGCAATTTGTTGGGGCCTTACATCGTTAGAGGAGGTTCTCCAGCGAGGAACTTTTTAGAAAACGTAGTTGCTTGCGTCTTGCTCCTCTGTAGGTCAGAGTTTAAGTTATAAATTGGTTAACATCTCTGACGCTTAGATTCCGCAGCTGTAATCGGCCGCAGGCTACTGAGAGACGAAACCAGGGTGCAATGATCTGCAAAACCGAAGATCTTGTTCTCTATAGATGATAGAAGATCCTTTATCTGCAACAAACATTTATCCTCAAACAAATAATCGACAAAAATATGAATCAAAAGGAGTATTTGAGGCACTGAAAGAGCTAAATATAGGAAAGAAATTGACAAGATTGAGAGCGCAAATGGCGCTCAAGGATACGTATTATAAAGTAGGAATAAATGGAAAATTATTGAAACAGTTTAGAGTGGCGAGAGGGCTGAAACACGAGAATCCCTATCAATTTCCTTGTTCAACGTAGTTTCAGAGTCAGCGATTAGGAAAAGTAAGAAAATACTAAAGAAACCATATACTACAGTCAACAAACTCAAATAATGGCTTATTCGAAGGACATTGCCATAATAACAAGAAATACTTCGAATATGGTAAAGGTACTGCTTCAATAATGTTCACAAATATTACTTACTTAGGGGTAAAATAAATAGTAATGGTGTAGAAGAATACGAAATACAGATAATAATTGCAAGAGAAATTAAAAATATGGGTGGATTACATAGAATTTTAAGGGCAAAGAATATATCTCGAAACACTAGGAAGAAGATCTATAAGTCAATCATAAGATCAGTGGTACTGTACTGTAACGAGACATGGAAGCTGAAATAGAAGCAAAACATCGCTTTGGAGATTTTTGAGAGAAAAGTACTGAGGAAGATATATGGAGATCATAGAGCGGATATTGGGTGGATAAGAAGAATGAACAACGACGGGAAGAACTTTATGAGGAATGGTTGATAACGAATTCTGCAAGAAGTCAATGAATGAGATGGTTGGGTCATACCACCTTGATCAAAATATCCCGACATCGTTACCGTGTGGTTTTCATGGACTACCATGGTGTTGTGCCCCTTGAATTTCTTCCAAAAGGTCAAAGTAACAACAAGGAGTATTATTTGGGCATTATGAGGTGTTTGCGTGAAGCTGTTCGCCAAAAACGACCAGAATTGTGTCAAAACAACTCATGGATTTTACACCATGATAACGCGCCGTCTCAAAATACCTTCATTATTCGTGGCCATTTGGCTAAAAATAGCACCAATACCATCCAACAACCACCCAATTCACCTGAGTTGGCTCCCCGGTCTTTTTCCTGTTCGGTCGACTGAAGACACCGCTCCGGGTAACGTGTTTTAGCAGCAGAGAGGAAATAATAAGCCATTATTTGAGTTTGTTGACTGTAGTATATGGTTTCTTTAGTATTCTCTTACTTTATACTCTGAAACTACGTTGAACATACGGATATTGATAGGGGTCCCTGTGTTTCAGCCCTCACGCCACTCTAAGTTGTTTCAATACTTTTCCAGTTATTCCTACTTTATAATTCGTATCCTTGAGCGCCATTTGCACCAGTCTTGTCAATTTCTTTCCTATATTTAGCACTTTCAGTGCCTCCAATACTCCTTTTGATTCATATTTTGTCGATTATTTGTTTGAGGACAAATGTTTGTTGCAGATAAAGGATCTTCTGTCATCTACAGAGAACAAGATCTTCGGTTTTGCAGATCATTGTACCCTGGTTTCGTCTCTCAGTAGCCTGTGGCCTATTACAGCTGCAGAATCGCAGCGTCAGAGATGTCAACCAATTTATAACTTAAACTCTGACCTACAGAGGATATCGGAGTGGGGTCAGTTGAATCTGGTGAGCATCAACGCGAGCAAAATGCAAGCAACTACGTTCTCTAGAAAGGTCCTCATAAACTTAATGAAATTGCATGTTATGCCCATTTTACAGAACATATAGAATTTGCAACTGCCAAATAAACAACCATACACAAAATAACGTAGAAATTTAAAAATATACGGTTTCCATTAAAACAATGTAGTAGCCTTTCAATAGTTTCTTGAAATTATTTTTCGACCTTTTGTGAATCTCGGTAAAATAAGTGTCAGAATGCTGTAACATTTTATATTAAATCAAGTCTGCTTTTTGAGGATACCAAGAAATATTAACCAAAAAGATGCTCCTATACAAAAATATTGTTTCCTGGTTCGATTATGCGATTTTTGCATAAAATTGGATAATTAAAACGATTAATATCAAGTATGACATATTACAAGTTGAACTGAAATTCAATCTATAAGCCAAAACTTGCATACTATACACGGCATATCATGTTAAATATGAAAGTTAATACATTCTTCCGATATGACTAAAATTATAGCCTTCTTGATCCACCATCGACTTCAGTGAGTTCACAAATTTTCTCTTCTATGTAAGTACAGTTTAACGTATATGATGATGCAGCTTCCGGAGAAACATCCTGCATACAAACTTTCACTTCTTGAATTACTTTTAGGATACAACACAGTTTTTCCAAACTTTAACCAAACAAGATAACGAGTACTTGCACCACATCGCGAATGGTACTAAATGGCGTCACAATCATAGTTATGAAAGAACACCTCTCGAAAAAATATAACTTGTATATAATAGAAGGAACAATAGTAAGAATTTCTAAAGAAGGAACTATCCTTGAAAACGTAAAAAGTTTATATAGTATACATATATACATCTTTACTTGAAAAAAATTTCATGGCTATATTAGCCTCGTTAATCTGTAGAACAATAAACTATATAGTTACACCATTTTACCCTAATCGTTTAACATCAAACCCTTCTGTTACATATTATCATTATCATCGTACCTATCCCATTGAGAATGAATCGTCAAAATTATTCCGACAGTTCGTGTTTTCCGGCTATTAGACCGGAACAAAAGGATAAAAGGGGTGGAAGCCGAACCCTTTCTGCTTTACTTAAAACGGCAGGATACTAACCAAGCTATTTACAACCATACCTAGCTATTTCACCCTTGAGCATACTAGGTACTCATTGTAGGAGAAACAAGTGGTTTTCAGAATTCAGAATACGGGTAATGGGTTTTGGTGAGGGAATGAGGCTAATGATTATTTGAAAGTAGCTCTTATCAAAGGATGCTAACAATTCGAGTATTGTATAATGAAACTGTGACTGATCTAGTAGAAGTTATATTGCTTCTATTCGAAAAACATTCATTTTCCAATTATGGTGAAATAAAAATTGAGGGGTCAGTTGGTCAGTAACCAGTATCGATTAAAAGAGCATGGCTGTATTGGGAAAAATTTGAATTTCTTAACTTCATTTATAATTTAACTTAAATTAATTTTCCTAAGATAAACTGAATAGGCGAGTCCATAAAATCAAAAATTGTTTGGCACCACTCCAGAAATCCGAGAATTGCATTCTCACTATGGATCCCTAAAAGTTGTCATTCATGAAAACTTCATATCAATAACCGCTTTCATATCTGGTTATTCAAGAATAAAAACATCAATATAACAAGTGTTATTCCATACTCGTTGAAAAATTCTGAAAATCTATTTCCAAAGTTAATAAGTAGAAAAATTGAATTATACTAACAGAAAATTTGCACGTGGTGCCGTTCTCATCATAACTGTTAACTGAATTTCGTAAATGAGGCGCTGTTTTTCAGAGTAATAACAAAATTTTCTGAGAAAAAAGTGTTAAAAATGCAGAAAACTCAAAACTAAATTTTAAATAAAATAAGGTGAAAGTTATACAATTCTCGTTTTCTCAATCCAGTCCTGGATGAAAAGAATTAGTGCACATGTAATTTTTTTTGGAAAAAATACTCTCTTCATCGATATATAAATATGTCGATGATCGATGATATTCACAAGGTGAAATTATGAAAATCGTCCAAAAAGACTGATATTTTTCAAATATGGTCTGGAGTTTCGATACGAGAAAAATTGAACAACCTCGTATCAATTATATGGAATATTTCGCTCATTAAAATGTTGTCCAAACTTAGAAAACAGCCTATATATCACACCTACAAGTAACACCACTCAACGGCAGTTCTGAGGATTGAGTTGTGTCACATGATATTAGCCCAATTTTTAATGACGATTTCAAATCAGTGATTAAAACTTCTGTATCACCTGTATCTGTATCGAAAATGGGACACCTGTACATCGTTTAGCTCTCGAAAACACAAATATACCCACTTATTGCATATATATTTTCTAATATTTCAGTTTCTTCATTCATAATATGCTCTATGAGTAAATGTTATCATATATTCCTTCGGGTAACTGATAATTAATATACATATTTCCTGTTGTATGTAGACTTCAAGATTTCCGAGAACAATAATACTTCGTTCGAATAGATCGATCTTGAGAATTCAAATTTTTCAACGTGTACGTTTCAACTTGTTAAAAGTAATAATTAATTCTTTTGACAATATTTATACCTTCCTACCTATTTCAAGCAAAATAATTTTCTTATAATTCAGTTTCAATATAAAAAATTCTATGGAACATAACATCTATCGAATATAAGTGTGGAGGAGCAACAGGAAGCGTTTAGTATATAACAGAACACATGTGTAAGGTGACCTGCCAACCCTGAGGAGATTTACCACTTTCCTTACTCTATTTTGCCTTTCATAATATATTGGAAGTCGTTCCTTGTTTTCTTTGAATTCAGGAATACCGAATATTGGTCAGTGGCGTCACGAATGGATAACGAAATAAATGTTGCACCTTCAAATTGGATATCAACAACTCTGTTCATAGAGTTCAATAGGCTTCACGATATATAAATTTATAAAAATATTATATAAATCAAATAGTATTTAGTATTTTAATATTATAAGAATTGAATTATTACCGATTTCAATGAATGAAAGTCAAAATTTACTATGGAAATTCAACTTGAAAATGTTTCATGTTTTTCATTTATTCTTTCACACTTCGCAAACGCAATCTGTCATGTTCGTGACGTCGCACTTTTTTATAAACAAATAAACGCCAAATGTCCATGTTAAAATGAATAACACAATGAAAACTTGTATTTTATGAAAGTTTCAACTCATTCAATAACTGAATAAAATATTGTTCTTACATAAGAGTGATGTCCGCAGAAATACATTTGAGTTTCAGTATGAAGACTCATAGGATATCTTACGAAATGAGATCCTATGAGTCCTTATACTGCAACTCAAATATTAGATCCGCAACAAAGTTCTCGCTGTTTTTTTAAATACAACTTTATTGTGAAAAATGATTACAAATGAATCCTTCAAAATTTTGCCCATCGCTAGCTACAACTTTTTCCCATCTTTCTGGCTCGAATACCGTGACGGTAGAAGTGTTCGTCTTTTGAGGCTATCCACGAATCAAGTCATTTTTCGAGCTTCATATGAGCGAAACTGCTGATCAACCAGACCATGTGCCATCGAACGGAACATGTAATAATCGGATGATGCAATATCTGGGGAATATGGCGGGTGGGGTAGGACTTCCCATTTGAGCGTTTCCAATTAGGTTTTAACGGGTTTGGCAACGTGAAGCCGAGCGTTGTCATGCTGTAGAATTACTTCTTCTGTCTCTGCTCGTATTGTGGCCGTTTTTCGCGCAGTGCTTAACTCAATCGCATCAATTGCGTTCGATACCGTTCCCCAGTGATGGTTTCGTTCGATTTCAACAGCTAATAATAAATAACACCGACTTGGTCCCACCAAATACACAGCATAACATTTTTAATCACCCGTTACGATACGATGAAGAAAACACTTTCTTTTTTGCCGCTGAAGCAGTTGTTCACAGGCGAAAAAACGACGTTCAACGTCTCTTGGCTTCAAATCATAACGAACCCAAGTTTCTTGCTTTTGAATCTTCTCCAACGCATGCAATCGCTTGGAAATGGCCTGGCGGGTAACTCCTAATGGTTAAAGCAAACTCTTCTTGCGCTTGGCACGGATCCTCATCGAGCAATGCCTCCAATTCAGCGTCTTTGAAGATTTTTCTTCCCTCACGGGGACGGCCATCCACATCAAAATCATCGTTTGTGAAGCGACGGAATCAGTCCCGGCACGTTGTTTCACTTAGAGCAGCATCTCCTTGAACTTTTTGGAGCTCTCTATGAGATTCAGCTGCCGTTTTCTTCGAATGAAAGAAGAAAATCAACACAAAATCGGACATTTTCTCAAAACTAAAGGTATATGACGCAAAAATAAAATCACTTATGTGATCACACTGGTTTGAATACTGAACTTTGTTCAAGACGTTCTTGATATGTAAAAATCGACCAGCACTTCTGCTGGAGCCATCTATTGACAAACAGCGAGAACTTAGTTGCGCACCTAAGATATTTCTCTGAAAACCTCTCTTATGTAAGTACTATATTTATTCAATTATGAGAACTGACTATTCTGAAACTACAGAAGTGAAAACCCTCATTACTCATCAATGAAAATCTGACTTCAGTGAAGTCGTTACGTCCACACACATGATAACGACTATTTCTTAGAGAAACATGAAGTTATCCACAGAAAATTTGCGCGCGATGATCTACTACGGTTAAAAAGTTGTGTCAACTCAATAACGAACTGTTGAATAGTAAAGCACGCATTTGGTAATTATGTTTCGATGGTACAGTAAGTTTGAAAAAGGACGGATATCATTTCGTCAGTGACTATTAACAACATTGATCAAGAGCGACGTATGATCAAAAAAGATCTAAAATGGGTGATTTGGGCAACCCATGGTGTTACATCCGCAATAGTCAATTTAATCTCGTGACAAACTTTAGAAATGTTGAATAATGGTGGTTATCATATTCAGTCTAAAATCTTAAATCTATAACAGATGATGAAACATTTTCCGATGTTCCTTTCCACCAGGAGAGCTGTGTGTGGATTCACGAAGATGATCCAACCAAGGGTTGGCCTTGCGAAAAAGCAAAGATCTGTCAAAATCAGGAAACTGGTACACCTGAAGATGCTTACCTACACTGCCGCGGGATGATGTTGCATCACGGCAATGCATCGTCACAGATGGTACAGCAAACAGTTGACTTTTAAGTAAACGCTCTACTCGCCTTTAACCTAAAAAAACATTTACGTGGTTAACGTTTCACGACGGAAAAGGAGATCGATTTGGCAATTCATCACTTTTTTGTTTTGAAATCAAAGATGACTGGCTTCAAGTGTTTCAGTTGTGGAAGCTTCAGTTACGAAAGTGCATTGATGTAGGTGGAGATTACTTTGAACATGAATAATCCAATTTGTATCATACGGCTCGTGTATTTCTTGTATCTCAAAATATACAGCGTAGCCCTCGTATTGAATCAGTTGGAACTTTCTGTCAGGTGTTTGACCTTCACGGTGTACTTCAATTCACAGCTTTCCTGAAGTGTTTGTTGACGTACAATAATTATAAGAAGTAGTTGTTTTCATAATGAAACTGTAGGGTTATTTCTTACTTGTATTGTTTACAAAGCATAACCACGAATTATATATTCAGTAGTTCCAACTAAATCCAAAATCTAGGAAGTGGGTGTTTCCTAATTTTGACGGAAAATTTTCCAAGGATCGGTAAATGTCTCGTTCCATTGTACATTTCTTCAACACATCTATAGGCTGATCAGATAGCTGGTTTACCAGTAGTAGGTTGGCGTATCATACTTAGTAGACACGTACAGGTGCACAATGTGACATAAGCTCTCTACACGTTTTCCATACAAATGTTTCAAGCTTAGTTGGACCACCTGAATATAGTGTTCTTGGTATTAATATTGATAATTCACAGGCCATCATAACCAACAGCGTTTGTTCCACTATAATAAAAGATTCATTTGCAATTGATGTTTTGGATAATTTTCGACAGAATATAATAAAATTTTAAACAATTGAATACTTATTATAAACGAGTATCTATTAGCTAATTACAACATATTATTTCAAAATTTTCCCAAAACAGCATTTTGTTCGTAGCGTGCCCTTGTTAGACCTACGATGATAAGCGAGCATATTTTGCTTTACATTCTAGAATGTATTGCTTCTACATCATGAAGTCAAAAATCATCAGAAAGTTCATGCCAACTAACTATTTAATTATAGACACTTCTTATGATTTAAAATTATAACAATGCTTTCAGGCATTTAAATATTTTCATTTTCTGATCTCCTCATTTTGAATTTCACTAAAAGTATTTATTATTCAAAAATATGGCAGTTGATGATTCTCAGAAACGCATTAAAATTTCAAATTGAAATTTACAGTAGAAACGTAGCTTCCTTGAAACTGAAAAATATCAATTTTTAAGTCAAGGAAATTAAAACATCATATTTGGACACTTGCAAATAAATTAAAAAAGGTTCGGCACGTTGACAAGAAATCATGAAATCTGGCAGAAATAAGATGTCACATAACAAGTAAAACAATAAATTCGCCCACAGGGACTATAAACAGAAGTGAGAACATAAAACTATGAAATTGCAGGTTTTTTTCTGATATTTTAACACATCCTAAATTCTCCTAAAGTACTTAAGGTAGTTTTCACTTCAAAAGAAACACAAGAAGAATACAAGCAGTGTTCCCAAGCGAACATCATCTACATATTAAACCATGACAAACGCTGCTCAGTCTTAGGACCAGAACTGGCCTTTTTACCACGTTATGATCACTGCTAAGATCAAGTAAACTAATGGATTTCTGAATTGGATCAAGGAAAACACATGTGACTTGAGTGTTTGCCTTTGCCATAGTGTGACAGCAAAACACATGTCAGTAAACCGAAATTATAAAATTTTCCCTATCCGAAATCTCTCACCATTCGAAGAAAGTTTTCACATAAGAAATTTGAAAAATTGTGATTTTTACTAAATAAAAGAATCAAAGAATCTTCATAAAAATGAAGAAAACGTTGTAGACACCAATCTTGTAAATGGGTACGTATTATTTCCTCCAGAATATTGGGGCAGCAATATTAAGAAAAAAATCTTCGAGACTCAATTCTCATGATGATTTTTTCTACATAGAAATGTGAAGTACCCCCTTGCATAATTTTTTTATTCTTTGGAACGCCAAACATTCTGTAGCTATGTTTCAAAAATTGATATAAGTTCTGTTTTCATGAACGCTTTCACAACAATCACTTCTGCTTCACAACTAATTCAAATTTCTTTTTCTAATAATTATCTCTTTTCAGATTGATGTGAATGAAGTCGAAGAAAATCAAATTTATTACTAAAACAAACTGTTGCATTTTCCTCTCGGTTCAAAAATATAGACTTCAAAAGTATGAAAACGTGAATTGAAAATGTTTATACATCTGTGAAAATGGGCTTTTGTAAGTATACTATATACTAAACAGACAAATTGCCACAAAGAATATTTTGGTTGTGATCGCAATTAAATTATGGTGAAAATTGAACATCTGTAATTGATAAATAGCCGATTTCGACAATAAATACTAAATAAGGTTAAAACAGAACTCAACTATATTCAATTATAACAAGACTAACTGAACATCATACAGATCGTTTTAATGAACAGATCAAAAATGATGGTACTGCAGATACAGTGATTGGTTGCAAGCGTGTTAGATTGCTGTGTTCTGAATATTTTGAAAATTGTATAAGAAAAAGCTTTTTGCAAACTCGATGATTAATTAATGATGAAAATATATGTGCATCAACGTCGATAGAATTACCGACTACATTGAAACGAAATTCATTTTTGTAAACAAAATTTTACAATCCAATATTCTACGACACTGGCTAAACGTGTCCTAATTTGGTTGTCTTCCTCAATATGGCACGAATATCGAGAAGCCGTAAATTTTACACTTTACCAAACAAGAAACTAGTCTGAAAATACATCGAAATCAACTTTCACCAAACCCTGAGTATGATTTTGGGAATTTCTTTAATTCTGAGAATGAGTATAGCAATTTG
Source organism: Cryptolaemus montrouzieri (assembly GCA_013387265.2). Lineage (NCBI taxonomy): Eukaryota > Metazoa > Arthropoda > Insecta > Coleoptera > Coccinellidae > Cryptolaemus > Cryptolaemus montrouzieri. The sequence continues at coordinate 32,115,244 of JABFTP020000124.1, read as the reverse complement.
TGCTTTTTATAATCGTTATAAATATACATGGTACCATTTTATACTTCCAAGCAACTAATGGCATTAGGTAACTAATTCCAATAATTATCTATTACGAAATTACATTTCTGTGACAAGGAAGATATACAAAGGAAATTAATATAATATTGTCTATACGTTGAATTAAAACGTAAAACCTCACCTGTTCTCGTGAATATACAGGGTGATTTTCTAAAAATGTCCACCCTAGATATCGCAAAAACTATAGCGGTGCCAAAATGTTAGTTTTCTGGTGAGTCATTTTACAACTCAAAATTTAATGTATTCGTAATTACCTTTAACCTCCTTTCGCACTCCCACTAAAAAGTTTAAAGAGAAAACCCCTTTTGTGACTAATTCAATGTATAGCCATAGTTCCTATCAAAGTCAAATGTCCAAAAAAAAGCATTGAATAAACATAATTGAAAACAATTGTTTATTCCTCTTTATAGATCTGTTATTTACAGTTTTAAGTTAAATCGTTTTCAAATTTGTAAAGATTTCTGCTAAAAATGACTTTTTCAAGTGTAGAAGTTATTTTCGATTCAGAAAAAATGTGAACCATGGCTGCATGAGATTCCTTGTGCAGAAATTTGAAACCACTGGATTCGTACAGAATAAAAAACTACAAGACCGTAGAGTGCCGTAGATGAAATGGAACAATTTGAAGTTTTAGGAGATCCCACCAATGATTTATGATAAATTTGTGAAGGATCTATCTTATTCGTCTGTACGCCATGTGACTAAGCTTTATAAGTTCCATCCCTTTAAAATCTATTATGTTAACGAGTTACATGAAAATCGAAACAGTTTTGTGAGCGGATGACAAAAATGATGAATCGAAATCCGAATTTAACAAAAATTGCCATAAGTGATAATTGCACTCTTTGTTTTCAAATAGTCATGTTAATAAATATATTGTACGATACTGGACCGATTATAAACATTCTCTCACAGGAGAGGTTCTATGACAAAGGTAAAACTATCAACAGTGAATATTATATAGCGTTTTGGATCGATTAATAGAAGAAATTAAGAAAAAATTCATGGAATACAAAAGAAAAAGGTTCTATTCCAACAAGACAATACCACAGATCGATGAAAACAATGGTCCAATGGATTGAATAGCGCTTCCAAATACTTCAACAAGTAGACCTCATTTGTCCCCCAGTAACTACTAGTTGTTTGCAGTCCACGACGTAATCGACCAAAAAATTATGGCACATGTAGAAAAAAATATTTGTATAAAATAAAACAGAGATTCAAATGAGTATATCTCGTTTATAGCCTTTAATCTCGGAATTGCGAACGTATTTTAACCCCGAACACTTCGGGATTAAATTAACAAATCCCTGGCTTTCCGGACTAATAATAATTTGAAAAAAATCGAGAAAAATTTATCCTTGAACAAATCACTATTCCACTTGCCAGTCAACTTCATTTAATCCATTATTTAACAAGTTTGACTTTGCGCAAATATATTGTGGAAAAAGTTATAGAAATTTGCACCGTATAGTTTTTCAAAGAGAGTAATTAATTTGGATTTGGAATTATTTGAAAGAAGAAAATGGTATGAATATTATTTTTTTGAGAAAAGAAGTCCTAAGAAATGACGTTTATTTGAAGAAACTATTCATTTCAAACATAAAAATGGCGAGGTTTCATTATTGGCGTTGCTTTTTGGTCCCCAAAGAAGATCAAATCTTTACATTTTAGATTTTATTTTTCAATGAAATCTAAAAATTGATAAACCCTCTTATCGTCCTATCATCTAACAATTTTAATTTAATAAGGAAAACATTGATCTCTGTTGGATAAGGAGTTTATTGAAGAACTCAAGTATGACTAGGTTAATTCTCCAAAATGAAGGTAACAGTTGGTATTTCTTCCTTTATTTGAAGTGGATTTTGTTCATCTTACTTTTTCTGAAATGACTTGAAATTTCGCCATATCTGGAAATAATAATGATTAAGTATTTCGTTCTTTGTGAAAAAAAATTATTTCTGCGGCAACTGTCTGAAGATAGTTAATTTTTGTTTGTATATAAGTTATTTTTCCTTTAAAATTTACCATAATACAAGCAAAATCATCAATTAAGATTCTTTTCATATCTGTAGAAAATTAAGTTTTCAATTTTATACGGGGTTTTAGTTCAATAGAATTGATCTTGGGTTTGGAAATTATTTGTTATATTAATGTGTTTATTTTAAAGGAGTAGGGTGAAATTTCTTCAATTTCTATTTAGTTTTCAGGACTCGAAGAATAAACCGGAATTGAATTCTCTATTTCACTTAGACTACGAGAATGTAAAATCATTTCAGAGAAAAGGTTATTCAAAAAGAAGAACGCCAAATATGGTTGATTTAACCAAATATTGATGTCGAACCTTGGCAGAACTAAATAACACAATTCATTTCTAGTTGCATATAGAATGAAAAGTCTCAATTTTCATAAATAAAATAAACGCAATTTGAAAAATTCTCAAATGATGTAACATTAATTATGAAGTTGAAAGAAAATTGAAGTTCTCTTGTATTTACTTACACTATGATTATCGGAACAGAAAATGCACTTGTATACACGAAAACTTGGCAAAATATTTTCCATTTATAATCTCCTAAACAAGTACTAGTCCTTCATTTTACACTAACGGAATTATTTATCTAAATCAAAATGTGAAAATACTATTGAACAATCTGAATTAAGACCATTTACCTGTCTTCCAACAATATCAGAATTCTGAAACTGCATGTTTCACCAAAGAAATCTCTACACATTTGAAGAAATATAATATTCCTTCCGAACAACAAAAATGATGTTACTGAACAGCAGCAAGCCATTTATTCTGACATCTTAAATCAACCTTATACAACAAAAATAAATTCATACATCATTTATTGTGAAAGGATTTGATAGCTCTCCTAATTCTTGTTTCGTCTTTTCTTGAACTTGTCATGAATAATTATTGAACCTTAAGTCACTCAAATATTCTAAATCAAAGTTCAACATCTGAACTATTTTCAGTCTGAAGAGTCATTTTCAAGGTGATTCTCTGAGTGTTTTTTTGTTTTATCCTCCTAACCAAAATACATCATTGAGTTCAGAATGGAACATAAACTATCAAATAATGTAATTCGCCCTATATCAAAATCCACAACAATCTGAAAATATGCAAATATTTTTAAGGCAAAACGTTTAATCTCATTCTGAAACGATGACAATGTATCTGAAAAGGGAGAAACGGAATTCGACAACGCGTGGAGAAAATGGCAGTTGCAAGCCAAATTGCATAGGGTCCCTCTCTAACACCGCTGTCCACTTCCCTGTTATTTATGGCCCTTCGCTGGACGTGGTCCACATAAAGGGTGCACACTGGACATAAATTGCCTGCAGCCGGCCCATAAAAAATGCAGAACTTGCCGATATGCCGACCTCCATCGATAATCTTTTCCCATTTTCGATTCTTTTCTACCGTTCAATACGAGACATATTTTTTCTTTATTTTGTCAAAAGTTCGACCTAATGTTTTCTTGCAGTCGTTCACGAGAAGGATTGAGGGGTTTACAGGCCTGTGGCAACTGTTTAAAATAACGGAAATCATTCAAATTAATTTCGATAATAATTTACCTCTTTCATATTTCATGTTTTTAACAATACTAGAAAAATGAAAACTGCAGATTTCACGAAATTCTTTTGAAAATTTGAGCAAAATTGATTTGAAATTTATTTAGATAAGAAGTATTGGTACCATTTCTAATAATATCAACATCATATTTCAAGATTGGGTAAATGTGTTGTAATACCTAAATTCTGTTTAAAGTATTAGTTCTAGTGAAAATGACAATAATAAATGTTTTTGTAGTATTTTTATATAAGGCTACGGTATATTAAAACAAATCTGAGAGTTAATTGCTCTGAAAAATAACGTCACCATCAGATTTCATAAATGGATCACCCTATGTATTTCTACATTTCCAGAATGATATATTCTTTTAATTACAATAATATATGCCTTAGTCGATGACCGATTCCAGATTATTTAATATTGAATAAAATGAAAGATGGAACAAAATTATTTACACAAATTATTCAAATTTGTACTGCAGAAATCGCAAGTTTCCATAATAAATGTTGAATTGCTACCCCGAAATATGTCAGTGAATTTTGAATATTATCGTTATTCAAAGTCTTCATTCGATATTAGTAATTTTCTTTATATTGATGTGAGGTCCTGTGCAGAACCGATTCTGATTTCGACATCTCTATTTTCTAAATACCAAATATCAACTGAAATAAATGCTGAATTTATTCGGTTCCGAAACGAGCATATTCCGTGAAAGTTGTACACAATAATCAACCAAAGTTTTCATTTCGTTCAAGAAATAATGAGCTTATTATGTGTTCTCTACTTATACTATTCCATACATTCAATTTACTCACCTCAATCTTGTGCCTGTAGCGACAGTTATGATAATCAACAAATCGATTAAGCTAGACTGCCGCTTCTTTAGAGAATACACTAATATTAACAAAATTATCATTGCGATAGATATTCATCATTTTTTGCAAAACTGCATTCTTCTGCAAGATCACCCTCAAATAATGTTTGTTCTACTCTGTATGGATGAAGCTTAATCTCAGATAATTTCCTCCTTGCCGTTCTCTGACTAATATTAGGAGATAAGGCTAGTTTCAGTACTTGCATTGGGTCTTCATGTAGATTAATATTCACAGCTATGAATTATATTCATTGAGAGCCGTTATAGCTTTACCGGATTCTTAGCACTTTTGCAGAATTCTTGAAGCTGTTAATATGGAAATAGCAACTGAAGAATGGATGCTTCTCTGCCTCTGCTTCAAAATCATTCATCATCAACAACGTTATCCGTTCAGTTTTTGGTAGTTCACACATAGTTGAACATTAAATTAAAATTTCAACCAGCATTATTATTCATCATATTATTATCATATCATTATTCATTTATGTAGCAGGTAGACACTCTTTGTGGTCCTGACAGAGTATAGGTCTACTACAGGGACGCGACCCTGCCTATGCGAGCCGTGACTCCACCCTCGTCTCCAAACCCCCGAGGGAAGCCACGTCCTAACCCCTTCATCCCATCTTTAAGAACCACATCCTAAACCTATCCTACCATCTTCCAACACGTTTGGCCAGCGTGGAAGATCAAGGCCATTATACCCCTAAAATGGCGAATATTAAAACGTATGGAACTGTACCCCAGGTGGGTAGGGCACCTAGCCCACAATCCCACACCTCTCAGCAGGTCAGCCTCATGGATTCTGGGGGAGGCAAACATTCGCTTAAACAATCTACGAATACCAGTCGACCATCAAAAACTTCTCTCAATGTCGCCACATTTAACATCAGAACCTTAAAATCAGAAGATCGTTTAGTCGAGCTAGAAGAAGAACTTCAACACATCAAATGGGACATCCTGGGTCTATGTGAAACTCGTTTACCAGGTGAAAAGTGCACCACACTCAAGTCAGGACATCTAATGTACCAACGAAATACAGAAAACAACGCACATGTTGGAGGTGTTGCAATCCTAGTAAATAAACGGCTTACACACAAAGTGATTAAAATGAGATCAATTTCTAACAGGGTAATATACATAACTATAAAGATATCACAACGTTACAAACTTCAAGTAATCCAAGTATATGCCCCTACTTCGACCGCAGAGGATGAGGAAATAGAGAGTTTTATGAAGATATCTCAATGGCTCAGAAGGATGAAAAGCCCACTTCACTCTAATAATAGGTGACTTTAATGCAAAAGTAGGCGATGCTAAAATAGATAACCTACCGAATAGAGGAAAACATGGATTGGGCACGATCAACGAACGAGGAGAAAAATTATTAGACTACAATCAAAGTCAAAACCTATACTGTATGAACACTTTCTTCCAGAAACAAAGACAGCTGCGATGGACATGGCAGAGCCCGGACGGGAATACTAGGAATGAGATCGATTATATACTAACGAATAAAAAACATATTGTAAAAGACGTAGCAGTTATCAATAAATTTAAAGTCGACAGTGACCATAGGTTATTAAGAGCAAAAATAGAAATCGTGGCCAAAAAAGAAAGAAACAAGCTGATACGTCCAAAACGCTTGCCAACAAATGAAGACCTAAAGCAAAATATTGTTCAATATCAATCAGAACTAAGCAAAAACTAACACCTGAAGAAAACTTAACTCGACTAGACATTAACAGTCTTGAAAGAAAGATAAAGGAAGACATACAAGTGGCAACAAAGACCATATGCTACAGGGCAAGAACAAAACCTAAAAATTAAGCCAAGGCACGCTAAGGTTAATGGAAGAAAGGAAAGTAATGGATAGATTTAATCCAGAATACAGGAACTGAACAGGGCTATAAGACGAAAGACTAGAGAAGACATACGAAATTACAACACAGACTATATACAACAAGTCATAGAAAACAACAGTAACATGAAAGTCTTAAAGAGAATTACTAACACCGGTAGACCCAGAATACATCAATTGAAAAACAACCAAGGTGAAATAAAATATGAAAAACGGAGATAATACAGATTGTTGAAGGCTTCTATACTGACCTGTATTTGTCTAAGAAACCCAAACCTGAAACAACGAATCTTAGTAACATCACAAATGTCGGTTCCGAGGACATGCCTGAGATTAACATTGATGAAATACAACTAGCCCTCAACCAGATGAAAAACGGCCGGGCACCAGGCGAAGATAACATTACAAGCGAAATGCTAAAATTGGGAGGACAGGTCACTTTGGAAGCAATAAAATATTACTAAATAAATGCCTAACAGAAGGTAGTGTTCCGGAAGGATGGAACAATGCACACGTTGTGTTGTTGTACAAAAAGGTGACAAATTTAAGATAGATAATTACCGACCTATTAGCCTTTTACCACACCCTTATAAATTGTTATCAAAAATTATCACAAACATATTGACAAACAAATTTGACAGCTATCAACCGGCAGAACAAGCAGGGTTTCGCAGAGGATATAGCACAACAGAACACCTACAAACTCTTCGTACACTTATTGAAAAATGTCACGAATACAAAGTGCCAATACACCTAGCCTTTGTAGACTATAACAAAGCCTTCGATTCTATAGAACTGTGGGCAGTATTTCAAGCCCTCGATAATGCTAGAATAGATTCGAGATATAGAAACATCCTACAGAATGTATATGAACGAGCGACTATTCAGGTGAGACTAGACGATGACATGCAAACCAAAAAATCCCGATAAATAGGGCGTGAGATAAGGCGATGTGATATCGCCAAAATTGTTCACACTTGCAATGGAGGACGTGTTTAAGAAGTTGGAATGGGATAGAAAAGGTATAAATGTGGATGGAAAATTCCTGAACCATCTCCGGTTTGCAGATGATATAGTTCTAATAAGCGATAACCTAGAACAACTCCACGAAATTATGCTAGAACTCAAAAGAACATCGGAAGAAGTAGGATTGGAAATGAATCTGACAAAACTAAAATAATGACAACGGAGGACGCAATATTGAAGTCGACGGCAATGTTATAGAGAAAGTGAATGAATATCTATACCTTGGACACACTATAACGATAGGTAAAGACAATCAAACTGCAGAATTGTCAAGAAGAATAAGAATGACTTGGGCTGCTGTTGGAAAACTAGGATTTGTCTTGAAAAACAAACAAATCCCCATTAACCTCAAAAGAAAAGTTTTTAATATGTGCGTTCTCCCAGTGTTAACGTATGGCATGGAAACCATGACTCTCACAATAAGATCTGCTAACAAACTTAGAACCACACAACGCGCGGGATCACATACGTAATGAAGAAATAAGAAGGAGAACAGGCGTAGAGGACGTAATCACGAGAATAGCTGCATTGAAGTGGAGATGGGTTGGACATGTAGCAAGACAACAGGATGTAAAATGGACTAAGCGAATAACTCAATGGAGACCACGCTTATACAAAAGGGGAGTGAGGCGCCCCCAGAGAAGGTGGCTGGATGACATAAAGGAAAAAGTTGAAAGAAGATGGTATAATATAGCACAGGACAGAGAGGGATGGAAGGTAGAAGGGGAGGCCTATGTTCAGGAGTGGACAGAGAAGATTATTATTCATACCTTAGGTGCATCTAACGGTAAAATTAATCAAGTTGATGTGTTGCAAGCATTAAGTTGATTTCAGTTCGTAGTTCAATAAAAATGCCACCAGCGAGGATACCTCATCCTTGCGTCAATAAAAATACAAAAATCGTAAACAGCGTTTAGAGGCAAATCGAGGAAGAATTTGTCCAACGTAATCTACCAGTAATCCGGCATAACGTATCCAAACAAGACTAACTGAGTTGAAGTTTCCGCACAAAAAATTTGAAACGTTGACACAAAGGAAAATCAAATCAAACGTTCAGTTAGTGACCCAATAGTCGATTACGCCGTTAATGTAGTTGCAGCTTTGGAAACAATGGCCACTCTTTGTCAATATTGCAATGCTTCGAGGTTTCGACATGAATCGCCTAGATTATGTTGTGATGAATCGAAATGAGGTTGTAATTTATCCGTGTGAATTTATAAGTTATAAATTTGCGAGGTTCGCTACCAGGCGTGCATATCACTATCGTCCGAGATATCAAACAACCATGCCTCTGCAACAGTAGCCAACGAGGCTAGAATTTTAAAGACAAAATTCAAAGATAAACTATTGCTACGCATTCTACAGATATGTGAGATTTAATTCAAAGCCATTCAGTGCAACGACAAGTAAGTGGATCGAATTTGGAGATCACATGCTTATCACATGGCAAATTTCTTGTTCGCGCGTCGGGAATCCATCTTCTTATTAGAGTACAAGACGATGAAAACCGTGAATATTGTGTATACAGAAGCATTTAATTATGAAACCTTAAGCTGTTTTTTTATTCAATGAGTTCCATCTCAAACGAGCTACCCTGTATATTTCTTACCCCGGAGTGATTGGAAAAATTTGTCGAAACACGTCGAATTATTTTGTTTCAGGGACTTCTTTCGACGTATAACAACATCTCCCTAATAAAGGGCGCTTCTAATCCTCAAAATTAAATAGGCCAAAAGGGTTCAGCGATACCTCATTTGAAAGCTCTTCGGAATCTCTTCACAACGGTGTATCAGAATATTTTATCTCAAACGAGCCACCTTGAATATTTTGGCTATTTTCAAGATTATTAAAAAATGGAAAAACAAGTCAATGCCTTAACCTTGAGGTTTTTGACGATAAGATATGTAGGTTTTGTTGTAATGTTTTTTGAAATCCAGTTTCAACAAACTGCAACACTTCTTGAGGAGATTTCTTCTTTTCATCATCTTTAGTAAAAGAATAAAATTCGATGATTTCAAAGCGAACGTGCAAATTGTGTCCATTTACTTCCATACGATAAAACAATCTTAACTGAAACCCATCTCTAACATGTTTCAGCATATTAAGAGGTATTTCACGACACTCATCTATAATTCGCTGGCGCAGATCGTCGGAATCCTCGAGCTGAGTTAAGAAAATTTTGGATTTAAGATGTCCCTACAAGAAAAACTTTAGAGGGTTCTGGTCAGGAGATCAGGCAGGCCACTCCATGGGACCTATTGTTGGATATGCAATTGAATTAGGGAATCATTTTCTAGTTTTTGTGTTATCATTGAATCATCAACATTTTCCAGCATATCGAAATAATATAAATCGTTTAAATTACCACGAATAAATAAAGATCCCAAATTTCGAGCTCAAGCATTTAGCTTTACCGGATATTAAGTGTGAGTTTTCTGAAAAACATGAGGTTTTACATCCCTTCAAAATCTACAGTTATGCCGGTTAACCTCACGATCAAATCGAAAAGTTAATTTGCCAAAAAAAGCAAACGCTGTTCAAGTAATGCAAGCTATTGTTGACATGCCCGGTGATAATTTCGCAAATCTCTTGCCTTCGATCCAAATCGTCATCATTTAATTCATTGATTAATTCCAATTTGTACTATTAGGACATGTATTTATGTATATCAGCACAGTAGTAATTTAATGATAGATTCACAATTCGTCAAATAATCGAACAAACGTATTATCAGATGAACACCTTTCTTTTAAGAACAAAAAATTTAATCAAAACAAATGTTTTCATTTATTTTTTTCATTCATATTTATATTGGGAAAATTTTTCTTATAGAATGACAAGACATTACAAATCAAATAGAAAAGCAAAATATTTTAAGATTATTGTAGCTTGTGAAAATAGCTATTAACAAACAAAATCTACTTTTATAATCGGCTTGAATTTCAAAGTATATTTACTGGATAATGCACGCAGGCGCTAACTACCCTTCTGAAGAAGGTTGTTTGCTGAAGCGTCAAGATATGTCACCCATAGAAAATCATGAAACGTGTTTCTAATTACTACGGGATAAGAAATATGCAGTTTGAGTCATTTAGAACACAACACCCAGTATGTTATTGCACATTCTTCTAGTATATTATACTTACTCTTAGTTATTTCATTTACATACGTCCACAGAATTATTTTAAATGTTAAATATTATATTGACAAAACAAGACAATAACTTAAAGATCGCTACTTATAACTGCAGAACCCTTAGACACGATGCACAAGCAATATCGAATGGGACATCATAGGCATTTCCGAAGTGAGAAGACCAAAATAAGGACTATCCATTTTGCAACCAGGACATGCGCTATTCCACATAGATAATGACACTGGCAGTCAGAAGGGAGTAGGCTTCCTCATCAACAGAAAAGTACTTTCCGTGATTGAGTGCACAAAGTGAATCTCAGATAGAATTGCTTACCTAACTCTGAAAATATCAGATGAACAAAGAATCAAACTGATTCAAGTGTACATGCCAACATCTACTCATGACGACGAAGAAGTTGAGCTTATGTATGAGGAAATTTCCAAAGCTAGAAAAGAAAATAAATGCCAAGAAGATATAGTAATGGGAGACTTCAAGGCTATAATAAGACGACAAAAAAGGGGGAATGGAGAATATATTGGAAAGCACGGACTTGGAAACAGAAGTGAGAGAGGACATATGCTGCCAACATTTTTGGAACAACAAAAACTATACGCCATGAATACATTATTCGAAAAGAAACCACAGAGAAAGTGGACATGGATCAGCCATGATGGAAAAACGAAAAACGAAAAACGAAATCGATCTCATATTATCTTCCTCTAAACAACTTATTACTGATGTAACAGCTCTGAACTCGTGCAATACAGGAAGTGACCAGCGACTTGTCCGAGCGAGCTTAGTAACGAAGAAAACAGCCAATCGAACTAAATACAGAAAATCCAAAAAGACCTCGATAATATAGAATTATTGAGTGAAAATAAAATTTTATACCAGGAAAAAATTATACGATACATAAACGATGCAGAGAAAACTTCTGATGTAAACCAAATGTCACAAAACATCACAACAACATTAATAAAAGCATCAGAATAAGTTACAAGGACGAAAGGAAAAAGAAACAATAAAATTTAGATGAAATGAAGACGAAAATACAGGAAAGGAAACAACTATACAGGTTAGGTCAGTATGCAACAGGCAGATACAGGCAAACGAGAAAAGAAGCAAGAACGATGATTAGAAGAGATCTAGAAGAACATAACAGAAAATTCGCAGAAAATGTTATAGACAATAACAAAAACCACAAATGTCTCAGAAAAAAGGAAAAAAAGCAGCAAATAGTAGCTCTAGAAGATGAGAGTGGCAGAGAGATAAGAAATAGGAATTAAATAATAGAGGTGAAAAACCAATTTTATGAAAATCTATACAACACACGAATCGAAGGACCTAGAACATCAACAGACACTAAAGTACTGAACGTTGGATTAGAAGACACTCCAGAAATAAGTGAAGAAGAGATCCTATTCGCCTTAAAAACACTGAAAAAACAATAAATCGCCAGGAGAGGATAATATTTTGGCTGAATTGATTAAGGAAGCTCATGATATAATCGTACCTGAACTGAAGAATCTATTCAACGAATGTCTAGAACAACAAACTATACCAGACAACTGGAATAACGCCATCATGATCATCCTATTCAAGAAAAATTATAGACCGATCAGTTTACTGTCTCATATATACAAACTTTTCACACGGGTCATAGCATATAGAATAGAGAAAAAATTAGAATACTACCAACCAGTTGAACAGGCGGCATACAGGAAGAGTTTCAGTACGTGCGATCACTTATTGACTGTGAAGATACTGATAGAAAAAATAACAGAATATAATCTCCCATTACACATGGCATTCGTAGACTTTGAAAAAGCCTTTGACTCTATCGAAAACTTGGCAATCATGGAGGAACTAGACAAAGCACGTATAGACCATCGCTACAAAAATTTAATGAAAAACATATATATGAAGATTCCGAAAAAATAATGATCAAACGAGGCATAAGCCAGGATACAATATCGCCCAAACTTCTCACTCTAGCCTTGGAAGAAATCTTCAAAGCGTTGGAGTGGGAGTGTTTGGGCATAAACATAAACGGTGAAAGATTGTCACATTCGAGATTTACGGACGACATCGTTCTATTCGCTGAAAATGAAGAAGACAGAATTAAAACAGGAGTCTAAGAAAATCGGCTGAAAGTAAATTTACAAAAAACGAGAATAATGAGTTCACAACTTGAACAAAATATCACGATAAACGGTGAACGCATAGAGAATGTCACAGAATATATATAGCTCTGATAACAGATAGAAATTGGAAAACAAAATAAGGACAACGAAATCAATAGAAGAAGGCGATTAGGATAGGTGACGTTCGCGAAACTCCCATATACTGAAAAACAAAAAATCCCCCAATATCTGAGAACCAAAATATTTGACCAGTGTGTGCTCCCGGTTCTAATATACGGTGCACAAACGTGGGCCCTCACGTGTCAGTCAATAAACAAGCTGAAAGTAACGCAAAGATCAATGGAGAGATCAATGCTAGACATCTCTTTGAGGGATAAAAAGCGAAACGATTGGATAAAACAGAGAACAAGAGTAAAAGATATAGTATACACCATTTCACATCTTAAATGGGACTACGCCGGCCATGTCGCAAGAATCGGAGACGAAAGATAGAACAGTAAGATCATTAAAGGGAGACCATGGATAGGAAAGAGAGAAGAGGAAGACCAATTACGCGGTGGTATGATGAGTGGCAGGACTCAACTGGATAGCGACAGCACAGAATAGGAAAGAGAGGAGGGAGACCTATGCTCAGATTTGGACGCGAGAAAGCTGATAAGAAGATGAAGAAGAAATATTATATCCCAAAATTTTCGTAAATTTTCGGTTAAGTATTCGTTTATTGAATATGGGAAATGATATCCCTTCTTTTGAAGGCCATAGTGTTTCTGCTTCTGCAGTTAAACATAACTGTCATCATCTGGAAGACACGACCAGGTCTTTCTGACCCTCACTTTCGGAAAACGTGAGAACGTGTTATTATGTTTAATCATTAAAGATTTCCGGGGACAGAACTAATTGTGTTTCCAGATTAACAAGATCCCATAAGTCGGAATTATTTACCTCACAATAAGCTACGGCCGAGATTCAGCATGTGAAAAGGAAAATGTAGCATTTTATGTATTATTTGATCATCTTTTTAGTTCTGTGAGATCTTGCTTCTTACTTACTCACTTCTTATATCTTTTTTGATATTTTGGCTTGGCACAACAGAATATCTATTACTTACATCGTATCTCTGTGCTGTTTTTCCTTTCAATTTTCAGATTGCTGCAGTCCCACTACCAATCGAAGATCTGGTTAGAATAAAGAATAAAACGTAAACACAATTATTCTGATTATACTTTTGGTTCACGATCCATTCACCGACTAGCTATTAATCATGTATCAGCGACGAGTATAATATATATATATATATATATATATATATATATATATATATATATATATATATATATATATATATATATATATATATATATATATATATATTCTCTCATAAAAAGATTATGTATCTTTCACCCTTTCTTCTCATTAAACTGGGCTGACTCTTTAAGGGCAATCATAGGAGGCTAGCAATATTCTGAATGTTTATCCATTCTACTTACTGTGCTTTCATCCGATCGTGTCTTAAGTCACATCAATTTGACATAATCCATATACTCCTCCAAATTTTATAACTCGTTTTTGCATTCGAATAAATAAATAACAAATAAAATTTTTAAAAACAAAAATTATGAAACCTTTCTTGATAATACAATATAAAACAGGGGTGCTCAAACTTGAACTGCTGGCGATCTACCTCAATATTTTTAGACTACTTACGATCGACTCTGAGAGGCTGCAATTATGTGTGTTGCAGGGTTGTCGACTTTACACGATACACCCTAACAACCTTCTAGGTAGGGTGTACCGTAGATATTAGCTATCCGCACCATATACACTATTTTAGTCAAGGTCTGCGTTAGGTTTAGTTAGGTTCTTCTCTATAATATCAATGAAAAAACTCATAGTTATTCAAAATTGCGAGTTTATTGGTTGTTACAAAACAAAAGAGTTACATACTGTGTTAAACCCAACTAAGGAGTGACTTTGGATGTTGAAACGTGGCACTGCATGTCCTCAGAATACTTTTCATAAGATGGTACGTAACCACTGAGTGCTAATCGCAAGCATGATGACATATGATCGTCAGTTAGTCGATTGCGATATTTTGACTTAATTATCTTCATTTCATAAAATGCAGACTCGCACAAGTAAGTTGACCCAAACATTGCCGTCAGTTGAAGGGCGACTTGCCTTAGATTCGGATATTTATCTTCAGATATAAAACACCAGAAATTTGTATCAGATATATATCTGAGATAATCTGCACCAACTCATTTTCAACAGAACATGAGTTCATATTAACTGACTTGCTAATACAGTAGCTAATTCCTCAATGTTTTTACATGAAAAAGGATAACTCATAAATGATGCTTTATTTGCGAATTTACTGCAATCGTAAAAACGCTTTCGAATTGTCCCAAAATATTTGATAATTCAGGCTCATACGTATCATAATTCAACTGAGGAATCCTTGCTTTCAAACACGGAAAATGTTTCATATCCTTTCTTTTCAGTTGATCTATTATATCATAAGTTGCTATTTACTTTTGAATGCGTTTACTGCGGTAATCATATCAATAATAGTTTTTCCTTTACCTTGAAGCTCCAAGTTAATGGTGTTTATGTGCATTTTGATGTCAGTCTTCCGTGTGAAGAGCTAAATCAGTGTGTTCAGCTGACTCCCTATCTTCCATTTTTGTTTCGAGTCATTGCTTGTGCTCCATTGGTTGTAATGCACACTAATTTGAATATAGCTATTTTGTAGTTTTTACAAAATTGAAGAAAACGTCATATATATCTTCGCCACAGGTCTTCCACTTCAGAGAAATGATTGTCAAAAATTCTTCCTTAGCCAACATGTCATTGAATACCAACCGAATAAAAATACACATCTGGGTAGTGTCTGTCATATCGGTGGATTCGTCGAACTGTAAAGAAAAGTATGTACATTTCATGATATCATGTTTCAGTTTACTCTGCCATGTCCTGACTCATGACTTCAATACGCCTTGTGACAGTTGGACGAGATAACTGAAGTTCTCTAATAGCAGACCTGATTTCTGTTCTATTTTTAAAATCTCCAAATAAAGTCTCACCCGCTTCAATAAATGCTTTCTTCACAACCGATTCATCTTCGAATGGTTTCGCCAATATATGAGATATTTTAAATGACGCGATCGTAGCAGCTTTTGATTGTTTGGCTGGTCTTGTGATCATGGTTTGTTCTTTTTTCAAACAAGATATCAAATCTCGTACTTTTCGTTTTCTTAATTCTTTCTGTAGCGGAAAATCCTTTTCATAGTTTTTATGAACCGTTTTATGATGCCTCTCTAAGTTACCACGCTTAGGTATTGCAACTGACGCACGACAAATGAGACAAATTCACTTATCCTTCACCATACAGAAGAAAAATTCGTCCTCCCAATCGTTTTTGAAATGAGACGCTTTAGATTTCTTCGCTGCACTCATTTTGTACTATTTAATTATAAGATTTGTATCGACGTAGTATTGCCTTCAAATTACAATTCAGAATGACTCCAATTCCTGATTTCTTCGCTGCACTCATTTCGTACTATTTAATGATAAACTTTGTATCGACGTAGTATTGCCTTCAAGTTACAATTCAGAATGACTACAATTCCTGCAGGCGCAACATTTACATCGGCGTGAACGAAAGTCTCGAATGTTCCCGTCAAACGCGTCGCCTGAAATTTCTAGAAAAGCGGCAAGAATAAAAAACGCGGCTTTTCTTTGACAAGTACCGCGCGTTCCTTTGATAAAGCCTCCTTTTGCCGCTAGCAGAGTGTTACTTTATTACGTAATAAATTTTTGTAGTTTACTTACCTACTTATTAAAAATTTTTTTCTTCTCGAGATCTACTCAAAAAGCACTCGCCATCGACTGGTCGATCGCGATCGACCGTTTGAGCCCCCCTGATATAGAATATCAATTATATCCCATTCGAAGTAGACTCCTACAGAAATAATAAATTTACGTCAAACAATAATCCAATCATCAAAACATTTTTCAAACGCTTTTTCCGGAATCGACTTCAGTTCTCGCTGCAAATTCCCTTTTATATCTTCTATCGATTCAAAACGGGAATCTCGAAGTGGTAAATTGAGTTTTGAACAAAGAAAAAAAAGTCGGCCGGAGCCATATCAGGAGAATACAGTAGTTGTTCGATGGTATTTGTTGGGTTAGATTGGTTTGCATATCAAACTCATAAACCCATGTCTCATCACCAGGTACAATGCGTTTCATGAGTAGGTGGTAGGAATTGATTCGTTCTAGCATGTCTTCAGAGACCTTTACGCGATTCAGTTTTTGAAAATAATTCAGGTCTTTTGGAACTAGTCGAGCGGCAATGCGTTTCAAGCCCAAGAAATTTTTCAAAATGGTACGAATTGATTCGTGAACAGAAAGTTAATTGTCTATCTCTCTTAAACTTAAATTATGATTTTCAATTACCATTTCCTTCACTTTATTGATGTTAACTTCAATTGAAGATGTTGATAGCCGACCAAAGCGAGGTAAATCTTTCAACACATCTCGACCGCTGTTAATTGCACTGTACCACTCATATGCACGTGTTTTTGATAACGTCGATTCATCGTAAGCCTTCTCTAAAATTTTCAGCGATTGGACGAAATCCCATATGCAATACAAAATTTGAGACAAATTCTATATTCAATATTTTAACCATTGTGAAAATCGCAAAACACACTTTTGACAACTGACAGTCGAGCACTATAAACAAGCTGAATGACAGAATTTCCACCGAATTGAACATTATACTCGTGACAAAAATTAGATTTAGAAACCTATCTCAAAGAACTTCAAAAACTGACAACAAATACAGTTTCTTAAATTTTTAAGTGAGAAATAATGAAATAATAATAATTGTGTAGTTACATAGCAGAAAGAGAAAATGCAAGGGAACAGCAAAATTTACTTAACTGAACATTCACCCATTAACAACCCAGAAGGTAACAAATTTTCAAACAAGAACCACGAAACTTTGCTTTTATCTGTTTCATGAAACTGGCTATTATGCCTAAATTTAATTCCCGCAGAATGAATGGCTATATACGTTAGAAGAATAAGATATACAAATATATTTCAAAAAATTTCGAAAATAACAGCCAACACAGGTTCGAACAACAATTTGTTCCATTTATTGAATTTCATTTCATGAATAATTTTCAAACTATTCATCATTTTTACAGTGGCTCACGACAACTTTCACTAACTTTCAAATCCCCCACTAGTTGTCAATTCCCCCTCATCGTATGGACATAATCATGAAAAAACACGTGCGCAATACATGTGGTTTTTTTATGTAAACTACGAGACTTTTTACAGAATATGGAACTTCACCTGAAATGATTTCAATGCATAAGTTGGGGTCTGACGTTCCACTGAGTTTGTGAGTAGCACGAGCCTTTTGTTCAATCATTTTTTTCCGAATTCTGACAAAAGATATGTTACTCATTATATAGATATAGGGTGAAACATTTTTAGAACTTGAAGGTTTAGTCTATATACGGGAAATATAGATAATAGAAAAACGTTATTCCGATTTTAGAAAACAGACCAAGTGTGCTGAAAAATTGATCGTCATTGTATATTTTTTCAAATTCTTTATATTTGAATCTTCATTGATGGAATTACGTAAATGAAATAACTGAAACCTTGTTAACTCTTCATTAATTATTGATGATCGGAGTATGACACAGTTTCGCCATCATCTTCAGATAAAGTTAATAACTCAATTAAAATTAAATACAGAAGGCATAAATATTGAATAAAAGAAGAAGAAAGGTGAATATGATTAGCATTCACTCAGGAGTAAAGTATCATTCATTATCTAAACAAATTCATCCAGCGACAAAATTAGGATTCATGAACGAACTTTTCTATTTATTGACATGCAATTGTTACAAAATTTTCATCATAAAGTTGCACCAATATCTGAGTAGGTACCACTTAATTAATGTACTCAGAGGGCTCTTAAAAGTCTAGAAAGAACGTATCTCGGACCATTTTCATATATTCAATTTATTCCTTCAAGGATCACAAACATTTTCAATGGAATTCTTATCAAAATGATTAAACATAAATTAACGAATTGTTTAAATTATTACCAATTATCAAAGCCATTCACCCAACTTATAACACTTTTTTTCTCTGCCCAAAGCCACTCAGAAAGTACCAAGATGAAATTTCCTTCTAGTTACAATGAGGTAAAAAATATGTAAGCACCCAAGTCTGACAAAAAGTAGGAAACAAAGTGAAAATAAAATTAAAATTAATACTTCCATAGTTCGAACATTAGATAGAATAAATTCGAAACGTCAGGCAATATTTTTTCAAATCGCTTGATAAATCATGTTACACCTCGGTGGAAAAATTTCTTCAAGACAAATATAATGAACTATTTATTCTCAACATTAAGTCAACTTACAACTACATTACAAATAATTACGAGGCGGAAACATTCAAATTTGTATTTGTGATGCCATCTATTCACAGAGGTAAACACTAACTCTGCAAGTATCACATGCACAATTTTCGGTCGCAAGGTTTCTGCTAAGCACTGACCACTTGAAAGTGAAAATAAATACCGGGTGTCCAAGCGAGATAGGATATATGTTTCTTTTTTATATTGTAGAAACTTAAATTCTGAACAATTTTTTTCTCATATCATTGCCTCCTGAAATCAACCGATAGGAAGATATGAATTTTTCGATAGGAATTTTGCGATTTTTGGCATCATAAAAATACTGAAGATCATTCAATACCGATTATTTCTAGCTCGTTGTAAGTAAAGAAACTCATTTAACAGAATTCAATGTATTTAGAGGCTACGCGGTATACAGGAGTTTCCAACGCATATAGCGAATCGTAGTACATTCAAAGGTACAAAAGTTCATTTTTTCAAATTAGACTACCTATTTCAGCACACACCATTTAACTCATAATATTAATTGGCATTGATCTGTTATGTTTTCCTACACCTAAAATGCATCGTTTCCGAGTTATTCGCTATGTTATCCCAAAAACTACGATTTTTCGACCATGAAATACGCAGATTATATGACCGGACATCTTTCAAATAATGCATTTCGATCTCTCAATACGAGACCCATCTCAAAATCTTCATCAAAGTAATTCTGGTCAGAATTCCGACGGAAAAAGTGCGGAATGAATTGCTATTGAAGTGGATTGAATCTGACTTCTTTTTCTTCTTTTGTAGTATTCTCGGTTACATTTGTTACTTGTCAGGAATTTCATCAGAATCGAAAAATTCTTCTGCTACAACAGCTCTGTAATCAATATTCATGGAATCGATGGACGGAATTTCTTAATCGTTCAATTTGAAATTGAAAACATCCAAATCCAACTTCATTCTTTTTTATTTGAAGATTTTGGAACTTGTATAGTTCCCACGTCGATTAAGTAACGAAAAATAACTCGCGACGAAGTTTTACCATATTTGTTTGCAATATTAACAAACGTTGAATGATCGAAAGCTATTTGTAGTTCTCCTGACTTGAACCAAGTTCTTGTAGGTGAACCAAAGGGACTATAAGCTCTGATGGTGATATTACGGTCGTGGCAGAATTTGATCAACTTCTTCTGAGTTTAATGGGGATTTGCTTCGATCTGGAAATTAAATTATTTTATCTTCGTTCCAAACGTTCCAAATATTGATGACTAATAAGCTCATACTATAATTTCTGATATCATTATAATAATAATAATAGAAAGAATAATAATATGTTGTTAATTCACATACCAAACAGATAAAAAATCTCAGAGAATTCTTCTTTGCAAAAGCTCGCGCTTCTGACCTCCACAGAGTGGTATCGTTGGCTGATAAACGATATAGACCTCTGAATCTTGCTACCAGTGATGACCTGCTGAATCTACCGTTCCTATAAGGTACTGTAAAACAAGAGCAATGGTCAAAAAATGAATTGCATGGACGACATTACCATAAGATTAATGAACCACACATCGCCAAAGCAGCTTCCAGCAAACGGTTGATGAAAGGAGAACTATTCGCTGAAGCAGAACGATTCCTTATGGCCATTCAAGACCAAGTCATCGCTACAATTACGAAAAATTTATAATTAAGAACGGAACATTACAAAAAGATGAGTGCAGAAAATGCCATATAAGATCGGACACTATACAGCATATAAAGTGCGGCTACGAACAACTGGCCAATACAGACTATCTTCACAGGCATAATCAAGTGTGCAACATTATCCATCAGAAACTTGCACACAAGTACGGACTTTTGAATACCTTCCAGCCATATTACAAATATCAACCGGTGCCCCTATTGGAAAATGACTCTATCAGATTATACTACGATAGGCCTGTTATCACTGACACAATAATAATAATAGGCCGGACAAAGTGGTGTATGATAAGAGAGCCAGAACAGCGATGCTGGTGGATGTCGCCATACCGAATAATAACAACGTGCTGAACAAGTTCCAGTAGAAAAAAGTCCAAATATGACGAATTATGGGCCTTGCTATAGAGATCAAGCAGATGTGGCACCTCGATAAAATAGATATCGTTCCTGTCATCATTTCTTCTGCTAAGTTAATACCCAAAAGTTTGCATGATAGCCTTAAGAAATTAGAATTGCAAAGAATACTTAGAAATGTAAAAAGCTATAATTCTCAATACATGTAGGATAGTAAGAAAATTTATGTCGAGTGTATATAATTGAGGTTGTATTGAATAAACAATCTCACACGTGAGTAAAATTAATTAACCACGCCGTTTTTTGCGATGAATAATTGTGATATATTTCGTGATCTTACGAATAAGAGGCAAACGTGTATTGTTTGTTGAATTATATTGAATGAATTGTTTTCGTAGTTATGGATACAAACCAACTAGATTTTATATAAACTGAAGTTCACTAACTAGATAATGATATAAGTGTTTTAAATATAATGCAAATCTCAACATCAAGTATATTGTAATCGAGCCTTTTCCCTTTGATTGCTGAATCTGGGAAAGGTAAATTATATCCAGCTAAAAGCTGAGCTGGTTCACAAGTCCACGATAATAAATAATAGTAATAAATTTATTTCTACCATCAATTTTGACATGGCATATCAGATACATTATATAAATAAATGATATATTTAACTCATTCGAAGTAACTTACAATATATTCAGTGAAACGTCTGGCAATATTTTTTCAAATCGCTTCGATAGTTCACGTCACAGTTCATGTCATGAGAAGTTTCTTCATGACAAATATAACGAACTATTTATTCTCAACATTGTGACAACTTACAACTACATCACAAATCATTACGAGACAGAAACATTCAAATTTGTACTTGTGGAGCCATCTATTCACAGAGATAAACACTAACTCTGGAAGTATCACATGCACAATTTTCGGTCTCAAGGTTTCTGCTAAGCACTGACATTCCACAGAACCTAGGATGTTTTTTGTTCTCCTGAAAACGTGCCGAAGCTCAGTTATGCCAAAACAGTTCTTCAACGACATTATATTTATATATTCATCGTTTATATTTGATTTCTTTAAATAATACCTGCTTTTATCATAATTAGTTTATTACCTCTTCTGTGCACACTTATTAATATTGTGTCTACCTGTTTATGCATGTATTTTCATTTTTAGTTCAGTACTTGATGTCGGCTGAAGATGATCGAGAGGCCGAAACTGCAATACTGATTTGCAATGAATCTCTTTTGATAGTATAACACATAGTGTGATTTCTCATTAACATTATCTTACTGATTTGTCCCTAACTTTAGAAACTTCAGGTAACTCACTAGAGTAACGGGTAAACTTTCTACTTTTTCAAGGGAACTACATGGAAAGTACTCCACTATCATAGCAAAATACGTGTCATTCGCTCTTCAAGTTAAAGAAAGTGAGTCTCGTACTAGCATCAGTCTTGAAAATTGAAAATCTGAGCAAGATTCTACGAAAAAGGACAAAATAACAGTTTTAAACAGCTTTAATTTCTGATGAACAACGAACGAAAAAGAAAATTAAATCAGACTGAAAGAAAAAGAAATCACAACTGTGAGCTGAAAGGAAATCGATCCAGTCTTTGAGTAGGCTTAATGGTGAAGTTCCTTATATATTAGAAAGAGCTGGCTTTCGACTCAATGTCGTTTGGCACTTAGACTCTACTCGTCGACTTTCTACAATAGTGGGACGTTATTTTTGGTATTTTCTCTCTTGGTATTTTTCTTAATTAAGTTATCCAGATGCTTGCGTTGTTGTGAAAAGGTCGACCTAGTCTGAGTCAGCAGATGAGAAGATGACAAGGCGGGGAAACTTCAACTTCAGGGTCATCTGGTGGTAGGAAACCATATGGTGGTGAATATTCTCCATCCCGCAACGTTAGATGATCCCAATTTTCTGACTTTCTTTCAGCCAATCTCGTATAGTCGCATTTTTTAGGCCAAAAGTTGGCAAAAACATGGTCTGGAACACTGGTATAAAGCTATGTCCGACCTCTGAATGGTACAGGTACCAAACCGTTCGAATATTTCTACGCGATTTTTTCATTTTTTGATTTGACTCTTGAGCAGAAACCGATGCAATGAAAATCTTCTTTTGTCCACAATCCATGGTTTTCCAAAACGTCTTGAATAAGACTCTTCTGGTCACATCAGTTACCTCATGGCAGTTCCTGTTTTGTTATTTTCTGCTCCTGACAGTCCATTACACCTTGGATCAAGGCATCTAGCTTCTTTGGGAGCATCGTGGATCATCAAAGGAACTTTGTTTTTTGTCTCATTCCTACGGTAGCCTAGATATGCAGATCTTGTCATCCTCTTCTTCTTTTGCCCATGTTCTCTCATCAAGAATACACGACCGCTTCCTCGTAATTTTTTTTTTTTGATGCGCCTGCTTCTTAGTAGGTATCTTCTTCAAAACTGAAGAGTTTTCAATCTCATTCTGCTGTGACATCATCTTGTCAAATTCTGAACGGTAAACAGGGTTGACACAACCACATTCACATATTTGTCAAATCTCGACCGCTCTGATTCATTATCAGGAATAACTGTGGATTGAGTTGATCTTTCCCACTAACCGTAGTGAGGTCATGAGTTGGAGGGGTTTGGTACGTGAATACGTAGCATTTCTTTAGTGATCGGTACTAAAGTGGGCTCAATAACAATTAAATCATCAAGGTTAGATAGGGCATTCAAATCAGACAGCAACAGTGTTACGTCTTCACGGTCAAATAAATGGAACAAGAGCTGCTGCAAGAAAGTCCTCTGTTTCCGAAGCTACCATGGGAGCTTTATCAATCTGATTCTCTGGAGCTCTTTGGTGAGCGAAGTGTTTGAAAGAATTATTTCTTCTTCATGAGCGTCGGTTGTATCAGTCGTTGGAATTTCTCCTTTCTGTAACTCGGTAAATCGCAGTAGTATTCCACTCGAAACGACACATTTGATAATGTCTCCAACTTCCATCGTTTCTTACGAATCCTCTTCAGCAGAACTACTATTTTCGTCCAGATACTTCATCGTGCCTGAAACTTTGAATTCTAGAAATTCGTCCAAGAAAACGTATTTATGAAAAGTATATCATAGTACATCTCAAAACCCCAGTTCCAAACCCAGGAGCTTTGCATTTTATATTATAGCACATCTCAACTCGACTATTGCTATCAGCCTACAGCGATATTCCTATATTTTTTCATAATAAAAAAGAAGGAAAATTGTGGTATTATTTATTGAAGATTTCTTTAGGAAGAGAAAGTGATTGATCAATGAAAATACAATATAAACCATAAAAACACACATGTCCACTGCAAACACCTGCCAGCACACGAAACCTCCATTAGAACGTTTAGTTGTGTCATAATTGCAGCAATATTCAGTTGTGTCTTGAGTGAAAATCTAACGATATTAGCGCTCATCACGTTCTTATCAAGAAACTAACATCACCAGTTGTTCTGTGGCAAAATTTACATCAATATTCATCAAAACCCGAAAAAATGAAATTATTAGTTTTCATCTATAATATGTACGTTTTTTGAAACAAAACTTATGTCTCCTCATTTTTGCCATTAATAATATTCTAAGTATAAAGACCGAATCGACTGAAAATCATGTCACCTGTGATTCATAACACAATTTGAGGTCTACATTATAATATTAACTATAGGAATGGCTGAAAAATTTCAAGTAGTCTTTACAAGAAACATAGTTGTATGTTTGCCATGAATCTATTTAACATTTCTTAGTTTGTGCATTTTTTCCACATGATATATATACAAACTATATGGTAGACAACTAATAGATTTCTAAGACATCTAAACACATTTTTAAATTTTCACCGAAAGTAGGTATCAATCAGAGAGAAGAGGGATATATATATATATATATATATATATATATATATATATATATATATATATATATATATATATATATATATATATATATATATACAGTGTGTTCAACGAAAATTTGACCCCCTATAACTCCGAAATGAGTAACATTAGCGAAAACACCAAGACACGTCGATTTTTGTTTCGAGGGGAGCATTTTTCGAAATAATTCGAAACTTGTCAGATCAACCCCTACCCCCAGCAACCCTAATTTCGAAATTCATCATAGGAATAAGGGTCGAGTGGCACCTTACTGTAAAGGTCTGTCAATTCTCCATTCTGATTTGTCATTTTTAGAATTTTAAATTAACATACAGGGTGTCCCAACCGAGGGTAAAGTTGAATTCCTGCAAATCCCAAATACTAAATGAAATCGATTTATTCTGGCATAATGCAAGCGCAGGTTTATGCTCGGTCTAGAAAAACGACCTACACTTGTGAATTTGGAGTTGGTGCAATCAACCCCCTATTTCCAGCATCCCCAACTCAAAAATCATTCGATCGAAAATAGGTCAAGTGGCACCTCGTTGGAAAGGTTTTTCAATTTTCTCTTCGAATTTGGTATTTTCGAAATTCAGAATCAGCATACAGGGTGTCCCGGAGCAGGAACACTGAAAACCCAAATAACTTTTTGAAACTGGTTCATTTCGGTTTAATACGAGAACATGTTTATGTTTGATTCGAGAATAAGACTCTCTTGCGTGAATATGGAATTTTTGCAATCAATCTCTTCCATTCAGCATCCCCAACTCAAAAAATCATACAAGTGATTACAGGTTGAGTGGCAAAGTTCCAGAAAGATTTTTCTATTTTCTGAATCACTGAGGCATTGGTTTCAGTTTGGCAATCGAGGTTTTCTGGCGTGAGGATCAGGATGAGGGATGATGGAGAAACTGATTGGATGCTCATCTAAACAGGAAAACGAGATTTATTGAACTTGTATTCAATTGAAAACAAAAACTAACTTGATTATTACAACAATTGTTCAAAATGACCTCCGCCCACCTCCATACAGTTATACAGACGATTTTCGAACTCTCTTCTCACATTAGCGAAAACTTCAGGAGTCAAAAGTCGGCATTCTGTGATAATCCTCATCCGCAGCTCCTCCAGGTTTTCTGGTCTTGTGGCATAAACTTTATATTTTAGATGGCCCCACAAAAAAAATCTAGGGATTTAAATCTGGTGACCTGGCTGGCCACTCAACAGGTCCTCTTCTACCAATCCACCTTCCTGGGAAATTTTCGTCTAAATATTGGCGCACCCGAGCATCATAATGCGGAGGAGCACCGTCTTGTTGAAAACGCATTTCGTCCTCAGAAAGAGTTGGATCGTTCTGTAAAATTTCTGTCAATCTAGGATGTATGTGTTCCTCTAACAACTGTAGGTAGCCATTTCCATTCAGATTACCCTCAATAAAGAAAGGCCCAACTAGATGATTGCCAAAATTCCTGCCCAAACGTTCAACTTCTGAGGCCGTTGCGTGTGGGCCTCTCTAAACCAATGAGGATTCTGTGTCTCAATATCGACAATTATGTCTATTCACTTCACCACTGAGCATAAAGGTGCTTTCATCAGAAAAACAGATGTTATTCAGAAAATTTGGATTAGCGTTTAGGTTTTCACTTAGATTTTCACAAAACTGTAAACGACGATCTGGATCATCTTCGTTTATTTCATGCACTAATTTTACCTTGTAGGGTGAAATTTGTGATGTTTCACGATTCTATGGACAGTTGTAGCTGATACACCAGTCAGACGAGATAGTTTTCTGATCGAAGTAGTATTCTCCATTTGTAGATGACCCACTACTGCCACTTCCGTTGCCTCATTTCTGACAGGACATGCCACTTCATGTTTTTGTTTGCCACCGAACCCGTAGCTAGGAATTTGTCAACCAAATATTTAACGTACTGGTGACTGACTCCCTTTCTTTCTGGATGGTTCCTATCGAATATCCTTGCCGTTTCTTTGGCACAACTGTTATTTCGAAAATACGTCGATACAATTTCGACCCTTTCCTCAGTGGAATAAACCATTTTCAGATTAATTTCAACTGACGAACAACAACAATAATGAGGAACTGATCTGAATAATAATAATATTTCATTGCAAAATGAGAAATAACAGATGACTGCACGCCAGATGGAAATGAAAAAATGTGAACATTTTCAATGCAGAAATCAGCTTTATTTCTTCGTAATTGATGCTCAACACATCGTACCCCAATACTTTTAACAGTTTCGAATTAATTTTAGTTGATAATTTCAAATGACGATATTGAATTTTTCGAAAGCGACATCCTGTATGGAGAGCCGAACTGAATGAAATGCTTTAATCATTCTGGAATTCAAAAACCTTTCTGAAGATATGCCACTTGAATTATTTGTATGATTTTCAAGTTGGAGATGCTGAATGGAAGGGTTGATTGCAAAAATTCTATAACCACACAAGAAAGTCCTATTCTCGGATCAAACATGTTCTCGTATACCGAAATGAACCAGTTTCAAAAGTTATTTGGATTTTCAATGTTCCTGCTTCGGGACACCCTGTATGATGATTCTGAATTTCGAAAATACCAAATTCGAAGAGAAAATTGCAGTACCTTTCCAACGAGGTGCCACTTGACCTATTATCGATCGAATGATTTTTGAGTTGGGGATGCTGGAAATAGGGGTTGATTGCACCAACTCCAAATTCACAAGTGTAGGTCGTTTTTCTAGACCGAGCATAAACCTGCGCTTGCATTATGCCAAAATAAATCTATTTCATTTAGTATTTGGGATTTCCAGGAATTCAACTTCACCCTTGGTTGGGACACCCTGTATGTTAATTTAAAATTCTAAAATGACAAATCAAGGTGGAGAATTGACAGACCTTTTCAGTAAGGTGCCACTCGACCCTTATTCCCCAGGGTTGCTGGGGTAGGGGTTGATCTGAGAAGTTTCGAATTATTTCGAAAAATGCTCCCCCTCGAAACAAAAATCGATGTGTCTTGGTGTTTTTCGCTAATGTTACTCATTTCGGAGTTAGAGGGGGTCAAATTTTCGTTGGAACACACTGTATATATATATATATATATATATATATATATATATATATATATATATATACAGGCCCGCCATAAGCGGGCGTGCAATGCACGCGGGCGGCGCATTCAGGGGGCGGCAAATCAGACAATCATCGACTAAAATTCAGACCTTGTCACCTCATAATACTAAAAGATTATCCTTATTTTATATATATATATATATATATATATATATATATATATATATATATATATATATATATATATATATATATATATATATATAT
The DNA here is from genome assembly GCA_013387265.2 of Cryptolaemus montrouzieri. NCBI lineage: Eukaryota > Metazoa > Arthropoda > Insecta > Coleoptera > Coccinellidae > Cryptolaemus > Cryptolaemus montrouzieri. The sequence goes on along the minus strand of JABFTP020000124.1, from coordinate 32,086,832 downwards.
ATATATATATATATATTTTTTATATCGTAGCATTACATAGCGCCATCTATTGAAATTCATGAGAACAAAGTTAATCCGTATCGTCTCTATGCGTAATAGGAAAATCCCACAGATATCAGGGAAATCCTTAAAACTATATACTCATTTCTTTGTTTTATTTATTTAACACAAATGCGAAAGTGATGTGAGTGAACAACAAACTTCAATTATTTGGTTATAGCCCTAATGTGAGATCCGGAAACGGTCCAGAGTACTTAAAATTAATAATATCTGTATATTTTTGTGCGAAGTGTGACTATAAAATAATTTAGAAAATTATTTATATTATCCGTCGGCGCAAAAATCATAATTATGGTAAGTGTCTTTGTTTAATTAATCAGCATATGGGCGCATTCATATAAACAGCAGGTATTCATGTGAAATTTAAAGGTTATTTTACTGAGAAAACTTAAAGTAAAGATTTATTAAAAAAATGTATTAAAATTAATACAGAGTGTAACAAAAGTAACTTAAGTAACGAAAGGGGGACATTCCATCTAATCAATACGAACAACTTTTACTATGGGGTCAACTCTGAAGTCGCGAAAAAAAATTAGTTATTCCATTACATTTGTGTGCAGTAGGTATGAACATTTTTTTTTCGCAGTAGTATTGTGATTATTATTGTGATTTAAAGGGTATTTTTTTCTGTTATACAACTTAAGAGTGAAGATTTATAAAAAAATATTAAAATTTTACCTATATAGGGTGTAACAAAAGTAACTTAAATCCCGAAAGGAGACATTCTACATAAATACGAACAACTTTTACTATAGGGTCAACGGTGAAATCGGTGAAAAATAACTATTCCATACTAAATGTATGAAAAAGCTGATTTTTTTCGCGATTTCAGTGTTGACCTAGTAAAGGTTGTTCGCAATAAAGGTGGAATGATCGACCCCTTTGGGATTTAAGTTACTTTTGTACGACCGTATACTAAACTTTTTCAAAAAATTCCAGGAACCGCAAAAAGGAAAAAAATTTCAGGAGCTCAATTTCGACGGCAAAAACGAGAAAAGATACAGAGAAAAAAAACTAGCGGGATCTCTTGAGAAATTTTTAGCAAACCAGAAAATAGGGACTCTGAATGTCAAGAGAATGTTGACGTAGATGTAGCTTCAACAAGCGCAGCTTTAAATCTAGAAGTTATGGAGGTATCTGAAGAGAAAATGTTAGTCCTTCAGAAGGAGACTCCAGTGAAACTAAAAAAGAGAAAGTAGTGCTAAAGAACCTGTAAGCAATTTATCGTCATCAAGTAGCTGTTTAGATTGTGGTGATGATCCCGGTTCGTGGCCCGCCAGTATGACTAATGATATTGTTAATATTTTGGTTAGCCGTGGTCCCGTGCAGCTGTTTAACCACAATTTTCCTGCTAATATCGATGGAAGAAAATTTGCAAACAGTTATTACTCTAGAAATCTTCCTAATGGAGACAAAATTAACAGAGAATGGCTTGTTTACTCTACGTCAAAAGATTCAGTCTATTGTTTTTGTTGTAAAATATTCAGTAAAACTGTAAGTAGTCTGTCAGCTCCAAGCGGTTTTTCCGATTGGCAACATCTGTCATCTACCTTAAAACGACACGAAACAAGCATTTCCCATAGCGAAAATTTAAAATGTTGGGTCCAACTAAATCATATGTTAAAAAATAAAACTACTGTAAATCAAATGCAACTGAGACTATTAGAATCTGAAAAAAAAACAATGGTGTGATGTGTTGGAAAGGATCATAGCTGTTATAAAATTTTTATTTCATCAATGTCTGGCGTTAAGGGGCTCGTCCAAAATATTATATGAGCATGATAATGGTAATTTTCTCAAAGCAATAGAAATGATAGCATCCTTTGATTCAGTTATGCGGGAACATATTCACAGAATTCAAGTCTCGAAATTCGATTCAACTCGCATGACTCACTATTTAGGAGATCAGATTCAGAATGAAATCATTGATTTACTCGGCACGACCATAAAAAATTATATCCTGAACAAAGTCAGAGAATCAAAATATTTCTCTATCATATTAGATTGCACACCAGATGTAAGTCACTCAGAACAAATTACAGTTATACTAAGGTATGTTGTTTTAAACAGTGAAACTAAAAATGTTACAATATGCGAAAGTTTTATTGGCATCTGTCCGATAACCAGCTCCACAGGTGAAGGACTATTAAATTTTGTTTTAGATTTATTTTCGCAATTAAACCTTGATATTAAAAACTTACGTGACCAAGGTTATGACAATGGTTCTAATATGCGTGGAAAACACAATGGATTACAAAAAAAATATTGGAAATGAATAATCGTGCATTTTACGTTCCATGCTCGGCGCATAGTCTCAATTTGGTCGTTAACGATGCGGCAAATATAACGCACGACACGGCCAACTTTTTCAACTTAATTCAAGAAATTTACGTTTTCTTTTCGTCTTCTACCAAAAGGTGGTCCATAATTTGCAAGCATTTACCTGATTTAAAACTAAAGGCATTAAGTGCCACGCGATGGTCTAGCAGAATCGATGCAGTCAAACCTTTACGGTATCACCTCGAAAAAATATTTGACACCTTACTTGAAATATCAGATAACAATTCGTCGGAATGGGATTGTACAACAACTCACAAAGCACATTCGCTTGCTTTGAATATTCAAAATTATAGATTTATTTGCTTAGTTGTAATTTGGTTTGATATTTTAAACGAAATTAATGCTATCAGCAAAATGATGCAAAACCCCACAATAAATACTCAAATCTGCTTGAATTTGTTAAATAAATTGATTCATAAATTCACCGAATATCGCACAGATGAGCATTTCGAAAGGGTGTTAGAAGAAGCTACCACTGTGGCTCGGGAACTTAATGTAGATGCAGATTTTTCCGCCTATAGATACCGTTCGTCCACGAAGAAAACCAACTCAATTTCAGTATGAACAGAGTGATGAAGTTTTACTAGACCCTAAAACAAAATACAAGGTAGATGTTTGTTTTAGGATCCTGGACCAAACCTTAACTTCTTTGAAACGTAGATTCGATGAGTTGGAAACTTTTACCGACGTTTTTGGCTTTTTCACCAATAATAACTTGTTTAGTTACTCCAAAGATGATTTAATGAAACATTGTAAAGATTTGAATGTGAAGCTAAAAGATAGTTCAAGTAGTGACGCAGATATTGACGGTATAGATATGTTTAATGAAGTCAATGCTTTAAAGTTGCATTTAACTGAAAACCAGTCTAATGATCCACAAACCCTATTGCAATACATTTTGCTAATGAATTAATGTCAACATTTCCGAATACAACAATAGCGCTAAGGATACTACTTACATTGCCGGTTTCAGTTGCATCTGGTGAAAGGTCATTTTCAAAGTTAAAATAATAAAAACTATTTGAGATCAACTATGCACCAGCAAAGACTAAGTAATTTAGCAATAATTTCAATTGAACATGAGATTCTAAATAGACTAAACACCAAAAAATTATAGCTGATTTTGCCAACATGAAGGCAAGAAAGGTGCAGTTTCTGTAAAATAACTTAATACCTATACCTACCTACATAATATGTATAAACTGCACCTTTCTTGCCTTCATTTTTCATTTAATGTCGTATTAGTGTATCTATCTTGTATAAAATAACCTTATATAACATAGTTTTTCACTGTACAGCATTTTTTCACATTTTATAAACACCTAGGTTTTGTTATTAGATAGGGCGGCACGATAGGAATTGCACACCGGCGTTCAAACCTAGCTAGCAGGCTGTATATATATATATATATATATATATATATATATATATATATATATATATATATATATATATATATATATATATATATATATATATATATATATATATATATATATATATATATATATATATATATATATATATATATATATATATATATATATATATATATATATATATATATATATATATATATATATATATATATATATATATATATATATATATATGTATATATATCACACTGTATTTATCATTACACGGTGTGTATACTCTTTCTTTTCTGATGACATTTAAGTTTTCAACTGGAAAATGGGAAAGTACATTGTTTTCAGTGATTGTTGTTAGCTGCTGTCAGCCGAGGGAGCCTTGCTCTACAAACAGGCCAAATAAAATGAAATTTAAAATAAATAATTTTTTGGGCTTTATTCATAACATCATCCTATATAGGATATTCCTTAATATCATGTAGTAACCGAATGAGAAAAAATAAAAACGATTGCCTGTAATTGGCCAGATAAAAAGTTTTTCGAAATGATGTCTAGTAGGCTATGGCATTATTTGGATATTTATTTATTTTTCCATCTGGCATTTCAAATGGTAAGTTGTGTCAACTTGAAATAAGGGTTGTAAAGTGTAAAAGTGTTTCAAATACTCATCATAATCTCGTTACAATGACAATTTATACGAGACTTGTTGACAGTTCGACATGTGCATTCATATAAATTTAGGGACACTTTGTATATCGATATCTTTTTATAAGAGAGTTTACTTCAATTTTAATGATTTGAAGTTGCAGTCATCGAGATTAGGAAACACCTGGAGGAAACGCAAGACGTATATTTTTCTCGAAGCTTTCCTATCCTATGATATATATTATGAGACAAACATCGTACAATGGAGCGGTATCAATGCATTCTTTAAGAATGATATTTCTTTTAAAATCATTTCAAACTCGGAAAGTAAGTATAAAGGTACACATTTTCAATATATGAATTATTTAGGTTCACAGTTTTCATTATTTCAATAATGAGTAGATGTCGAACTCATATTTCTGAGTTATTTTCATTAGTGCTTATTGGACCACTTAATACCATGAATGCGACGTTGCCGCGTTGCTCAGCATGGCAAATAATAGACACAGTGAATCTGATACATAAAGAATGATATAATGAAAGATCTAGAAAAACACAAATCTCATAAGAAATTAGTTATAAATTAAAGTTCGCATTTATACTGTAACGTTTCTTAGTTCTTGAAATTATAGGTGGGTTCAAATTAAACACTTCAATGTTACAAAAACACTAACTAATTCATTTACACATAAACTGAACAATAAAAACACTGAACTAAACGATTAACTTCTATAACAAATTCATATAACACAATCGATACTGCTTAATTTATTTCCAACACTTTGTCCACTTATTCGCGCTCTCTATTCAAACTCAATCATCTGCGCTTAGCGCTGTCTCTTTTTACGGAGGTTCAAGAACCTCTCAAAACTATTCTGTCCCAGAACAGACTGAGTCTTTGGTCACTTTGACGGAATTGGCATTTATTTCCAGCTTCACATCTCCCTCGTTGATGGAAATAACATTCAACTGTCTTATCTCCTTGTCTCGAAGGTGTAGGATTGAAACAGCACACGAGAACTTCCATTTTGATGTGTTATAAGATAACTTCTATCATGCTCCGTGCTGTTCCCCAATCTATCTAACTGGTCCAACCTACAACCAAGTTTCGGTATGGCGAGTTTCTTCACACCTGCTTGACCAAGTGCTCTTTCAGGTCTAATAGGGCTGACCATAAATTTTCATAGCAGGGTTTCTGGTATGAATATTCTTTAGTCACCAAGTAGTAGACCGTTCTTCCTTCAGCCTCTAGTTTCAAGGTCTTGCCTACTGTAGACAGTAGCTGCATTAGTTCCATATTTAGCCTTGAAAACTCTCGATACCCTAATCCATTAGAAAATCTTGAGCGACACAATGTGCAATGGCATATTCCTTGCCTACTTGGAAAAGATCTTGTTGTATTTCCGTGGTGACTCTAAATTTCCCAGTGCCGCTATAGTTTGCCATAAAAGGACCGTAGTCCGTAGCTTCATTCACTTGATGATTTTTCGACTTTTCTGTGATAAAACGTGTCTCCTCGTTATTGTTGTTTTCTTCTGCAAAAGGAGCCAATCGATTGAAATGGATTACTCAAGGCTTCCCCCTTGGCAACTTCCTTATGCGATACATTATCCTTTTCATGACTTCATATGGACTTTCCCAATATCGTTGTAGCTTTGGAAACAAGCCACGTTTTCTCTGTGAGTTATGAAGCAATACGAGATCTCCTACAGAAAATCCGTCTTTACAAGCTTTGAGGTCCTAGCGGTTTTTCATTCTGTCACTGGCAATCTGCATATGCTGTCTGACCTTATTATAGATATAATCAATTTTTCGCTCCAGATTAGTGACATAATCTTCTCCAGCAAAATCTTCTCCGAGCTTACACCCGAATTCCAGATCACATGGCAACCTCATTTCACGACCTAATATAGCCCGAGCTGGCGTTTCTCCTGTTGACTCTTGCACTGAAGATCTGTAGGGCATTACAAAAAAGTGCAGGTATTGATCTCAATCATTAGCCAGGTATTTTCCCATCGTTCTATTCATTCCTTCAGCCATGCCGTCTGATTGAGGATGATGCGCTGTTGTTCTGGTATTTCAGATACCTATTATTTCGAACGCGTCTTGAAGCAGCTTCGATTCAAAATTTCTCCCTTGATCGCAATGTAACTCTAAGGGAACTCCAAAACGACAAAAAAACTCCTTACCAAGATATCAGCGACAGTTGTGGCTCCATGATTTGGTATAGCATAAGCCTCAACTCACTTGGTAAAATAATCTATGGTAACTAGTATGTATTTGTTGCCGCCATCGGTTTCTGCAAAAGGTTTTGCTATATCTAGAGCAACACGTTCCATCGGACATCCAACATTGTACTGTTTCATTGGGGCCTTGCCTTTCCATAAGGTCCTTTTACTGAACCGCAAGTCGTACACTTCCTGCTATACTCTCGGATATCTGCCTTCCAATTGACCCAAAATAGCTCGGACCTTCTCGGGAGTCTCCTTGATGCCGAAATGTCCTCCTGAAGCTTCATTATGAAACTTCTCCAAAACTTCCTTCACTCTTCTTCTTGGCACTACTAACTGAAGCCACTCATCATCTCCAGATTCATTTTCCAAGCGTCGCTTCAGCCGACCATCTTCCATTAACAGTGTTTCCCATTGCGCCCAATAAGCCTTGATGTTTCCACTCATCCTGGAGACAGCTTTCCATTTCGGTTGTTCATTATCTGTTTTCCATTGCAGAACTACGTTCAATTCAGGGTCTGTTTCTTGTTCCTGCCTTAGTTCTGCTGGCAACCAATTCTTATCAACAACAGTTGTCCTCATTATTCTTTTCTTTTCGTCCAACCTAGAGCAGTGAGTGAAGTTTACTGGACAGGGCCTTCGCGATAGGACATCTGCATCTTGTGGCTAGTTCCTGCTCGATGCTCCTTACGAGGCTTTTTGCATTGCCTTCTTATATGACCAGTTTCATCCCAGTTCCCGCATTTGATTTCTTTCTTCTTCCTTTGATCCAGGAGCCGAAGAATCAACTGTTCTATAGTTTCTTCCTCCTCAGTGATGTTTCTTATAGCACGGCTACCTCCTCTATTCCATGCCTGTTTTGCAGCTTCAAACTCAAGTGCTTGGGACAGAATCATCAATTGTTTTTGGCCTAGCCAATCTCTAGGCCTGCTGAGTTTCACCATCCCTGATGCCATCTACAAAATTCTGAACAGCTAATTGCTCCAAGAAGGAGCAGAAGCAGTAGAGTAGTCTAATCCTAATTATCTCTCTATATCAGCCTCAATTTCTTGCAAGCTCTCTGTAGATTTGTGGCTACGGTGTTTGATTTGAGCGTAGTATACTTGTTGTGAATGAGTATCCCCGTACCTCATCTGTAACTTGGATGTTAACGTGTCGTAGCATACCTGATGGCTTGTTGGTATTGTCTGCAGAATTTTCAGTACTTCTCTACGTAGAGCTACAATCAAAGACGTTGCTTTTTCCTGCTCATTCCTTCCATGGGCTGTGGCTGCCGCCTCAAATTGTTTCTGGTACGTCGATTGAGCAATTTTCATGTCGAAAGTAGGAGGTTTTATTTTCTTTTTTTGAGGTCCAACATCATGTTCCACTTTCGACAAAATTGGCTTAACATTCATTTTCAGTCTATATGATTGCTCAAACCTGTTTAGTTTTGCTTCCTTTTCATCTGGATGTTCGAATAAGCCACACAATTTTCCGTTGATCTTTTCCTCTATTTCTTCCTCAATTCTATCTCTCATTTCCTTCAGGTTTTCCTTAACCAAATTCAAATTTACCTCCATTTCGTCCCTAACCTTGTTCAAATTTTCTTTCACAGAATTTAAATTTCCTTCCATCTTTTTTCAACCTTGTTCAGTTTTCCTTTCAGGTTGTTCAAATTTTCCTCTAATTCATTTGAATTTTCTATCAGTATGTTCGAGTTTTCCTCCAATTTATTTGAATTTTCCATCATTTAGTCTCCTAGTTTAGTTGAATTTTAAGCTAATTTCTCCTCTAGTCTGTTCGAGTTTACCTCCAATTCATTTGAATTATCCTGCATCTTTTCCTTCAATTCTTTAGAATTTTCGTCCATTTTCTTATCAAGGTCCATCAGTGCTTGCTGAAGGAATTTCAACGCTTCTGTCTCCATAATTCTCTGTTGCAAACGGGTAACAGGCATAAACTAACTAGAGTTTTTTTCATTCACTAAAATCCCACATCTGACACCAATTGTAACGTTTCTTAGTTCTTGAAATTATAGGTGGGTCTCTTTTTATATACAAGCACGGGGGTTCGAAAACCTTGGCCTAATTTGATTAATCTAATTTAATTTCCACTTTGTTCCAGATCTTCGTTCAAAAGCCTACTCTAAACGGTAACACTGGTAGTTTTAAATCCTTCTCGAATTTTCACGAAAGTGTATCGCAATTCGTCATTCCGCCGTGCAGTGACAGGGTCGGCTTCAGGGACGATTGGATGTCGTTACATTACAATAATTATAAACATGACTTCATTGAATAATCAAGTGCATTTCATTGTCAATTTCTGAAAATGCCTCAAATTGATGTATAACCAAGAGCTTTTATATGGCCTAAGACATCCCTGACTATCGATATAGAAATCTCCTAATCCCTTCAACCCACCTGAAGATATTAAAAACGTTTATATGTATAATCTATTATTAAAATACCGTTTACAATATTAATTTGAATTCTTAAAAAAGGACATACAATATCAAAAAAAAAACTTTCGATATTCGTATGAATCTCAAAATTCTTCTTTAAAAGGATATTCATCAGAATCGAGAAATTCTTTTGCTGCAACAGCTCTGTAATCAATATTCATGGAATCGATGGACGATATTTCTTCATCGTTCAATTTGAAATCGAAAACATCCAAATTCAACTTCATCCTTTCTTTATTTGAAGATTTTGGAACTGGTATAGTTCCCACGTCGATTAAGTAACGTAAAATAACTTGCGACGAAGTTTTACCATATTTGTTTGCAATATTAACAAACGTTGGATGATCGAAGGCTATTTCTGGTTCTCCTGGCTTCACCCATGTTCTTGAAGGTGAACCAAAGGGGCTATAAGCTGTGATGGTGATATTACGGTCGTGGCAGAATTTGATCAACTTCTTCTGAGTTAAATGAGGATTTACTTCGATCTGGAAATGAAATAATTTTATCTTTCGAGTTTACAAACTCTTTAATGAGCATCTTTGTACGGGTATTTTTCAGTGCGGTTTTATATTATTTAGGTCAGGGGTGCTCAAACTTGAACTGCTGGCGATCTACCTCAATATTTTTAGACTACTTACGATCGACTCTGAGATGCTGCAAGTATGTGTGATGCAGAGTTATCGTTCATACACGATACACCCTACTTACCTACCTACCTGAGTGAGGTGTACTGTAGCATATATAGATATTAGCTTTTCGAACAATATACATTATTTTAGTCAAGGTTAGAGTTAGATTTAGTTAGGTTCTTCTCTATGATATCAACAAAAAACTCATGATTATTCAAAATTGCGAGTTTATTGGTTGTTACAAAACAAAATTGCGATATTTTGACTTCATTTCAAAAAATTCAGACTCGCACAAGTAAGTTGACCCAAACATTGCCGTCAGTTGAATGACGATTTGCTTTAAATTCGGATATTTATCTTCACATATAAAACACCAGAAATTTGTATCAGATGCTGTAACTTTGAGATTTATATTTGATATAATCTGCACCAACTCATTTTCAATAGAACAGGAGTTCATATTGAACTGACTTGCAATTTCAGTAGCTAATTCCTCAACGTTTTCGAATGTGAAAGGATAACTCATAAATGATGCAATATTTATCAATTTACTGCAATCATAAAAACGCATTTCGAATTGTCCCGGATTATTTGATAATTCAGCCTCATACGTATCACAATTCAACTGAGGAATCCTTGCTTTCAAAGACGGAAAATTTTTCAGATCTTTTCTTTTCAGTTGATCTATCATGAGTTTCAATTTGTTTTTGAATGCGTTTACTGCGCTAATCACCTCAATAATAGTTTTTCCTTTACCTTGAAGTTCCAAGTTAATGGTTTTTAAGTGCATTTTGATGTGAGTCAAAAATGCCAAATCAGTCAGCCGTTTTTCATTTTTCAACATCTGAGTGTCATCACTTTCTTCGTTTAGAAAAGCTGTGCAGCTGAACACACTAAATCAGTGTGTTCAGCTGACTCCCTATCTTCCAACTGCAACTTAAAGAGCAAACTACGTGCACGGATAGAATTCACAATTTTTGTTGCAATGCCCATAATTTCTTCCGTGTTTAAAACTTTTGAACACACAACTTGTTAATGTATAATGCAATGAAATGGAAAAAATGAAGGAAAATATTTATTAGCTCGACACAATGCCACAAAACCGTTTTTGTTTTCAGTCATTGCTGGTGCTCCATCGGTTGTAATGCACACTAATTTATATATTGGTAGTTTGTAGGTTTCTTACAAAATTTAAGAAAACGTCATATATATCTTCGCCACGGGTATGATTGTCAAAAATAAATTCTTCCTTATATCTGGTCAGTGTCTGTCATATCGGTGGATTCCTCGAACTGTAAAGAAAAGTATGTACGTTGCATGATATCATGTTTTAGTTTATCTGCCATGTCCTGACTCATGACTTCAATACGCCTTGTGACAGTTGGCCGAGATAACTGATGTTCTCTAATAGCAGACATGATTTCTGTTTTATTTTTAAATTTTCCAAATGAAAACTCACCCTCTTCAATAAATGCTTCCTTCACGTCCGATACATCTTCGAATGGTTTCTTGTGTTTCGCCAATATATGAGATATTTTAAATGACGCGATCGTAGCGTAGCTTTTGATTGTTTGGCAGGTTTTATGAACATGGTTCGTTCTTTTTTCAAACAAGATATCAAATCACGTACTTTTCGTTTTCTTAATTTACTCTGTGGCGGAAAATCCTTTCCATAGTTTTTATGAACCATTTTATGATGCCTCTCTAAGTTACCACGCTTAGGTATTGCAACTGACGCACTTCTTCCAATAAAATGATACGTATTAGATTTCTTCGCTGCACTCATTTTGTACTATTCAATAATAAACTTTGTATCGACTTAGTATTGCCTTCAAGTTACAATTCAGAATGACTTCAATTCCTGCAGGTGCAACATTTATATCGGCGTGAACGAAAGTCTCGAATGTTCCCGTCAAATTGCGCAGCCCAAAATTGCTAGAAAAGCGGCAAGAATAAAACCGCGGCTTTTCTTTGAAGTAACGTGCGTTCCTTTGATAAAGCCGCCTGTTGCCGCTAGCAGAGTGTTATTTTATTACGTAATAAATTTTTCTAGTTTTGTTAACTACTTATTAAAAATATTTTTCTTGTCGAGATCTACTCAAAAAGCAAACAGCATCCACCGTTTGAGCACCCCTGCCTTAAAGTATCGTACACATTCAAAATAATTAATTTTTCAGTTCGGGAAAGTGGTAAATTTTTAGTTTGGGCACCTCTGCTTTACTGCATAAATGGCGGCAAATTCAAATCAATTTTGGACACCATTTATTATATAATAAATATCGAGAAAAAATAATTTGTATCACATAAATAAGAAGAAGCATATTATTTTTACTCGAAATTTTTATATATGTGAAAAAGTTCGTAATCACATAAATAAGGAGACTACGAACTTTTGTATGATCCTCTACTATGTCTATTGAACTTACCTGATTAGTTACTGGTAAAATAGTAGCTGCATTCAATATTCTCGATACCTGTTTACTGTTGAAATTAGACAATCCAATATTTTTTGTTAATCCCAATTTAAAGCATTCTTCCATTCCTTTCCAAGTTTCAACAAAATCATGCTTAACTAATACTGTATTATGAAAAGGATTCAGAGGATCGCAGTCTCCAACCAATTTTTGTGCTACTGGCCAATGTATCAGATACAAATCAAGATATTCCAATCCAAAATTCTCTAAAGATTTCTTACAAGTGGGAACTACTTGATCATAATCGTGAAAGGTATTCCATAATTTTGACGTAATAAAAGTTCTTCACGTTTAACAGTTCCATCTGCTATTTTCTCTCGAATAGCATCGCCGATTTCTTTTTCATTTTCATTTCCAATAGCATTCTTAATGGCTTCTCCATCAAGGGATAAGTTCACATAATCAGGAATCTAGGTATTTTTAAAATATATTATAAACAGAATGACAGCAACATATATATCGCCAACATACAGACCATCAACAATTTATAATATTATGCTCTAAAATAGGTGATTAAAATGCGAAACGTGTTTATAGTATACAGGGATATCCACCGGGACCGTCCGTAAAAACTTTTTGAGTTCCAATTACAATATCAAGCTGAAATTTTATACGCGGCCATCAATTTCCGGTTATACCGGAAATGGATCATCACTTTGTTATTTCAAATGCAATCTACCTTTTTATTATACATCTAGAACTGACATTTGGCGATATCCGATATCAATAGCATTTCTAATGGCTTCTCCATCAAGGGACTATAAAGCAATAAGTTCACATAATCATAACCAACAGGAGAAATCGGAACCTTAAACATATCGAGGATAGATGGTAGGGTAATAGGTAGAGCACCTTAATGCTTTTTTTTGACATATATACTTCCTCAACAAAAAGATTACTTAAAAGTTCTCGTGCAGCATATATCGCCAACATACCTTGAGACCATCAACAATTTATAATATTCAACTTGTATTCAAGTTATAAAAAGTTAAATGGAATGTTCTAAAATAGGTGATTAAAATGACCATGGCATTTGTCATACTTCAAGCAGAAACGTGTTTATAGCTATACATATAATGTTTATAGAATATGTCAATAACAGAACCCACCCTCGTCACACCAGCACGTAGAAAACTGACAGAAATGTTTAACTAGTGAAGAAAATGGTTATTGTAAATTGTCGAATCACAATTGAAGGAATTGCTGTGGACATCGATTGGTCATAGCCATGCATTTTTTTTGAATGATTTTATAGATCTACCAATAGTGTTTTTTTCTATCCCTATCCAAAATCATAAAACTTCTTAGACTTATATATTTGCCCTCGTATCATATTTTCTAGTATTTGTATGTTAGAGCTTTAATCTGGGGGCACTGTGGTGCCCCCGCCAAGTCGAGCAAAAAGCAGAATTATAGAAACATCGTGAAAAGTATACGAACAAAACACAAACTATAACTTTGTTGTGGATAAAGCAGACTAGCTATGCCTTCATTATTCAAGGGATACTACCAAAATTACCCGTTTTACAAATTTTCTTGCTCATATCACCTATATTATAGAAACTACAGACTGCCGAACTTCTCCATTTTTACCTTTTTCTGCAATAACTGACTCACTGATCATCACATTGTTTGAGAACTTCTAGCATTCAATACGTCATTAAGTCATTATTTATCCCACGAAGTAAGAAAAAATTCAAAAATTCTAGAATCCAGGCTCTGTTTCCCGAATTCGAGCTTCGCACATACCAAGTGCTTCCTCACCTTGGAAAACTACTTCACTAAAGGTACGTCATATCCTTCTTGTCGTGAAACGACATCATTTATATGGCTCTGGGAAGAATTTGCAGAAGTTTCGAATACTACAAAAAATTTAGCACTTTTCATTCTAATCGCAATTCTGGTTTAACCTAATAACCTCACTAAAAGTGTATTCCTCCGCCACTCAGATCATAAACAGAAGTCCGCTCTTTCCTACGCCATAAAAAGAACTCTAAAAGGGCGCCTCACACGGTCAATAATATTGTCAATATTTATGTCAAATATATTGACATCAATCCATCAATATGGAAGTAAACCATCAATAGTTCATCCTTACACGATCAATAATATTTTCAATATCGCAAAATATTGACAGTATTATTGAACGGCTGAGGCGGCCTCTGTGGAAGAAAGAGTTGAACCGCCGCGCCCCTTAAGAAACGATTCTTTAGGCAACCAACAAAACGCAACAAGACACCATTGCCTGTGTAGCTTACTCCGGCCTCCTAATTTGGAGGAAATATCTATATTGTAGAAAATGTATCCACGACATGGGCTTTCTTTAATTCAAAATAGCCATAATTGAAAATGAATATATTAAAATTGAATTTAAATATACTACATCGAATAGTGGTAGCGGCGCGGTGTGTGGCACATAGATTAAATCGTACAATTGATGATATGATTAAAAAAATCACATATCAAACGCTGTAAAAAAATTTTCAACCAGTTCTTTTGAGATAATAAATTATCTGCTTAATCTCTGTTCTGTTGTGTTTCTTGTTTAACAATTTTCTCGTTAGATTGGTACCTTGCATCAATTTTGAAAACCATATGAAAAGTTATTGATCATGTTCATCCTTCGTGAAGGTAGCCAATGATTATTTACAAAAAGAGATGAGATCCCACCAAAAACATAAAATGTGCAAAATTGCAAGTCTCGCAATGAAAACACTCTGCCGTAAAAAGGTGTGAGATATCATGTGAAACCAAGTCGATCATTTCAGTTAATATCCACACATTTATATTTATATAGAAAAAAACATAATGACTTGGCAATCGCTCTACAACACAATAACATAGGATTGACAATATTCGAATAATAATATCCTCGATTGGATGGAACAGCAATACCAAATACTAAAAATGAGGTTGCTGCCCAATTTTATCATATCGCGCCATGCGATTGCCAAGTCATTATGTTTTTTCTATATAAAACAACCAACCAAACTATAACCAATAAAATATTGAAACTTTCATTTACAGATAAGTTTTCATCAAACAAATGTAGTTCATCATCTGATATTTTGTTATACTGTGTTCTATTTCAAACGTGTCACTCTGTATATTTCTTATCCCGCAGTGATTGGAGAAATTTTTTGAAACACTCGAATGATATTGTTTCTAGGACATCTTTCCACATACACTTGAGGATTCAACGAGCAACCCCCTAAGAGCGGTCACTTCAACCCCTCAAAAATTGAATAGAGCAAAGGAGTCGAACGATACCTCATTCAAAAGCTCTTCGAAGCAAATCAATTTTGAGGAATCATTTTCGCTGAAAATCATTTTCATCTCAAACGAGCCCCTTGAATATGTCGACTATTCTCAATATTATTGAAATGAGAGGAAACAAACCGATTTTTATTTTGAAGGGAAACCTTTCAGGGGATGAACGATGCTTCGACCAGAATGGAAAGAAGTGGAAAATATGACATTGGGCTCAACACCAGTAATGGATGTAGAAAGTCAATGTGGACGAAAGAAGAAAAATAAGCGCAAAGTAGGTATCTAAAGAAAAATGTTTGGCGGTTGGAATGGACTGATGAATGCTGGTAAAAACAAAGGAAATGTTGAGAAGAAGATCCCAGAAATGTGGATGGAAGAAAGCATAGGTCGGGAAGAAGTCAGAGTCAGACCCAAAAAGCAGGTAGTTCAAGACAGGGAAAGAGACGATAATCAAACAGAGCAACCTGAAACCAGCAATGGGTTAAGAGAGATCCGGGTAGTGGATAAATGCTGCTCTGGTGAAGTGAGCCGGAACTCCAAAAATCTGAGAGAGAAACTTTCTAAAATACAAGGCCAGGTCATCCCAAAAAAAACAACGAAATAGTTAAAATTGAAAGAAAAAAGAAGATAACCATTATAGGAGACGAAAGTGCAAGAAGGTTCAGATCGACCCTCACAATTATTTTGGACGAACATGAATTCAGTATTACTGCATCAACAAAAAGTGATATCGAGGCTGCAGACATGACACGAAATCTATTTGAAGAGATTGCGGTTCATGGATCACAGGATCATGTCATATTCATGTTCAACACAAATAATGTAAGCAACAGAAAAATGCTTAATGTATGCTTACACAACTTGCACCCTATAAGTCGCTTTACAAACCTAAGTACAATAGTGGAGAAGAGCTCCGTCGCAGATTACCGAATCATTAGGGATATACAACAAATTGTAAGTAATTATCTGAGAAAAAACATCAACTGCAGTCTTACCTACTACTTTCATAAAGGAAACGAAAAGTACTCTATTTCAAATGAACTCAAAGCAAAATGTTCTGAAAACTGTTCAAAAAATTCCCTAGTAATGAAAACTATCAAAACTAACAACGAGAGAATATTTTTTCGAGACCCCACTGAAGAAACAAATATATAATAAACATTTCAAAAATTTATTATCTGTTACCAATATAAACATCCAGGCGATCAAGAAGAAAATTGATATTTTAAAAGTCTCTCTTCAGAGAGTGGAAGCACAATAGCTTGCATTACAGCAACATTGGACTATGCTAGAGATTCTTGAGAAAATTGATTTTGGTGATTATATTGTTTCAGAATCATTTGGCAGATCAAACAAAAAGGGAGAAGGACTTGTTCAACTACGTCTACGATATTCCTGATGATTGGCTGATTTCATCATTCATTCCAATACCAAAGAAATCATCTTCTAAAAAATTAAAAAATGCGAGGAATATAGAGCTATAAGTCTTATGAGCCATGTTCTGAAAGTATTCCTTAAAATAATGCATGGACGAATTTACCCAAAACTACAACAAGACATTAGTGATACACAGTTTGGCTTCATGAATGGTCTAGGTACTAAAGAAGCATTGTTCCGTTTGAATGTTTTAATTCAAAGAAATCGTGATGTAAATTGCGATGTATATGCCTGCTTTATTGACTTCAAAAAAGCATTCGACAGGGTAAACCACCAGAGGGAAATAGAAATATTGAGGGAGTATCGAATAGACGATAAGGATCTTCGTATCATTTCTAACCTTTATTGGAAGCAGGAGGCGTTTGTTCGAGTGAAGGAAGTGGAATCGCAGAGATTCCAGATTCATCGGAGCGTCAGACAGGGATGTGTGTTTTCCCCGCTGCTTTTCAATGTTTATTCTGGAAAACTGTTTCGGGAGGCTCTTGGCGAGATTGAGGACGGCATTTCCTTGAATGGTGTTTTGATAAAAAATCTGAGGTACGCGGACGATACGGTTCTTTTGGCAAGCACAAGTGACGGACTGCAAAGGCTCATTGAAGGCGTTGTACAAGTTTGCGAAAAATACAACATGCTTAATGCTTAATACGAACAAAACGAAAGTTATGATAATAAGCCAACATAACCAACCTCACGTACAATTTAATGCCGGAGGTTCTCCCATTGTACCATACCATAAAGCATCTGGGTGCGCATCTCAATAATAACTGGGAACAGATTAGAGAGATCAAAATACGTTTTGTGAAAGCCAGAGCCTATTTCAACAACATGAGAGGTGTTTTATGTAATCTTGTAAGTGTAAGTTGAATTCACAAATAAGAACTCGTCTATTGAGGTGCTATGTGTTCTCTATATTGCTGTATGGTGTGGAGTCTTGGACGTTGACTGATGCTGCTTGTAAGAGGATAGAGGCCTTCGAAATGTGGTACTTCCGTCGCATGTTGAGAATATCTTGGGTACACCATGTGACCAATGAAATAGTCTCGAACACATGAACAAAGATAGAAAGGTTATGGGAACTATAAAAGAAAGAAAACACACATACTTTGGACATATAATGCGGAATGATAAGTATGAAGTCCTCCATCTGGTCATGCAAGAAAAGATGGACGGTAAGAGGGGACCTGGAAGACGACGAATCTCAAGGCTAGCCAATCTCAGGCAATGGACCGGGAAAACATCTCAGGAATTATTTCGAGCTACAGTCAATAGAGTAATCATCTTATCCTCTGCACCCCATACAGTAACATAAGAATCTTGACAGGACACAAAGGTTAGGTTAGGTCAGATTTGAATGATATTGTGAATTGGCAGAATTTTTTTCTTGCTTCATCATTTAAAACGATAACGATTTAATTTTATCTTGCATACGTTATTGTCCATGGTAATCGACTCAAGAGAATGAATATTCTATTTTTGTTGATTTTAAGCCGAACAATGAACTTTCTACGGTGATAAACGTCATAGCCAGAAAGAAGTCTACGTTTCGTTCAACAACAAATACCAAAATGGACCTCAAAAAAATCCCCAGTTAGTGAAATTGAAACCAAATTTGGAGAAAAAGTTTCTGTTAGGGATCATTCCAAATCAGATTGTCCAAAAGTTGCTCATGATACCAAGCTAAATATTCTCATAAGTTCACAAGAGAACCCCTCCATTAGTGAAAAAACCAATTAACTTTGAAGCCTGAAGTGATTTTAAAATCAAGGGCAAAACATTTGAATTGAGAAAAATGGCACCCATACAAAATAGTTCTTTTTCATGAATCTTTCATTCACAGTAAAATTCTTCGAATTAATTATTGAATTGTGCCATAGGAATAGAACGCTGCATTGCAGAAATGTTCATTCTGATCAAGCAACATTCACCTTACACGGAGACGTCAATGGAAAGAATTTAAGGTCTTGGGCAGAGGAAAATACACAATGGAAGTGCGGACGCCAGTCACAGCATCTGCAAAAACCTAATGTTTCGCCTGCGAAGTGAAAAATACAGTGTTAGGGCCTCATTTTTCGATGGCAATTAAACGGGTCAAATGCATCTGAATTTTTTGAGGAACGATCTCATTTTCCGCTTTGGCTGTGCTCTAGCCCAATGATTTTAAAATACCTGATGATTCAATATGGTTTCACCAAGATAGGAGAGCTGTTACGCACTATACTCTGCTACTGAGCAACTTGAATGAGGTCTTGGGGAATCATTGGATTGGCAGAAGAGGACCCGTTAAATAGCCTGCCCGCATCCCAGGTTTGAGTACTTGCGATCACATTTGAAGTAAGATCTATATATCTAACTTTCATAATCCGTATCTTCATC
This sequence comes from Cryptolaemus montrouzieri, assembly GCA_013387265.2. Classification (NCBI taxonomy): domain Eukaryota; kingdom Metazoa; phylum Arthropoda; class Insecta; order Coleoptera; family Coccinellidae; genus Cryptolaemus; species Cryptolaemus montrouzieri. The sequence continues at coordinate 32,067,557 of JABFTP020000124.1, read as the reverse complement.
AAAGAATTCGAAGGTCGGTTGACTATTTGTCAAGTTTATGGCGCTAATTTCGCAATTCGAGTGAAAAATTTGTTTAATTTTGGTCTCAGTTGGTCGTCTTGATTTTTACTTAGTAAAGTAAAGTTTTTCAAAAACAATTTTCTTTCATTGATTCTGGAATCTATCATTTTGCGAGTTCAACCACAGGAAGGTACCAAATATATACGTATACACAACGTAGAACCAGATAAAAATATTTTTCTTTGTCGATTCACAATACCTTCGTAAAGGAATGACTTCCTTCACACCGAATTGACAGCAGAAAACAGAAGTTTACGCGGCCACGAGTCGCAAAAGTTTGAACCAATCATGAAAAATATCAAACTAATTTTTTTTTGGAATTAACACTAAATCAATACCTGCTATGGGCCAACGCAAAATCCACAAAAATATGCTATTTCCAATAAAAATTCAAAAAATGGAGAATTTGAGAAAATGGTCGATGATGACATATACTCGGAGGCAAAATTAGCGGAACACTCGAAAATTTAACCAAATTCGAAGTTCGATATTTTTCCTAATTCTCAACCGATTTAGATGGTTTGTTCGGCAAGTTATAGATCAACTCTTCTGCTTTGTAGAAATTATAAGAGAAAACAAAAAAATTTTGAAAAAATTTTATACGGGGGCAAAACTAAAAGTGTTTTTTTTGTAAAAAATTCGTAACACCCTGTGGAATTTCGTGGTCCGAGTTGAAACGTACAATATCATGGTCTGTCAAGACACATCTTCCTACAGTAACGCCCTTCTTGTTTCATGCGTTTATCTCTATTTTTGCAATATATATTTAATTTCAAGTGGAAAATCACCATTTTGGAGAAATTCCATTGAATCAAGAAATTGTCATTAAAATTCGTCTATCAATTTGGAATTTTCTTATTATCACTCAGGCGTGTCGAAATTGTCGTTTGCGATTTTTATGTTCGAATTGCATTAGTTATTGATGACAATTTGGTTAATTTGGTGAAAATTAGAATTCATAGGAGATAACAGTCGGTAGGTATTAAAATACACAACCGAATTCTGGGACCATTGATAAAACTTTTCATTTACACATGTGCACACCTTTTTTTATCAAATATGAAATACAACACACGTTTTTTTGTATATGACCACATTTGCACTTGTTTAAAGAATGAGAGTTTTCCATTCTTTGATTTAATACAAATTCGATCGGTTGCGGTGTTTTGTGATTCTTTTACTGTTTACGATTCGAAACGGTATTTTTCATTCAGAATGAGAGATTTACCACCAACCTCAATAGCAAGGGCAATTACATTGATCGAGGAAGGGCGCACCTACCGCTCAGTCGGTACCATGTTGGGTGTCTCGACGTCGGTTATCCATCGAATCTACTGACGTTACAGGGAAACTGGATTGTACGTGAGGAGGCGAGGACAAGGAAGAAATCGGGCAACCCGCGCTATACATGACCGTTTCATCGTCAATCAAACCATAAGAAATCCTCGTCTTACTGCTGTTCAGGCACGTAACCTTTTACAGTGGATAACATTAACGTCAGTGTGAGGACAGTCAGAAGACGATTAAATGAAGTTGGTCTGAGATCATACGCGCAAGCAAGAGCACCAAGACTCGATAGAGCCCATCGGGTAGCAAGATTGGCGTTTGCTAGGGAGCATGTAGCATGGACAATCAATCAGTGGAGACGAGTTTTATTTAGTGATGAGAGCCGATATTGTGTGAATTTCGTGGATGGTAGAGATATAATATGGAGGCATCGAGGGGAACGGTACAATCAAGCGAACTTCGCAAGAACTGAGCAATACGGTGGAGGGTCAGTTATGATATGGGGTGGCATATGCTTGGGAGTACGAACAGAACTGGAGATTATTGGCAATGGATCGCTTAATGCCCATCGGTATATAACAGAAATCTTGGAGCCCCATGTTGTGCCTTTTGCTCCTTACATAGGGGAAAATTTCCTTTTTATGCACGATAACGCGCGCCCTGATACTGCGCGCATAGTGATAGAATATCTCAATGAAGTTGGGATCACACGAATGGACTGGCCGTCGCGGTCACCGGATTTAAATCCAATCAATCGATTGGGACATTCTTGGGAGAAGCGTTCGACAACGAAATCCAGGCAACGTTGAAGAGCTGACATTGGCTTTGGTGGAAGAGTAGCAACATACCTCAACAGATGATAGACGACATCATTGGGAGTATGCGAAATCGTATACGCGCTGTAATAAGAGCTCGGGGGGGTCATACTCGCTACTAAAATCAAATGTTTTTTTTTTGTGGGTCATCATGAACATTTTTCTCAACATGTTCATTTCATTTCACGAGTGTATCGCCAGGATACACACCTGCTCTCAATTTTGGACAGGAATGATAATTATTATAGAGTGTCACACAAAAAAACTCAACAATAAATGTGCAAAATCAACGATTTTTCCAGTGTACTTCGAGTTCTCCCGGAGCGTAAAATTGGCCAGTGAATTTCAAAAATTTTCATTTCGTTAGATTTCCGCTTCTCTAATTTTGATTTTATTTTTTGGCTAACCTCCGATGTTATGCACCTATGCAAGATTAAAAATAAATTCTTGAAATTTGTGACTTTTCGCTTCAAATTGGATATCTCTTGTAAAAATAGAGATAAATGCATAAAACAAGAAGGGCGTTACTGTAGGAAGATGTGTCTTGACAGATCATGATATTGTACGTTTCAACTCGGACCACGAAATTCCACAGGGTGTGCCCCCGTATAAAATTTTTTTCAAATTTTTTTTGTTTTCTCTTATAATTTCTACAAAGCAGAAGAGTTGATCTATAACTTGCCGAAAAAATCATCTAAATCGGTTGAGAATTAGGAAAAATATCGGACTTCGAATTTGGTTAAATTTTCGAGTGTTCCGCTAATTTTGCCTCCGAGTGTATTTTGAAAAAAAGAGAAAAAAATTATTTGAGAAAAATTTGTTTGCTAAATATAAAAATTGGCATGTCAAAGCATTATTCACAAAAAGTGAACAAAATTATAAATGTTATTCCATACTTTACACTCGCAATGTATATTAGTGTTTCGTCTACTGTTATGTATCGAGGCAAAAACTGAAACGCGACACCCATCTTAATGAAGGTTCTTCAAACCCAATTTCGCGAGCTAAATTGAAAGCACTGTAACTTGTAAGATTCCAGTGGCCTCAACTGCTTCGCGCACTTCCATGCGTGGGTTACCTAAATCATATCGCAGATTTTGTAAATCATTTCGGATTTGCTTCAACCGGAAGTCCCGAACGATGTTCATGTGTTGTTAATGTATGCTCATGTTAAATTCGTTTACCCAATTGTACACAGTATCAAATACAGTGACAGAAGTACTATGAACTACATGCATATATTACTCATATTTTATTTCTTTCGGTGTTAAGCCTTTCGAATGTTTCATCATTGCTTAAAACTGAATTGTTTTCATTTTTCTAAATAACAAGAAATTTCTACTTCAATCGACGACGGAAGGAAAGCAATCTATGAGATTGGATGAAACTTTGCTAGATATCGAAGTATTTATCGAACGAACCTCGTATTTTTATAGTTTAATAAACAAAATACCCTATTTATTGGATAGAAATTTAAGTCATTATTAATAGCAATTTGCTCTTCAAAAATAAGATGAATTGATATTGAAGCATTAATAAATTCATAAACTACTCTACTATGCTCGTAGTTATTATTGTACCAATGTTGAGTTCCTCATTAGAAATACCGATTATGAATTTCAATGTCTGTATGAGATCATTCTCTAGTTATGTAATAATTAAAATCAAGTTAATCGTGCCATACATATTTTCTATCATTATAATAATTATTAGAGTTCAGCAGTGGGCGGAAAAATCCGATGAAACTGCATACAATTTTTTTTTGCAGTGCCAAAAAATATCTTAAACTAACATTATCACAGTTAAATTAGACTACAACTAAGTACATCACAATATGATTGCACATTCTGATCACACATGGAGGATGGAAAAACATGGTCAAAAGTAGTGCACCAGACGAAGGTCTCGTAGCTCTATCTCTTTGTCTAGTCTATTCTTGAAGATGTTTAGCGACGGTTTCACTGAGTCCATTCCAAGGATACACAACACGATTACTGAGGAAATTCTTTCGTGGAAGTTTAGCACATCTTTCTTTCTTCAACCCGAGGCCGTGTCCTCTGAGGATAGTATTAGAGCTGCGATGGAATATGTCCACTCCAACATGATAGTGGTTGTGAAGTATCTTAAATGTCTCGATTAAGTCGCCTCTGGGTCTTCTGTGCTTGTCAGTCAGCAGGCCAAATACTTTAAGTCTCTGAAGATAGGGTAGCTGCCTGGTTTTTTGTGGGGATTCTTTTCACTCTTCTTTGAACTCTTTCGATTAACTCCACGTCCTTTATAAAGTATGGGTTCCAAATGCTGTGCCCACACTCCAAAAGTGGTCTTATATAGCTTTTGTACAGTTTGCATATTGTATCGACTGACCTACTTGTGAAGACTTTCTGTATCAGGAACAATAAGCTATTTGTTTTTTTGACAGTAAGAGCTATGTGGGTTTCCCATTTGAGATCAGAACGAATTACAATACCAAGGTCCTTTTGTTCAGATATGCTCTTGAGCTGTGTCTCATTGGACGTATAAGGCGTGGCTGGGTTAGTGGTTCCCAGATGCATAACATTACACTTTTCAGCATTAAGTTGAAGCTGCCAAACATCAGTCCATACTTCCAATCTCTTGAGGTCATCCTGTAGCATACTGGGATTAACCAGGGGATGCGTAAACATTTTCGTGTCATCTGCAAAGAAGTACATCTCCGATTGAATCAGTTGGGTTAAGTCTGCTATGTATACCAAGAAAAGCAACGGACCAAGCACCTAACCCTGGGGCACGCCGCTATCGACCGTGTAGGAATCAGAAAAGGACTGACCAACTCGCACTCTGCAGCACCGACCCCTTAGGAAGCTCTCGATCCATTGCAGAAGCTTACCTCGACAGTGCTCTATTTTCAGCAACAATCTCTTGTGTGGAACACGATCAAAAACCTTCTCTCATAGTCCAGGTAAACGATGTCAGTGGGGTCGTTTTCATCAAATGATTTGATCCATTTATTAAGACAAGTCAAAAGGTTGCTCACTGTTGATCTATGAGGCAAGAAACCATGTTCGAGAGTAAGAAGGCGGTAAGCTCATACATTTGCAAGTGATACAGGTAAGACTTATAGGTCTGTAGTTGCTGGCTGTCAACCTATTCCCCTTCTTGAAGACCGGTACAACATATGCAGTTTTCCACTCTGGTGGGAGAACCCCTGAATCCATAATTGTATTCATGGTAGCAGAAAACGGAGCAGCTAGCGACGCGACGCATTCCCGAAGAAACCTTGAACCTTAATTTGATGTTCTCCCACATTTCTTTTGACATATGCACACACACCACCGTCCCTTCTATTCAATCTATCCCTTCTGAACACTTTGTAACCCTGGATAGCTATTATTGCATCTGAGGATTCCCCGTTGAGCCATGTTTCAGTCACTAGTATAATCAAAGGTTGGGTGGTAGTGGTCAAAACTCCAAGCTCACTCATCTTGTTTGTGTAGAGGAATACAGCGTCTAAGATGGGCAGGCTTGGAGCCTGTGACTTGGCTGGTTTTTTTGGACATTCTCATGTACCTTAATAATTTTTGGAGTGTCATTCACATAACTGATCTTGAGGTTCAGTTCTCCTTTTGCTGTACGACGTTCCAGTTCCTCAACTAAACTCTTGAGAAACTGTCGCTGCATTGGAGTTTGATCTGATTTAATATAGATACCATCTTTATTGTTTAGGTTTTTTTTTTAATCTCAGTATTTGTTTGGCTTCATCTGGTGTATTGAAAATTGCTCTCAGGGGTCTGGTTTTATTATCAGTTGGTTTACCAATCGGGTGTTGCAGCAGAGACTAACTTTTGTTGGCTTACCGCCTCCTTGAGCTCTGCGACCTGGTCTTTCAGATTCTTGGTATCAGCTGTCACCTGTGCATAGGTTTTGGTTTGATCAGAATTGACCTTTGACTTCAGTTCTCTCGTAATAGTTACTAGATCTTCGATCTGTTGCTTCATTTTTGGTAGCTGCCCAATTGCAATACGAAATACATCCACGCAATCACTACAGTAAAAGCACATTACCCGAGACTGTGCAGTAAAAGCTCTTATTTCACTCGAATACATTCCAGAGCAATTCCTACAAAAAACTCTCTTGCACAAATCACAAACGACATCCAAACCTTAATTTCTTTACTCTTCGTAACATCCTTGAATGTACACTCCGAACTGCACACGAGGTCATTGTCCAGGTTAGAAGTGCATTCACTACTCCTCAGTAATTGCTCCAATTTATAAGTTTATTTTGAGAGAAAACACTATATTTGAGCATTTAATTCAATATTTTAGAATATTTAACACAATAAAACACTTTGCAGCTAATTTATTCTGAAAATTACGCGAAAATAAACAAAGAGAATTTCCTGATATGCGGCACTTTTATAGGTTTCAATGTACATGTAAAGTGTGAATGCAACATGTATAATAATTTAAAAGGATTGATTGGTAGTTAGTTATCTCTGCAGCAATACTTGTTTGTCAATAAGAGAAAGCTCAAAAATAGTGTTATAATAATTGTCCATGAAGATGAATGTTAAGTAATTCTTATTTAAAAATAACAAGTAATAATCGAATGCCTTCAGTCAAGGCCATTTGGTGCCCCTTAGCTGTAATTGTAATAAGTTTTCTTTCAACAAAGAACTTCAAACTACACTGAGCCAAAAATTAATGCACAAAATCTTAAATTCAAATTTATTCAGAAGTTAAGAGTAGAGTAGAGTTTATTTCGTGCGTAAACAAGTAATAAGTGTTTGCACATGTCAGGTTCATAAAAAGAAACAAAAACTAAAAACTAAAAGCTACTAACTCCGAAAGTTACATACGAGTAGGTTTACATACATATCAAAATAAATGAAAAATTTTTTCAGGGAACTTTTGAATCTATTGAGTGGAAGCAATCTAAAAGATACCGGTAACTTATTCAAGAAGAGTTTATTGTAAAAATTTCGACTGAACTTGCTAGAGTTCAGACTTAGGTAATCCATAAAAATGTCATTGCCGTTTCTATTCGGGTAATTGTGAAAGTCTCTATTGAATGTATGGCCTTCATCTTTTTTGCCGTCCAATAGGCAGTGAAAAATGTAAAGTGATAGAAAAGTCATCACCTTCAGGGCCACGAAAGTTTCCCTGACGTCATCTCTATATTTTTTGTTTGCCATTTGAGCACATGTGAGACTGCACAAGTGAAAAGTAGGGCACTCGGATGGCATCCCCAGGTAGCTGTTTGACTAGAGTTCGTAACAAAACAATGCTGCCAGATATTTTAGCCGCCAAGGCATCGACGTCCACCTTCCAGCTCAATTGGGGATCGAATCCCACCCCAAGAAATTCGACTTCTGGAGGATTGACGAAGTTTATTTCTCTGTGAGTAAAAAACATTTTTGATGTCCTGTCAATATTGACACTGAACCCATTGACACAAAACCAATCAGATAGAAGTGTTTGTGCCCGACCCACCGGTTTGACTAGATCGTTGATGTAAATAATGAACAAGGAAGGTCCCAAGACCGATCCCTGCGGGACGCCGCTAACGACACCACTGAGCTGGGAGGCTACCCCATTCACTACGGTGTATTGCAATCTATAGCTAGGAACGAATAGATAAAATTAGTGCTAAATGTACTGAATTTGTAGTACCTCAGTTTTTCAGCAAGAATGATCGCACACATAAGGTCAAAAGCCTTCCGAAGATCATAGAAGAAACTGCCAACAACAAAGTCTTTTCCATTCCCTGAACTATGTACTCAATTAACTCATTTATAGCGTCACATCTTGACTTACTCTTACGGAAACAAAACTGATTCACAAAAAGTACACCATCTGGATCTGTTTCCTCCACTGATTTTCTTTCTTTTATCGGGAGTTGAAAAACTGTTATTTTCGCCATCTTCAATATTTTTCATTTCGCTCAAAATTTTTGCACAGTTCGCAAACCTACTCCTGTTTGAACAGCTACACTTTCCTGAATCATTTTAAAAAAATTACAGGTTCATTCACCATCCCTTTTCGTTTCATGAAATTAATGACATTCGCAATTATTTCCCTGGATTGCCCACTCAATTTTTTCCCTTTCAGATTGGAAACGAACTCCATCCTTACCAGAACTTAGAAATATTGAAATAAAATTTGCAAAAGTTCATTGACAACTGAGCTCTTGGACACGTGACCGGCAAAGTCAACGCGCAACAAGTGGAAGGGCTATTTCACCCGCACAGATGTTCTTGTCTGTCCGTACCTTCGTGAATGAGGTCCGAATCAGACTGATCGAAATTTGAAATTTATTGGATCCGAACGCTATAGTGTCATTGTCGACAGGCTTTTGGAGACTGATTTTTTTCCAAACGCTTCACATTTTTCATAATTAATTTCATTTCTATTTCTACGAGTACCATTTTCATTCCGTTTGTTCTCGAGCATTGGATAGTGCAGGTGGATTACTAGAAAAATAGTTCTTCAACATATCTGAATATCATATTCTTCAGAATAAATTTGCATTTTAGATTTTGTGCCTTCATTTCTTACCGCAGCGTATTCAAAATTATCGATCAAAAAAATCAAAAAATAATCTTAGAAACAAATCTTTCACTACATTTGTCTTTTCCATCGAGGTGTAACATGATATATCATGACATTCCAAAAAAAATTGAATGCAAAGCACACCTGACTGAAAACAAAAACTGACGTGTCTAGAAATTTCATAAAATATTGCCAGAGTTTTACTAAATTTATTCAATTTATGCTCACACCTAATATAATAATAATACAGAATATGAATTTTCTGCGCATACTTTCCATATCGGTTACCTTCAACATTTTCTACGATTTTTCAAAATTTAGATGGAAATCGGTTAATATTGAAGCTATACTTACCAACCATGTCCCTAAACCTAACTGAGGCATTTTGTTTCCATTATTTAAAGTTACTGTCGGTACAGGATGCATATTCCCTGAAAACTAAAATATATATGTACAGATGGGCAAATTCCAAAGATTTAATACCTAAACTAGGTATGAACTTATTTCAGCAGTACATTTTAGTTGAAAATGAAGAATGTTCAAGGTATTCTATTTTCGTGGGATTTGTGGGGATTACGCTCGGATATGATTAATAATAATAATTTCAGGAACATTATTTCTGTGTATGGGCTTAGCGAACCCGAGAAACCCTAACTTAACCTGGAAATAGGTATAAAATGCAAATTATCCAATGATGTACAATCTACGGAATAAACGGGTGAATCGACATTGTACCACCATAACCTCTCGTCGCGTTCAAGATTCAGGAAGAGGGTCTTGTTCGGAAAGTGAGTCACAGTCTTCCTCGGTTAGCAACGGAAGCAGCGTAATATCGAGTAGGTATACTGCAACACAAAACCAAATGGGAAACAACATCAATACCTCTGAATGAAGTCTTGATGTTTCAACGGTTACGCAAGCCATTATGTCTACGACCACGAGAGCCGGACTCCCTAGGAAACGTATGAAATGAACCCCAGAAATGAATTCCTTCATTATGCGTTCCTATTACAAGATTACAAACTTGGGATCAGAAATGACAGCATACAGATACGCGTTACATCTTGCGATCGTAGAAAAATATCCGGAATTGCAGCATATATCCGAGCAGACAATTTCGGATCAACGAAGAACAACCGTTAAAAACAGGCTACTTGCTTCAGAAACGCTGCAAAGCATACGAGAAGAGGTCATAAAGGAACTAAGAACCGAAGATGATACTCATAACGGAATACCTGCCGGAGTAAATGAAAGTGTTACAGATAGCATCGAATCTATGTAAACGAATATTAACATACGTCCTCTTCAGTCGAATTAGCAGAACGAATTTATGTATTTAGCAAGATCAGAACTCAACAGAGCAATAACTGAATTCAGTGGTAGTCACCCTCACCCAACTAAACGACCTAATCTGCCCAAACTCAGGACGAACAAGAACACCAATATCATCCTAGCAAGCACAAACTTAGTGTTTGAAGAATACACTGACCAGAAAACCTTGGAGAAAATTCACACTTTGATTTACTGTGGAGCGGTTTTTCGACTACACAAACAACAAGTCTCCATAACTCTGATTCGAGCTGAGCCAAAAACATCAGAAAATCACCATGGCAAAAACGACTGCAGAAGAGTATTAGAGCTGGAATCGGTCGCCTCACAGAATTCCTGAGAAACAGAAAACCCCCAAGGCGCTTGAAATCACATATATGCAAAATTTACAGAGAAATTGGTACAAACACAAAACACCCTGCTCACAAACAACATATCGACGTATATATGGACACTTTGAAGCAGAAACTCCAAGCAAAAGCAAAGAGGCTATCAAGATACATCAAAAGCACTGAAAGGAAACGCCAAAACAAAAGATTCCTCCAATGTGAGGCCAATTTTCATGAGAGAAATAACAAAACTGTGACCAACAATAACAAAGGAGAATCTGACGCACAGTGCGTGACTGAATATTGGTCGGACCCCATAGAACACAATAACGATGCTGAATGGATCACGAATGAAAAACAACGCCTTAATATCAAACATATGGACTTCAAAGGAATAACGGAGGAAAAAATCGCAGCAGCAGTAAGAGCGACCAACAGTTGGAAGACCACAGGTATACATAATATCCACAACTTCTGGTACAAGAAGTTTAATAAGCTCCATGGGGACGAGATACCCATACGTCGTGGAATTTTCCAACGAGATTCTTTGTGTCCACTATGATTCTGTTTGGCTATGAACCCATTGTCTTCAATGCTCCATAGAACAGGATACGGATTTAGGATAAAAGCAGACAGAAATTATCACACAGTCTCCCACCTGCTGTATATGGATCACATCAAATTAATAGCTTCAAATAAGAAGCAATTGGATGATCTGCTGAAAGTTCTCTGTAAATTCTCGGCAGATGTTCATGTGAAATTCGAGATTGAAAAATGTACGACCCTGAACATTCTACGAGTGAAAGTCATAGATGGTGAAACACAACTCCCAAATGGTGATATTATACAGTGTATGAGGGATAGCGAAACGTACAAATATCTGGGATACCAAAAAGCCGAATTGCTGGACCAAAGACAGTCAAAGGAGAAGATTCGTTCAGAGTACAGTCAACGTCAGAAGACTGTGCTGAAGTCTATTAAGACCTACGTTATTCCTGTGTTGCTTCTCATTTGAAATAATCAGATGGACTGATACAGGACTGGATGGTATTCAAAGGCAGACCTGAACGAAGCCGACAAAGTATAACAATCACCATCGAAAATCGTCTGTGAAGAACAACTTTGAAGCGGAAAGAAGTAGAAAGCGGATTGATGGATGTTGTCAACTTACATACCGAACAGATCAAAAATATCAGAGAAATCTTCTCTGCAAAAGCTCGCACTTCTGACCTCCACATAGTGATATCGTTGGCTGATAAGGGATATACACCTCTAAATCTTGCTACCAGGGATAACCTGGTGAATCAATAGTTTAACAATTTTTTTCTGTATCCTTTCAGTCCTACTTATGGGAGTAACATATAGAGGTGACCATACAGTACAACAGTATTCGGTGATGGTACGAGCAATAGAAACATACAGTATCATAATTGAGCGCATATATAGTTGATCTGGATATAAAACCAAGTAATTTGTTGGCTCAAGCAACTATAGAATCAATGTGCAGAATAAAAGGCAAACATCCAAATCCTTGGCGGAATCAACCGCTCCCAAGAAACATCGTTAATCATATACGCAAAACTAAGGTGCTTAAATTGCCAAGAAAACTTAACATGTTTGCACTTAGTAATATTTGGTCTCAATCCATTCATCTTACAATAGGTACCCTGGTCAACATCGCCCGAAACATCAGCGGGATTAGAGAAAAAACCATTGCACGTAACACGCTGGAAATGATCAGAGCGAAAATCTCTCAAACAATATAGAAGAGGGTCATGAATGCCATAAAGACACTCTAATTTGTATAGTAAACCTGTATTCACAAGCCTTTCAAATGCTTTCTAAAAATCATCAGTATACAGGGATATCGACCTGGACTGCCCGTTAAAAACTTTTTGAGTTCCAATTACAATATCAAGCTGAAATTTTATACGCGGCCATAACTTTCCATTTCCAACGATTTCCAATTGGAGTGAAATATTTTTGAAGTGATACCATTTCCGATTATACCGGAAGTGGGTCATCACTTCCTTTTTCATTATACATCTAGAACCGACATTTGAGAAAGGCATAAAATACCCAAGTTGTTGGCACTTATCTGTCAAAACTTTTGACAGATTTAATTATTTTTGTTATAAACTCGATTTTTGAGGAACATTTAAAAAAATTATAGCTCGTAGATCTTTTGCACTACAGACACAATTTTTGCTTGGGTGGATAGAGGAAGGATCAAGGAATTTTTTGAGGAATCTACACATGTCAAATGTTTATTGCGTTGTTTTGTATGATTTTTTCAATTTGGCCTTTTTCAAACAGCAATAACTCAATTTTTTCAAATTGCACATGCCAATTTTTATATCGCCATCAGATGAAGCGTCAAATTTCAGATGGAATTGTATAAGCATGTAGTATACCCATCTCTTATAGTTCCGATATAATTTGGGAATATATTGAATTTTGATGATTTTGCAAGAATTAACAGAGAATGCTTTGAAATATTTGAATCAAGTAGCTGAACAGGCTACGCTCACCTGACAGGTGCCTAAAATTAATGTACTTGTCACTTCGTTCATTCGAATTTAATATTTCAACAAGAATTGTCGTTATTTCAGATTGAAAATATCCAAAAAATACAACACATTTGGAATAAAACCACTGGTTATTCAAACGAAAATATATTTAATCTTTTTTTATTCATTTTAGAATGTCAAAAAGTAGTGGGTAGAAATTGCAGGCAATTCAGTAACCAATTTCCAAATTTACCGTCTATGAGTAAATAAAATTTCGAAGCATTAGAAGCAATTTTCTACAATTCGGATGAATAAAAATTGTAGGAACTAAGCGAAAACCAATCATCGAAGATAATTACATTAATACGAATAAATGATAGCAAACATCATAGGAGAAAACTAATTTACGATCTGAATAAATGCTCAATATGGGCCTCATTTAGCTCGATACACTTGACAGCTCGTATACGAACATGATGAGTTTCCTCAGGATCAATATTACGAAAAGCATTATGAATGCGCTCTAGTAACTCTTCTTTACTTCTTACAGGAATCGTCTTCAGGTCCGGAGAACGCGGATGCCATAAATTTGGTCCTTGATTATCCCACCATCTATCCTCGAACATATCTGTTAGCTGCCGATCTACAGATCGTGTTTTATGTGCTGGTGCACTATCCATTTGGTAATAGCAATCTCTGAGAGTGTAGAGGGGTAATCCATCTGAAAAATTTGCTAATGTTCCTCTCAAAATTTCCAGGTATCTTTGACCATTAAGATATTCCTCATAAATGTGATAAGCCAACAAATCATTTATTGAAATTGCAAAACCGTTCACGCTGAATTTATTTTGGAAATCAATACCCTCAATGAAATGTGGATTTTCTGTGGCCCAAAAATGTCGATTTCTCTTGTTGGTTATTCCACTTTCATTGAACTTGGCTTCATCAGACTATATAATTTTTTCCAGAATTGTCTCATCTTCTTGAAGCCGAATTAATAAATTTTCACAGAAATTTAGCCGCTTGGGAAGGTATGTTGGCTTCAATTTTTATAGTCTGATAAAAGAATACGGTTGCATGTTATGTTTCTTAAGGATCCTTTGAATGGAAGTATAACTCAATCCAATATCCATTGATGCTGACTTAATGGACGCATGTGGATTGGCACGAAAATACGCTAGCGTATTAATTTGATTGTCGTCGTCCTCGAGAATTGGTTTTCTTCTAGTTTCTATGTATTTTGTTCCTCCAAATTGCAGAAAATTTCTTCTAATCCTTCGAAATTTTGTTTTACTCATAGGTGCCAAATTTGGAAATTGGTTATTGAATTGCCTGTAAGTTCTATCCACCACTTTTTGACATTCGCCATGAATTAAAAAGAGATTAAACATATCGTCGTTTGAATAATCAGCCATTTTATTATCAATCTGGTGTTTTTCAAAAATTTTCACTTCAAATTACCAACAATTCTTGTTGAAATATCAAATTCGAATGAACGAAGTGAAAAGTACATTAATTTTAGGCACCTGTCAGGTGAGCGTAGCCAGTTCAGCTACTTGATTCAAATATTTCAAAGCATTCTCTGTTAGTTCTTGCAAAATCATCAAAATTCAATATATTCCCAAATTATTTCGGAACCAAAGAGATGGGTATAGTACATGCTGATACAATTCCATCTGAAATTTGACGCTTCATCTGATGGCAATATAAAAATTGGCACGTGCCATTTGAAAAAACTGAGCTATTGCTGTTTGAAAAAGGCCAAATTGAAAAAAACATCCAAAACAACGCAATAAACATTTGACATGTGTAGATTGCTTAAAAAATTCCTTAATCCTTCTTCTATCCCAAGCAAAAATTGTGTCTGTAGTGCAAAAGATCTACGAGCTACAATTTTTTTAAATGTTCCTCAAAAATCGAGTTTATAACAAAAATAATTAAATCTGTCAAAAGTTTTGACAGATAAGTGCCAACAACTTGGGTATTTTATGCCTTTCTCAAATGTCGGTTCTAGATGTATAATAAAAAAGGTAGATTGCCATTTGAAATAACAAAGTGATGAGCCACTTCCGGTATAACCGGAAATGGTATCACTTCGAAAATATTTCACTTCAATTGGAAATCGCTAGTTATTGCCGCGTATAAAATTTCAGCTTGATATTGTAATTGGAACTCAAAAAGTTTTTAACGGACGGTCCCGGTGGATATCCCTGTATATGCAATTTATAGTTATTACAAGAACTTACATTGTAAAGTGAAAAGATTTGTCTTAGTGGACCTGCCAAACATAAAACCATGCTGCTCTGATAAGTAATAACAATGATAATAATAATTATTATTTATTAAGCAATTAGTTAGGTAATATCATATTTCATACATTTTCTTGAACATATAAGGCCCCAATACAAGAAAAAATCTATTATGTGAAACTATCTATATCGAAGGCAATTTTTCATCGTCAAGCGTTCTTAGGAAGTATTCAGATGTCGCAAAGAAAAAACCCTTAAGACGCGATCCAATTCGTCCATCACACGTCGTCAGCCCTGAAAAGCATCCCCAAAACAACTCTCGTCCATGTATCACGCCAGTGAGGATGATCTGAAGCAGTTCTTGAAGGACATAATGCCTGTGTCTGAATGTGTGAAGATCACTCTAACAGAGACGTGGATAAACGATTCGTTAGAAACGAGTGAGTTTGATTTACATGATTATATAGTTTATCGAAAAGATCGTTCTCAAGAAACTAGTCATAAATAACGCGGTGGTGGTGTACTGATAGCTGTGTCAAATAAGCTACTTTCTAGTAAGATCTCCTTAAATTCGGCAGATGAGAATGTTGAACAATTATTTGTTACAGTAAAAGCTTATGAGAATGAACTGATTTTTGGTTCTGTATATTTGACACAAGTCTCCAACGATGTTTACAAACAACATTGCAACTCTGTTGAGTCCATCATGTATAATAATCCTCAATCCCAATTGTATTTGTTCGGTGATTACAACCTGAGAAATTTTAGTCTAATGATGAGTTGGGCGTCTCTGTCTCTCCCAGATTGGACCCCGGGCTGAAAGTAGGCGACACTTTTGGATATTTGAATCTGTTTCAAAAGAATTATATCAAAAATACTAATGAATCTATTCTCGATCTATTATTCACTAGTGATTCAACTGTCTCGATAACTTTAGCAGATCAGATTTTGTTGCCTTTGGATATGCACGGTGGGCATCCAGCTTTCATGTCGATGTATTTTGTAGACCTACCGGTAGATTGAACTTCAATGAGTCTTATTTTGATTTTGCAAATTGCAATGCTAATGCCCTCAATGACCATCTTCATAAAATTAATTGGGAACGAGAATTTTCGAATTGAAATTTATCCGATGAAATACGAACATTTTACAAATTATTTGATGATAGTATTTCTCTACATGTTCCAAGAATGACTATTCAACCGTCAAAATACCCTCCTTGATTTTCATTTGAGCTCAAAAAGCTGATTGTTCAGAAAGAAATTGCTCATAAGAAATTCAAATATACAGGAGCATATTCTGATTACTTATCTTTCACAGAACTGCGTTCACAATGTAAGGTGATGAATGCTATATCAATTTCATAAAGAACAACGAAGCAGCTATAAAATCAGATCGAAAAAAATTTTGGTCCTATATTAATGAAAGAAAAAAAGACTTTCCACTTCCATCATGTATGTTTCTTGTGGATAAAATGGCTGATACTGGCGAAGGCATTGTAAATTTGTTTGCCAAATATTTTTCAAAGGTTTACGATGACGCTAATCCCACTTTCATTCCTTCCGACGTCAATTATGTTACCACTTCGATCTTGAGTGAGTTGTCGATAACCGTTGATGACGTAATGAATAGAATTACTAATTTATCCCCTGGGAAATCTTCAGGACCTGATGGCCTCAGCCCTTTTTTTCTAAAACTATGTGCGAAATCATTATGTGCTCCAATATGCAGTTTATTTAACTTATCACTATCTAACGGAGATTTTCCTGATGAGTGGAAGTCAAGTTTCATAACGCCGATCTTCAAATCTGGAGATAACCAGTGTGTGGCCAACTATCGACCAATTAGTATAATGAGTGTAATACCTAAGATATTTGAGAGTATAGTTCTAGATAAGGTCAATTTTTCCATTAGTCAAATTATTTGTGGACAACAGCACAGATTTATGAGGGGAAGATCTACCATGACTAATATGATTTTATATGTACAATATATTTATGATGAGTTACAGAAGGGTGGCCAGGTCGATGGTTGTTACACTGACATAGTCAAGGCCTTCGATCAGGGGAACCACATAATAATGGTTAATGTAATTGTGTTATCGATTCTGCGGGTTTCATGGGTAGTCTTCACAAGTGGCTGAAAAGTTATTACAGGGGGTGTACCCAAATTGTCAAAATAAGGAGCTTCAAATCATTCATTATTACTGTTTCCTCTGGTGTTCCCCAAGGAAGTCATTTAGGACCCATTCTTTACATTAACAGAGTTCACAGTGTTGTCCGTTATTCGAGAGTATTGATATTTGCGGATGATCTCAAATTTTTCAAATCAGTTTCCACCCTGGCCGATGCCATTCAGCTTCAAGCTGACCTAGCTTCTGTGGTACAGTGGTTTTCGGATCTTATGCTCACAGTTGATATAAGAAAGTGCGTATGTACTCCTTTTCATCGTTAGAACGATCCTGTGATCTTCGACTACTCTATCAATGGTATCAATGTTGAAAGGTCTAGTTGCGTTAAAGATCTTGGAATTTTTTTAAGACTATCGGTTAACTTTTGAAAATCATTTTGACTATATCATTGGTAGGTCGTTGAGGATGATTGGATTCATTCGTCGGCACTCGGCCGATTTTTCTGAGATCAATACCCTCAAGCTACTTTATTTTTCTTTCTGTCGACCTATTCTTGAATACAGATCTGTAATATGGTCACCCTTCTACCACTCTGATTCGTACAACATCGAAAGAATTCAGCAGAAATTCTTGATGTATGTCTCGTATAAAATGTGTAATCCACGGATCAATTTCTCTGCTTCTTTTATGAGATCTGAGCTAGAACTGAAAACTGAATTTTTGGATTGCAGCGAAATACTTGAAAGGGTTACTTTTCATGTTCCTTCAAGAAGAAAGAGAAGTGATGTAATGTTTTCGACCCTCTGTGTCGTACTAATTTTGCGATTAACGCCCCAATGGAAAGAATTTTGAATAATGTTAACTCTTTCCTTAATATCGAATTGTGCTTTTGTCTTTCCTTGAAGGAATTCTTGAAAAAAATTCAGTGTATATAACATCTTAACATAGTATAATTTCTCAAAACAAAAAGTTACTACACTCGGAGGCAAAATTAGCGGAACACTCGAAAATTTAACCAAATTCGAAGTCCGATATTTTTCCTAATTTTCAACCGATTTAGATGATTTTTTCGGCAAGTTATAGATCAACTCTTCTGCTTTGTAGAAATCATAAGAGAAAACAAAAAAATTTGAAAAAAATTTTATACGGGGGCAAAACTAGTCTGTCAAGACACATCTTCCTACAGTAACGCCCTTCTTGTTTAATGCATTTATCTCTATCTTTACAAGAGATATCCAATTTGAAGCGAAAAGTCACAAATTTCAAGAATTTATTTTTAATCTTGCGTAGGTGCATAACATCGGAGGTTAGCCAAAAAATAAAATCAAAATTAGAGAAGCGGAAATCTAACGAAATGAAAATTTTTGAAATTCACTAGCCAATTTCACGCTCCGGGAGAACTCGAAGTACACTGGAAAAATCGTTGATTTTGCACATTTATTTTTGAATTTTTTTGTGTGACGCTCTATAATAATTATCATTCCTGTCCAGAATTGAGAGCAGGTGTGTATCCTGGCGATACACTCGTGAAATGAAATGAACATGTTGAGAAAAATGTTCATGATGACCCACAAAAAAAACATTTGATTTTAGTAGCGAGTATGACCCCCCCGAGCTCTTATTACAGCGCGCATACGATTTCGCATACTCCCAATGATGTTGTCTATCATCTGTTGAGGTATGTTGTGCCACTCTTCCACCAAAGCCAATGTCAGCTCTTCAACGTTGCCTGGATTCAACTTCATTGAGATATTCTATCACTATGCGCGCAGTATTAGGGCGCGCGTTATCGTGCATAAAAAGGAAATTTTCCCCTATGTAAGGAGCAAAAGGCACAACATGGGGCTCCAAGATTTCTGTTATATACCGATGGGCATTAAGTGATCCATTGCCAATAATCTCCAGTTCTGTTCGTACTCCCAAGCATATGCCACCCCATAACTGACCCTCCACCGTATTGCTCAGTTCCTGCGAAGTTCGCTTGATTGTGCCGTTCCCTTCGATGCCTCCATATTCTATCTCTACCATCCACAAAATTCACACAATATCGGCTCTCATCACTAAATAAAACTCGTCTCCACTGATTGATTGTCCATGCTACATGCTCCCTAGCAAACGCCAATCTTGCTACCCGATGGGCTCGAGTCTTGGTGCTCTTGCTTGCGCGTATGATCTCAGACCAACTTCATTTAATCGTCTTCTGACTGTCCTCACACTGACGTTAATGTTATCCACTGCTTGTAGAAGGTTACGTGCCTGAACAGCAGTAAGACGAGGATTTCTTATGGTTTGATTGACGATGAAACGGTCATGTATAGCGCGGGTTGCCCGATTTCTTCCTTATCCTCGCCTCCTCACGTACTATCCAGTTTCCCTGTAACGTCGGTAGATTCGATGGATAACCGACGTCGAGACACCCAACATGGTACCGACTGACCGGTAGATGCAACGTGTGTTGTATTTCATATTTGATAAAAAAAAGTGTACACATGTGTAAATGAAAAGTTTTATCAATGGTCCCAGAATTCGGTTGTGTATTTTAATACCTACCGACTGTTATCTCCTATGAATTCCTAATTTTCGCCAAATTAACCAAATTGTCATCAATAACTAATGCAATTCGAACATAAAAATCGCAAACGACAATTTCGACACGCCTGAGTGATAATAAAAAAATTCCAAATTGATAGACGAATTTTAATGACAATTTCTTGATTCAATGGAATTTCTCCAAAATGGTGATTTTCCACTTGAAATTAAATATATTTTGCGAAAATAGAGATAAACGCAAGAAACAAGAAGGGCGTTACTGTAGGAAGATGTGTCTTGACAGACCATGATATTGTACGTTTCAACCCGGACCACGAAATTCCACAGGGTGCTACGAATGTTTGACAAAAAAACACTTTTAGTTTTGCCCCCGTATAAAGTTTTTTTCGAATTATTTTTGTTTTCTCTTATAATTTCTACAAAGCAGAAGAGTTGATCTAGAACTTGCCGAACAAATCATCTAAATCGGTTGAGAATTAGGAAAAATATGGAACTTCGAATTTGGTTAAATTTTCGAGTGTTCCGCTAATTTTGCCTTCGAGTATATATGCGAGATTTCGCATTGTGTAGACAAACGAAGAAAATTATTATTCAAAGAATGCGAGATTTCGCATATAATAACTTTTTATTTTGAGTTGTTTGTGTATGCCTGGTTGTCAATCACATAGGAATTAGGAGCGTCGGTCTTTCGACGGCCGCTTCTGTCTGATACGTGAGTGTCGCATGGCGGTATGTTACCGAACTAGTGTGACCACTTAACGTTTTCCTGTTTTATCTACATTTTGTTTTCACCGGTAGTGGTAAAGTAGCCTCTGTTTAGGTTCGTTAGAGGGCGCAGTGACATTTACATTATTGCGTTCGCTCCAACGAATTGAGATGAGTAGGTAAAGGCATAGCCTGATGTTACGAATGGGTAGGCAATGCTGACGAGGTCAAACGAGACCGAAACTGTCGTCCATTGCTCCTATTCGTGACATCTGACCATGCTGTACCACTGCTCTGTGGCCCCGGTTGAAGGTAATTATGAAGAGTAGATCGGAAAACTATCTCCTTCAATGGGAGGATATGTAACATTCTACGGAAGGTTGAATATTATTCCTCGAATAATAATTTTCTTCGATAGTATAATTTCTATATTTCTATCTTTGAATTATTTTTGCATATCCTGCACTTTTGTCAAAAAAATAGGATGTCTAGACATTGTGGGCATCTATAATTCTTACTATGTGTAGAGGGGCCTTTTCGTATAATAAATAAATAAATAAATAAATAAACAAGAACCTCTGAGTTGAATACAAGTTAAATTTAGGCAAATGGATTTTGTCGCTAATACTACTTCTCCATTCCCGACTATGAATCTGATACTTCCTAATTATGTCCAGTTAGCTAGGAGCAAGCAGATGAATAACTTTATGAATGTACATTTTATCAAAAAAGAACAGTGAATTGATTATTCAAAAAATCTGCTCAGAACGATCGTCAAAATTCCTATTGTTGCTAAGTTGGCACAACTGTTACGTGTAGTTTGAACGCGATCAGTCATTTATTTTCTTTACTCGATTGATTTTATCAGTTCTTACCAGTGTGTTTAGCGATTTTTACAATGGATAAAAATATCGAACGAAGAATGTGTCTCAAATTTTATACTGCAAATGGAATTTCGTGTGTCGAATCGCTGAAAATGTTACAGAAGCCTCAGGGTGCATTGATTTTATCAAAAGCACGTTCATATGAGTGGTACAGTGCATGTGGAAGATTTGCCTCTATCTGGCCGGCCGCCAACATCTTCATTTGAAGTTAACTTCGATAAGGTGAAGGAAATGGTAATTAAAAATCGTCATTCAAGTTTGAGATAGATAGGCGATGAAGTTTCTATCTCTCACGAATCAATTTGTACCATTTTAAACGATTTTTTAGGCATGAAACCTGTTGCCGCTGGACTAGTTCCAAAAGACCTGAATTTTTTGAAAAATTGAATCGCGTAAAGATCGCTGAAGACATGGTAGAACGAATCAATTCCGACCCTTCATAAAACGCATTGTAACTGCTGATGAGACACAAGTTTATGAGTTTAACATGCAAACCAGTCAACAAGCTTCGTAATGGAGTCTTTCAACTGAAGCGAAACCGAAAAAAACACGTCAAACTAGATCAAAATTCAAGGTAATGTTAACTAACTGATTACCTTAATAATTTCGCTGTTGTGTTCTCGGAATTCTTGCCAGAAGGTCAGACGGTGAATAAATAATATTACCTGAGCGGCATGGGGCGTTTGAGAGGGCAGATTCGTCGAAAAAGTACAGATTTTTGGAAGCAAAAGTCATAGATTTTGCACCACGATAATGCACTATCGTGGCTATCATTGTGAGTGAATTTCTTTTTCCAAAACTCAAATTACCTCTTTGAGGTACCCGTCGTGAATCGATAGAAGACATGAAAGAAAATTAGCGGCGAGAACTGAAGTCGATTCCGGAAAAAGCGATTGAAAAACGTTTTGAGGTTTCGATTATTCGTTGGCTTCAGTGTATTATTTCGGAAGGGATCTACTTTGAAGGCGATACAATAAATTTGGATGAAAATTAGATATTTTGTGTTTCATTAACCAATTCCCAGTACTTTCTTGACAGAATGTATATCATTGCTGCATCAAAAAGTCTCTCCCTTTCAGGCAGCCACTAGCAGCAAATCTTCTTCTTCTTCTTCAAGTGCCTCCTCCGCGTCGGAGGTTGGCAATCATCATAGCTATGCGGACTTTGGGGGCGGCTGCTTTGAAGAGTTCACCAGACGTGCATCCATACCATTCTCTCAGGTTTCGCAGCTATGATATCCTCCTTCTTCCAACGCTTCCCTTTCCTTGGATCTTTCCTTGAATTATCAACTGGAGCATGGTGTATCTCTCTCCGCGAGTTATGTGACCTAGATATTGTAGTTTTCTAATTTTAATTGTAGGTATGATCTTCATTTTTTTGTCCAGTCTTTCCAAAACATCGGCGTTGGAAACGTGTTCTATCCATGATATTCTTAGAATTCGCCGGTACACCCAATATTCAAAAGATTCCAATGTTTTTGTGGTAGTCGCATTCATCGTCCAGCTTTCTATTCCGTACAACAGAGTCGAGAATACGTGACATCTCGCCAATTATAACTTCAAATCTCTTGTGCATAATACTCTTTTCACTTTGTTGAAACTTGCCCTTGCCTTTTCTTTTCTAACTTTTATTTCCTGGAAATAGTCGTTTGTGGAATTGATTATTGTACCCAGGTATGTATACTTTTCCACTTGTTCGACCATCCATTAATGGTAACACTCTCTTCGTTTCGTGGAGTTTTCGATATTCTCATGAATTTGGTTTTTTTTTATGTTCATTGATAAACCGTATTCCTCGCCATACTCGACTATCTTGTTCATCAGTCTTTGAAGATCTTCTAGGTTCTCTGCTATTATGACAGTGTCGTCCGCATACCTGATATTGTTGATCGATATTCCGTTTACCTTTATTCCGGCTGTTTCTCCTTCAAGAGCTTTCTTCAGTATTTCTTCTGAATATGCATTGAAAAGGAGTGGTGATAATACACAACCTTGCCTCACTCCTCTTCTGATTTGAATTTCTTCCGAGAGATGATCGGTGATGCGCACTTTTACTCATTGTCTATAATAAAGGTTTGCAATTACTCCGAGATCATTGAAGTCAATATGTTTTGTTTTAATGACAGTCATAAGTTGTTTGTGTAGGACTTTGTTGAACGCTTTATTATAATCGATGAAACATATATACAAATCTTGGTTGACATCCATGCACCTCTGGATCAACACATTGAGCGAAAAGTGAGCTACGCGTGTTCCTAAGCCTTTGCTAAATCCAAATTGGGTTTCATCAATAATCATGTCTAATTTATGATATACGCGATTCTGGATGACTTTTAGGAGTAACTTCAACGTATGCAACATCAAACTAATTGTACGGTGATCAGCACATTCTCTGGCATTTGTTTTCTTGGGAAGACAGACAAAGATTGAGTTAAGCCAGTCTGTGGGTATGACACCTGACTTATATATTCCATTGAAGAGTTTCACCAATCTATCCATGTGTTTCGCGTCTATTATTTTCAATATTTCTATGGGGAGTTCGTCAGGTCTAGGGCTTCTTCCATTCTTCATTGTTTTCAGAGCGTATAATATTTCTTCTTGTGTGATATACGAACCTATTTCTTTTGGCGGGATTTCTATCTGGTCTAATTCTCGTTCATCAGTAAATAATTCTTCAATATACTCTCTCCATCTTTCAGTTTGGTCCTCTAGCCGTGTTATAGAGTTTCCGTTTTTGTCAAGGAGTATACTGGAAGGAATTTATCGTTTCAACCCTGCCAACTCTTTTACTTCTTTGTGTAGAATCGTACCTACTTTGCAAATCTTCGATCTCTTTACATTTTGCTTCGAAGTAGATTTCCTTGGCCTCCCTTATCTTTCTTCTGATCTCGTAGTTTATCTCCCTGTATTTGTGACGGTTAGTATTTTTGAAATGTCTTCTTTCTTCCATTAGTCCGGTATATTATCAGTCATCCAGTTTTCTCTCTTCTTTGTGTGGTTTGTCAATATCTCCTTGCATGGATAAAGCAGGCATTGCTTTAGTGATTTCCAATGTTCCTCAATATCATTGATGTTCATATTTATTGTATCGGGGTTTTCGTTCAACAGCTTCTGGAGTTTCCATTATTTCAGGTTTTTTGAGCATTTCCGTGTCTAGTTTGGGCATTTTTCTTTGCTTCTTTATATTTTTGAGTCTGAGTGAGACATTAGCGATGAGTTGATTGTGATCGGAGGAAAAATTTACTACGGGGTATGCTTTCACCTATTTAACTGAGTTACGGTACCTCTCATCGATCATGATATAGTCTATCTGGTTCCTGATGATTTTTTTTCGGTCTATCTGCGCCATGTATACAATCGTCTTTTAGGCAGTTTTAAGAATGTGTTAGTAATTATGAGATTATGCTCTTGGCAGAATTGCAATAGTCGATTCCCTTTTCCATTACGTTCCCCTAAACCATAATATCCTACATTCCGAGACAATTCAACATATCTGATATCCAAGTATACCTCCTGCGCAGAGTTACCTAGGTTCAATCCCCACAAAGTCGGTGCGATTTTTCGGATTCTGGGAATCGCTTGAGTATCCATCTTTCGGAGGAGATATAAAGCCGTTGGTCTTGTCTAACAGAGATGTATTAGACATTAAAGATCCCTTCCCTCGACATGGCAAAATTCCCGGGTTAGTGAGGTGGCAGAATTCCCTGGCGTGTCATTGGCCGAAAGGCGGAAATAGAGCACGTTAAAGGAATAACAAACATATCCAAGTATATTTATCGCATCCTAAAATTATTCACTCACCACGATTTTTTTAAAGCTTCAATATGTTCACAATTGAGAGATGCCGCAATAATCAAAAGGCGGCTGAATAATTGTATTGTATATTGTGATTCTTGTATTACGTGATACAGCATTTGAGATTCTATAGAAAAAAATATATATTTTTCGATATCTGTTTGTGTATGAATTTGAAATGTGCATTGAGAGACAACAACATTCTTTTTCATGAATCCTAAATATTTCAACTCGGTGACAATTTCGATGTCCTACCAACCTCAATACATAAATCGCTAGTTCTCGAACTAACCAATGTACGTCTTGTTAACATGATCATCGCCTTCATTTTAGTTAAATTCAACACACAACCATTCCTTTTAAAAGATTCATAGGACCGACCAAGTGCTTATTTCGTTTCAGCAATTGCAACCCCAATATTAGACGTCTACGTAGAAATCACACTATCGCCGACAAATAAATTGACAAAAAATTCAAACGGCTCAATTACGTGAACACAGCATCTTTTGCATTAGCTCTCTGTTGTATAAACAATGGGTATTTTTATGTGAACTTGTTCAGTCCTGCAATATTACGGCGATGAAAGGAGACCTACGAGGCCGGTTTGAAGTCAGTGACTTTTTGAATTTCCCGCTCAATTACTTCAAATGCAACAGAGCTGCCGTCAATTTTAATCTATCAGTACGAAACTTTCTAATTTTGAGAAAGCTACGTCGTGCAGTTGGTTTTTGATAGCCGATCAAAGCAGATAACCTCGTGAATTTTTACGAAATGGAAAAAAGTGAATTTCGTGTGCTGATTACTTTTTACGTAAAAAATCCGTCATTGAAAATAAAGAAAAAGAATTGATACTACGGGGTCCCGGCACCATGAATTTCAATGGTTAAGAAGTGGTTTACAGAGTTCCGTTGTGGTCGTACCAGCACTAGTGACGCCGAACATTCAGGTCGCCCAAAAGATCACGCAGGAAATCGTCGATAAAATCAATGAAACGATATTGGACGATCGGAGAACGAAAGTGCGTGAGTTGCCTCATGCTGTAGATATCTCAGCTGAACGGGTGCATCATATTTCATACGAACATTTGGACATGAAAAACTCTCCGCGATTGCTCACACTCGACCATAAGCGCAATCGAGTGACCACCTCAAAATAGTGTTTAGCGATGTTCAGTCGTAATCCGAACGAGTTTTTGCGCCGTTTTGTCACATGGATCCATCACAATACGCAAGAGACCAAGGAACAATCGAAACAGGACCAAAGAACGCCTAACAGAGTCTATCAGCCAACAAGGTCATGGTCATAGTTTTTTGGAATGTAGGCGGTGTAAAACGATCTCCGGCGAATATTATTCAAAGCTTTTGAACAGATTTGATGTTGATTTGAAGCAAAAACGGCCGCATATGGCGAAAAACAAAACGCTGTTTCATCAAGACAATCCACGTGTGCACACTTGTCTAGTGACGATGGCCAAAATCCACGAATTGGGGTACGAACTGCAATCCCATTCACCACGAATGAAGAAGTCATTACAGAAACAAACGCGTATTTTGAGAACCTTGAGAAAAGCTATTATTCGGAGGGAATAAAAAAGGTAGAAAACAGCTGGACTAAATGTATCGAGCCAAAAGGTGATTATGTAGAGAAAAAAATGTTTATTTGAGGAAAGAAATTTGTTTTATTCAACAGGTTACTGACTCATCAAACCGCCCTTGTATCTCGTCATCAAATACACATGTACTCATTTTGTGTGTGTTGGAGTTCATAAACAGACGTGCTCAGTGTGTGGGATTGATTTTGCTGATAAATTGATGGCTAAAGCAAAAAAAAAGTTCTCAGAAGAGTGTCAGTGTAACTACTTTATCAAAAAAAATTCGAGGTCGCCAAATCCACTATATACACCATTAGAAATAAAGAAAGAAAAATTTCGGAAGTAGTTAATCACAGTTTAAAACCAAGCAAGATCAAGTAGTGTACTCTGAGAAAAGCTAAATATCCCTTCGAGGAAAACAAACTCTACAAACGGATTGAGAAGCAAATTGAATGAAACTCCTGTTTCGGGGGAAATGCTCAAAAGCAATGTTCTACATTTGTATGAGAAGTTGATGTCACATAACGAAAAATTCAATGCAAAAGATAGATGGTTGCAACGTTTCAAACGTCGATATGGATACGATTTTTGAAAATCGCAGGTGAAAAACTGTTCTCGCAACGTGAGTTAGTTTATCCATTCATAAAAGAACTGTCGAATATTATGACCACACTCAAATTTAACTGTTCAACAAATATATAACTAAGATGACTCTGGTTTATACTGAAAACTTCCACCTGTTAAGACTTATGTTTTGATTTCTGAAAAGACCGCCCCTGGTTTGAAATTAGCGAAGCAACAAATAACTTTCCTAGAATGGATCAATGCATCAGGTGAACACAAGTTAACAACGTTGATGATCAGAAAAGCAAAGACACTTAGACGGTTTGAAAGTTCAATAATCCTCTCGTCTATGAAATGAGTTATTCACATATTTATTTCGACATTTTAATTTAACAAAGTACTTACAGGTTAAAATTTTCTTGAAAAATGAAATTCTCCTATCAAATCCATCCTTCTGTAAAATAGTGCTCCATCCCATCCATTAGCGGAGGAGTTTAAAACACCTAACGGTGAGTCACAGGCGATTTCCACGCAAAAATTGGACAGAAGCTCGGTATAGAGACCACAAGGATTGGAAATTTTGGGTTGGGACAGCGAAATGAGAGAGGACAGATGTTGTTGAAGTTCCTTGAGAGAGAAGAGCTATACTGTCTACAAACTTTCTTTAAAAATCAGACACAAAGAAAATGGGCATGGAAGAGTCCAGATGGCAGCAGCAAAAATGGAATTGATTATATTTAGTGCTCTCGAAGGGACGTTTGTAAGGATGAGTCTGTACTTAGCCGCGTGGAAGCAGGGAGCGACAGAATAGTCCGTGCAAAATTTTCTATAAACATGCAATTAGAAAGAGCCAAGACAGTTTCAAAAACCCCTCGCCCAACGACAGCGGAGTTAGAAGGCCGAAAAGATGAATTTCAAAAGAACCTGTCGCAAATGAATTTGTCTACTGACCTGAACGAAATGTGCAATATTATCTGATGGACTAATTACTTCCTCAAAGAAAGGAGAATTCAAAATTCAAAACTGTCCCCTCCAATGCTAGCTCTTAAAGAAAGGAGACGGAACATAAACAGGGAATCTCAAGAGTACGATGAGCTAAACAAGATTATAAAGAAGGCAATACGTAGAGATGGTAGAAACAGACAAACATAAATGGTGGAGTAGGCAATAGAAGATAACATAAATTTAAGAACACTCAGAAAGAATCTTTCAAAAAGAAAAGTTAGAATACACAAGTTGAAGGACGCCAACAATAATGCAATATATGAAAAAACAAAAATAATGAACATAATACAAGACTTCTACAAAGAGCTATATTCTAAAAAAGTTCCTGCCGCATCACGGGGGGGACCACGCACTGATAAAGTTTTAAATGTGGGTTCAGAAGTCCTGCCGGAAGGTACAAGATGTGAGGTCAGATCCGCAATCAACCAGATGAAGAGTAGAAAGAGCCCAGGAGAGGACCGAGTCACCGCTGAAATTCTCAAAAAGGGAGGGAACCAGCTGGAGACAGCTCTCTGCATGCTGTTCAACAAGTGCCTTGAAGAGGGAAGAATTCCTGGGAAGTGGAAGAATGCCGAAGTGGTCATATTATACAAGAAGGGTGATGCAGCTTGCATAGGCAATCACCGACCGATCAGCTTTATTAAGTCCTCTACAAGTTGCTGACGAAAATACTAACCAAGAGGTTAACGAAGAAATTAGATTTTTACTAGCCGAACGAGCAAGCGGGTTTCAGGAGCGGTTTCAGCACAATTGACCATATTGATTCACTGCGAACTTTGGTGGAGAAGTGCAACGAGTATTATATGCCACTCAGCTTGGCCTTTGTGAACTATAAAAAAGCTTTTGACAGTATCGAGGTCTGGGCAGTGCTGGAAGTTATGAACGAAGCGCGAATAGACTCAAGGTATACAAATTTAATTAGAGAAAAGTACAACAATGCCAAACCTGCAAGTCACTCTTAATGAAGACTGGAAGACGGAAAAAATCTCTTTAATGAGAGGGGTGAGGCAGGGTGATACCATATACCCGAAGCTATTTACCCTTGCACTCGAGTACGCCATGAAGGAGCTGAACTGGGAGGAAAGAGGAATAAATATAGAGGAAAGAGGAATTAACATAGATGGATCTTACTTAAACCATCAGCGTTTTGCTGACGATATTGTGTTGATTCACACAGACCCCATGGAACTGGAAACCATGCTCCAACAACTAAATGATGCATCCAAGAAAGTCGGCCTTAAGATGAACCAAAATAAGACAGAAGTCATGACCCGTTCGCCAAATATAATTGTGCTGGAAAATTTATTGAGAACGTAAAAGACTATGTCTATCTTGGTACAAAATCCAGCTTGGCAGCGAAAATCAAACGGTAGATCTAAACAGAAGAGTAGGACTTGTCTGGGCAGAATTCAGCAACCTAAAACACATTGTCAGAGGCAGGAAGTTACCAATAAATCTCAAAAGAAAGGCCTATAATGCGTGTGTCCTACGGGTTATGACATATGGTATAGAGACCATTACACTGACAAGAAATGGGCGGAAAAGCTGAGAGTGACACAAAGGGCAATGGAGCGCTGCATGCTGGGCATAACGATCCGTGATCGAGTCAGGAATGAGTTCATACGACAAAATACTAAGGTTGAGGATGTAGTGGCGACTGCTACCGGGCTGAAATAGCGATGGGCGGGACACGTGACGCGTAGCAGTGACGACAGATGGACCAAGCGGCTGGTGGTTTGGCGACGCAGCGTAGCGTGGGAAGGCCCCAGACAAGATGGCGAGATGACATCTGGAGGATCGCGGGGAGAGAGTGGATGCAGCTCGCCCAGGACCGCTCCGCGTGGAAGGGGAAAGAGGAGGCCTACGTCCAGGACTGGGTGTCTACAGGCTCATGAAGAAGAAGAGCTTTCTCTTTTTTACAGATACTTTCATGGAAGATGCTCTGAGTAACTTTCTACGCTTGTTCCACCGCTTGTTTCTATTTTAAGGCAAACAAGGCAAACTCTTGCCAATCACCCATTCGTGGTTGAAATACAGACACCAGAACGTCTCTATATCAGAATTCCATTTTTCATAGAACGGCAAAACTCTGGAACTTCCTTTCATGTAACGCATTTCCTCATGACTATAACCTGTTAGCATTCAAGCGAAATATTAACCGTATATCCTTTTCAGGTACTCGCAGTGTTGTCAAGACATAATAGGATTTGCTTCCTTACGCGAGTAACTTTCAGATGAAAAAAAAAATTTCGTCAAATTTATGGGTGTGATAACACCCCTCATTCAATCTGAGGATCAGAATGAGTTGAAATTTTATTACAGAAAAAACTTTCTCAGCTCAGTTATATCCAAAGGTAATAGACTAGCAGATGCTCTTAAGACAATAACATTGAAAGATGGTTTTGTACATTGCATACGGCTTAGGAACGACTGGAAAGAGCAAACATAGTAAAATGAAGATGATAAAAGTTTAACTTTAGCTAGGCTTCGGGAAATTTGGAGACAAAATGTACCAGAAACCGTGACTAACTATACTATTGACTTGTTAAATTCAAAATTCCCACTCCAAAGCTACTGCAGCTATCAAAATTATTTCAAAATGGGTAGAACAAAAAAATATCGATGTCAGCGACGTGATGACTTTGAAACGAATTCATGATAGAGCATTCATTGCAAATTTTCACAAAAACAATTCAAACTAAAAGAGTTTGAGACAACCCTAAATATAGTTCCACCATTCAATATTGCATGAACATTTGGCTGTCAAAAATATTTGTTCGCGCTGGATCCCACACAACTTAACAATTTCTCAAAAGATTGGTGCAAAGAAATGTTGAAAAAATTCGACTACGGTGCTTCAAAAAACGTTCACAAATTCATTACAGGCAAAGAATCTTGGATATATGCGTACGAGCCCGAAACTAAACAACAATCGACAGTATGGGTCTTTCATGCTTGGTAGGAGTGCAGTCTTAAGAAGCAATGCCAACTCAAGCTCTCTAAATTACAAAGAACAGCCTGCATGACGATTACTGGAGCCTTCCGCTCTATACCCATTGCGGCTATGAAACTGATATTGGGAATTGCCCCTCTTCATCTGGTGATAATAGGAGTGGCTAGAATGGCTTTCTACAGATTCCATCATCTTTGCCGTAATGAAACGGGTAACTTCGGCTTTGTGCCAAGTCTTACAGTCTGAAATCGAGGACAAGTGCTGAGTATGAGGTCCAACATAACAACACCTAAAACCAACATGGAGAGGCCATTCCAGATCATCATTCCCGAAAGACAGGAATGGATCAGCTCCAAGGACCGTCTACTTGAGGGTGTACCTGTTGCTACACGGATGGCTCAAAAACTGAGATAGATGTTGGAGCTGGTGTTTATGGTCGACGTACCGCCAAGAAACAGTCGATCTATCGTGGTGGGCATGCGACTGGTTTCGAGCAGAAATATTCGCCATTGACCACTGTGCTAACCTTTTTCTTGCGGGGGATTAACAAATAGGTCAATTAAAATCCTCGCCGATAGCCAAGCTGCACTGAAAGCATTGGCATCCGATACCTGTACGTCACTTATGGTGCAGAAATGTCGCTCCACCATTGCCAAACTAGGGGAGCGGAGCACGCTCCGTCTAATATGGGTTCCTGGTCACTCGGACATTGAGGGAAATGAGAAGGCGGACTCATTGGCCGCTCGAGGAACTAACCTGGAGTTCATAGGACCGGAGCCTTAGCAAGGAAATCCGCTGGAAACTGCAAGGATGGAAAACAACCGATGGCTGGACGTGAGGGTACGTGAGCATTGGATGAGTCTCCCAGGTATCAGACACGCTCGACGTTCCATAAGTGAACCTTCCACTGCAAAAGCCAAGGCCTGGCTTAAACTCTCTAAGTTGGAACTGAGAGTTTTAACTGCCATACTAACGGGGTACTGTCGCCTCAGGAAACACTTAAATAAAAATTAGGATTGATTGAGGATCCTTCATGTAGGCTTTGTGAAGAAGATATAGAATCAATGGAACTTATTATGTGCGAGTGCCCAGCTGGGGATAGGGTCAGGATGGAAGAACTTGGATCTAGCAAACTGAAGTTAACTGAGCCTATTAAGCTCTCACCCACGAAACTCGTATCCTTTCTGAGAAGGATGGAGCTCGTGAATGAAATTTAGGATACAGTGTGCCACAATAGACCACTGGGTCGTAGTGGCCGGGCTGCTTGGCAGCCCTCACTCAAATAATAATATCTATCTATGGGTCTTTCAAGACGAGCCAAAACCAACAAAAGTTGTTTGTGCACGAAGCAAATGCTCACTTGTTTTCTCAGGAAAACCGGACATATCGCCACCATGGCATTAGAGCAACGTAGAACAGTCAATTCTGAAGGGTATTCAACCATTTGTTTGCAGAGAGTGTTCGATGAGTTGAGGAAATCAAATCGAAGAACTAAAATTATTCTGCATCATGACAATGCAAGTTTACATACATCAGCGCATACGATGGAGTATTTGAACACCCAAAACATTGAATTAATGAGCCATCCACCTTATAGTTCTGATTTGGCTCCTAACGACTTCTTTTTGTTTGCGCGCATCAAGAAAAAACTGCGTGGGCAACGATTTTCGACTTCAAAAGAGGCAGTTGAAGCCTTCCAAAACCATGTTTTGGAAATATTTCATTCGGAGTGGCAAAAGTGTTTCAAAAATTGGTTTAAACGCATGCAAAAGTGTATCGATCTTCATAGAGAATACTTTAAAAAACAATAAAGCTATTTCCCTAAGTTACTTGTTTTTTTGTCAGACGCAAAATTTAAAAGGCAACCTACGTATGTATACAAACTGTCAAAATGTATGAGTATATGTATGTGTGTACATCCCTAATAAAAATTGAAGAATAACGTATACAGTACAACCTCTCTTATCCGAATCTTATGGGACCGGGGCTTGTTCGGATTACTGAATATTCGGATTATCGAGGTAATTGAAATGAAATAGTAAAGGAAAGACAGGGCTGAAAAATGTGAAATATTTATTGAAATAGGTGAAATATTTATCGAAAACGTGAAAAAAACTCAAAATTGTGGTGATTCACAGAAAAACATGAAAACATAACTACATATTCTTAAGAAAGTGATACATTTCACAGATCTTTTTTTAGGTTCTGAAGAAGTTTTGGACCTTTTTCTGTTTTAACGAACGAAGATAAGAATCAATCAATTCAATCAATTTATTCAATAATAATATTTGGTGCTGAGGGATATCATTCTCTGTGGGATACCATTCCAAACATTTGTTGAAACACAAGAGAGCTTCTTTATGTTTCACTAAATTCATGGTGACTTCGCCTTCTTCAAGTTCTTTTGTATCCTCGTCACTTTCTATGCTGTTGATTATTTCAACTTCAGAGAGATAATTCTCATTATCTCGTACAACCCATTCTTCAATGTCTTCAGTTGTTAATTCTCAACCAGATACATTTGTTAGCACATCTGTCATCATGCGTAGATCGCGATTTTTCTCTTCTTTCTCTAGCAAAATTTTTCCTCTTAAATGTGAAAGAGGCAACAGGTCACCTGCGTCATAATCATCATCTTTTGTGGGCCATAAATTCTTCTATGATTTCTGAATTAACTCTTGGGACACAGATGACCAGGCCCTTTCAACAGAAAACACCACTTGTTTGAGGTCCAAATGCTTCAGTAACTGCAAAACGTTATTGTCTTCTTGTCCAACAATATTCAGTAGCAAAGATTTTCGATAATGCAATTTCACATTCTGTTGATACATCGGTTGTAATAATGGAGTACAATTAGGAGGTAAAAACATGACCTGCATATTTCGGTACTCACTGATTAATTCATCTTCTCTTGGATGTCCAGGAGCATTATCTAATAGGAGCAGAGCTTTTTGTGGCAATTTCAGCTCGTTCATTTTATTTTTAACATCAGGAATAAATTGTTTGTGGAACCATTAATGAAAAAGTTCTCTAGTTACCCACCCTTCTCTTTGACCTTTATAATAAACAGGCAAATTGGAGCAGTTCTTGAATGCTCGCGGTTTGTTGGCTTTTCTGATGACCAACTATTTCATTTTATGAGATACTGATGCATAAGAGCATGGCATGAGTGTAATATGGCCCTTACTCATCTTCCGACCTGGAGCTGCATTTTCAGCAGCATGGCCTAGTGTTTTATTTGGAAGAGTTAGCCAAAACAACCCACTTTCATCTGCGTTGTAAACTTGATCTGGCACTGGATCCATCTCCCGTTTTTTTTGAAGAAATTTATTTTTAAATGGTTCTACCGCACTAACGTCTGAGGACAATTTCTCCTGACATGGTAAGTTGTCGAATTCCATGTCTTTTTTTGAATTATTCCAACCATACTTGACTTGCCTTGAAATCATCTCTACCTGTTATACTGGTGTAAAAAATCTTGCTTTCTCACATATGAGATCACCAGATAAAGGTGTATGTCGAGATCGTTCTTGTAAGAACCAAGTGTATAGAGCATTTTCAACATTTGGATTTTCACTAGTTCTGACCGTACGCCGTTTCCCAGGACCAGAATCAGAAGATATAAAATTCTCAATTAATTTTCTTTTTTTCTTTAAATCGCATACTGCAGATTTTCCAATTGAGTGTATTCTGGCCAATTTAGAAACACCTTTCCATTATGTAATTCTTTCAAAATTTCGCATTTTTGCTGCAATGTTAACGTTTTATGTCGACGCAACATGATTAGTACGGATATCAGGCGCTGAATGTGAGAAGAGAATCTAATCTGCACAAGTAAAGCGAGTATTCAGACAAGATATTGCAAGTTCGGACACTTTCAATCGATGAAATTATTGACAACGTTCGGATTATAGAGGTAAAAAATAAATTGTGCGAATTATAGATAGAGGTGGGTGATTTCAAAGTTTCGTTGTTCGGATTATTGGATGTGCGGATTAGAGTGTGTTCGGATTAGAGCGGTTGTACTGTATGTGTTTTTTTAACTGATTCATACATTCAAGTGAACATGTCGAAGGTCCGAACAGCCTACAATTTTTCCATGATCGCGAATATACTGTCTTTTTGAAGAATCTAAAGATGCCATAAACATTTTGGATCTATCTATCATAGTTTCCGTGGCGATGATTTTAAAAATTTGTCATTTTTAGACAAACATTCGATAAATTAAAACGGTCTTCTGAAAATATGTTCGCGTAATATCCAGTGGCGTACTCAATTTTTTCCATGTTACAGTTTTCGAGATATTGGCTTAACTTGGCTGTTTTTGAAAATAAACACCCTGTATTTTTCTTCTTCATTGTTTGCACTCAACGCGAGCTTTTCAAAAATATGTTATTAGCAACGGAAAGTTAATTGAATGCTCATTCTTTGAAAAATCTTCATTGCAAGGAATAGACTTCACTATGTTATCCCATAAAATTTGCTCGTGGCACGACGCAACAGCCGTATTTATCTTGCTTTTCCTAACAGTTTCTAATCTGCCTTTCAATATTCATTATCAGAACCGACCACTCATTTGATACTATATTTTCCATTGTTTTGATTTAAATTATTTGTTGAATGCATGAATTCAACACTGATATGAAGATATATTATTCATATTTTCTGAATCATACTCATCATTGCGATAAGAAAATTCTTTTTATTTAAGCAAAGAAAAATCCGACTTCAATAGTTTCTCATGGACAATATCAATAGAGGCTAAAGCAGGGGTGCTGAAACGGTCGATCGCGAGTGCTTTTTGAGTATATCTCGAGAAGAAAAAAATATTTAATAAGTAGGTAACTAAAGTACAAAAATTTATTAAGTAATAAAATAACACTCTGCTAGCGGCAAAAGGCAGCTTTATCAAAGGAACGCGCAGTACTTGCCAAAGAAGAGCCGCTTTTCTAGAAATTTCGACGGCGCGTTTGACGGGAACATTCGAGACTTTCGTTATCGCCGATATAAATGTTGGGCCTGCAGGAATTGGAGTCATTCTGAAATGTAAATTGAAGGCAATACTACGTCGATACAAAGTTTATTATTAAATAGTACAAAATGAGTGCAGCGAAGAAATCTGAAACGTATCATTTTAATAACGATTGGGAGGAAGAATTTTTCTTTTGTATGATGAAGGATAGGTGCATTTGTCTTATTTGTCGTGCGTCAGTTGCAATACCTAAGCGTGGTAACTTAGAAAGGCATCATAAAACAGTTCATAAAAACTATGAAAAGGATTTTCCGTCACAGAGTGAATTAAGAGAACGAAAAGTACGTGATTTGATATCTTGTTTGAAAAAAGAACAAACCATGTTCACAAGACCAGCCAAACTATCAAAATCTGCTAAGATCGCGTCATTTAAAATATCTCATATATTGGCCAAACACAAGAAACCTTTCGAAGGTGGATCGGTTGTGAAGGAAGCATTTATTGAAGTGGGTGATACTTTATTTGGAGATTTTAAAAATAAAACAGAAATCATATCTGCTATTGGAGAACCTCAGTTATCTCATCCGACAGTCACAAGGCGTATTGAAGTCATGAGTCAGAACATGGCAGATAAACTAAAACATGATATCATGAAATGTACATACTTTTCTTTACAGTTCGACGAATCCAGCAATATGACAGACACTGCCCAGCTGTGTATTTTTATTCGGATGGTATTCAATGACATGTTGGCTAAGGAAGAATTTTTTACTATCATTCCTCTGAAGAGGAGAGATCTTCGTGGCGAAGATATATATGACGTTTTCTTCAATTTTGTAAAAAACTACAAGCTACCAATATATAAATTAGTGTGCATTACAACCGATAGAGCACCAGCAATGACGGAAAACATAAACGGTTTTGTGGCATTGTGACGAGCTAATGAAGATTTCCCTTCATTTATTTCATTCCATTGCATTATACATCAACAAGTTTTGTGTTTAAAAGTTTCAAACACGGAGGAAATTATGGGCATTGCAACAAAAATTGTGAATTCCATCCGTGCACGTAGCTTGCAACGGCGGCTCTTTAAGTTGCAGTTGGAAGATAGGGAGTCAGCTGAGCACACTGATTTAGTTCTTCACGAGGACGTCAGGTGGTTGAGTCCTAGAAAGGTTTCAAGAATTATTGCCCGAAATAACAGCTTTTCTAGACGAAAGAGATTATGACGAAAATGGCTGATTGATTTGGCATATTTGACTGACATCAAAATGCACTTAAACACCATTAACTTGGAGCTTCAAGGGAAATCAAAAACTAATATTGAGATGATTAGTGCAGTAAACGCATTCAGAAGTTAATTGCAATTTATAATAGATCAACTGAAAAGAAAAGATCTAACACATTTTCCGTCTTTGAAATCAAGGATTCCTCAGTTGAATTATGATACGTATGAGGCTGAATTATCAAATGTTGTAGGACAATTCGAAATGCGTTTTTATGATTGCAGTAAATTTCAAGTAAAAAACGTTGAAGAATTAGCTACAGAAATAGCAAGTCAGTTTAATATGAACTCATGTTCTGTTGAAAATGAGTTGGTGTAGAGTATATCAGATATACATCTCAAAGCTACAGCATCTGATACAAATTTCTGGTGCTTTATATCTGAAGATATATATCCGAATCTAAAGCAAATCGCCTTTCAACTGACGACAATGTTTGGGTCAACTTACTTGTGCGAGTCTGAATTTTCTGAAATGAAGTCAAAATATCGCAATCGACTAACTGACGATCATATGTCATCATACTTGCGATTAGCACTCAGTGGTTACGTACCATCTTATGAACAGTATGCTGAGGACATGCAGTGCCACGCTTCAACATCCAAAGTCACTGCTTAGTTAAGTTTAACACCATATGTAACTCTTTTGTTTTGTAACAATCAATAAACTCGAAATTTTGAATAACTATAAGTTTTTTCATTGATGTTATAGAGAAGAACCTAACTAAACCTAACCCAAACCTTGACTAAAATAATGTATATTGCGCGAAAAGCTAATATCTATATATGCTACGGTACACCCTACCTAGGTAAGAAGGTAGGTAAGGTGTATCATGTATGTACGACAACCCTGCATTACACATACTTGCAGCCACTTAGCAGTCGATCGTAAGTAGTTTAAAAATATTGAGGTAGATCGCCAGCAGTTCAGGTTTGAGCACACCTGTGCTAAAGGACCACTAGAAGCATATGGGGAACGGGTTTATCAATCAATTTCAAATTTTAGAATTAAAATGAATATTGTTCTACAATATACAATTGTTCTCAGAGCGGTACACTTCCGATTATACCGACTACAATTTTACTATTTCAAATGGCATGATGTACTTTTTAACTTTTTTTATTAAAGGGGATCCTTTTTCGAGCATTCTTTGGTGTTTGATCACTTATCTGTTCATTGTTAGTATTCATGAGTCCCATGTTAAGTTGACCAGCTGTGTGGGTGGGATTTCTCAGTGTTTGAATTCTTAAGAACCTATGTTGAGCAGCAGTTGTTGATCGATGACGACCAGTATATTGCTCCCTGACGTTACTAGATTGGTTATAACGAATCCACGAGTGACTAATAATAGACAGTCTCGAATGCGGTTGCAACAGTTCAATTTTACCACACAGGTGAAATCATAATTGAATTGCTAGGCGAAAGGGATAATTAAAATATACACAAACATATGAAACCGCTGTAGAAGAAAAACTTAGACACATGGTATAGCGATCAGAAGGAATTCAGATGCAAAAAGTGATGCTGTATAAAAAATAAAAAATATCATAAAATGTGCGTGACTAACATTTTTTTGATGTGTGTAGTTCGAGCTCACCTTCATTTAATCTGAATGTCATTTATCATGCCAAACTAACAACCATTAATTGTACGGTGGGAGTTTTAGGATCAGGGATGTTGGTGACATGAAATGAATCAATAACTTCATTAGTAATTTTGAATATTTTTTAGGGAAAAATATCGTATAAATAGTAATTACCAAAATACTAATAATTACAATTTGCAAAAATAACAAAATAAAATTTTTAAAACAGTTTTGGTTATAATCCATTGTAATCATATACTTCGACAAGCAGAGTAAAAATAGGGTTTGTCATGCGCTAATAGAAGAAAAGCAGCCAACCAGATAATTTTTCACATTTTTGATGTTAATATCATTTTTTTGGTCACTTAGAAAATTCATAAAAAATAGGAATAAACCAAAGAAATGTAGTAGGTACGTGAGGTATATCTTCCTTATCATTTTCATCTTTTTGATTTGGGATGTTTTCTGAGGGAATTTGGAATATGTTTCCTATACCTTACACATCTTAAGTCATTTTACTTAGTTTGGGCCGCCACCGAAAGTTCATATGGAACAACCGGCACAAAATGCGAAGCAAGTTTTCATTATTTCATACGAAAATATGTTAAGTCGATTTTATTTCAACAAATGAATCATGAGACAAAAAGTCAATACATGCGAATTCGATATACAAATTACATTACCCGCTGCTATAACTTTTTCTGTAGAACCATGAGATGCTCACCTCAACAATAATTTATTGGGTAGATGCTACTGCTTACAAGCACAAGTCAAAAATGAATGAATGATGAAATTCGAAACAGTCCGGCTATCCTTGAGTTTTGTTTAGTGTTGTGTTGTTAGCGTAATATCAATGATAACGGCTGATGTATTGGTAGAAAACAGGGAGGGGCACTGTTTGAACAGATTGAATAATAAACAATCGTTTGCAACCTTCTAATCTAATATTAATCTCTTGGACAGGACCGTACAAATCGAAACTATATTATGCAATAAGATGTCGCAGTTATACATGTAGTTTTTGAAATCGGCAGCGGTTCATGTGTATAGCAAAAAAAATAAATCGATTGATTGATGAATGGAAACCACAATTGAAATAATTTGAAAAATTTAAATTTCAAAATATTTAATACTTCAAGTATGAAGTCCGCCACAGAACACTTTTTGGTACCTACAAATTAACGCCACCATTATGGTTAGGTTGGGTTACGCTTCCGTATGAACTCCTATATCACGATCAATATACAGGGTGCTTCAACGAAAACTAAACAGAGGCTATATCTACCAAGATATTCATTTTTTATCAAAACGCAAAAACAGGTCAATTTTTGTTTCAAGAGGGACATCTTTAGGGGTACAAAACTTGCCTGAAATATCAACCCCCTAAGCGGGGGTTGCAATCCTTGATCATTTTAAATAGGGAAGATGTGTCGAATGATAACTCAAAAGGAAGGTGGTATCTTTGTCTACATCGCCTTGAACGAATTTCCATTTTTAATTGAAAACTATAAGAGATACAGTGTGAGCAACTGGAAGATAGGAAAGACTATTTCCCTGAGACTATTCAAGTTTCAATGAAGTAAAATGGAACAGCTCCATGCTGATCAATGGCATCATCAAGAACCATCCTCATCTCGAATTTCAACCCCTAGAGCGGGGGTGACAACCTCTGAAAATTTCAGTAGCTCACTCTGTATCTTCTTCAGTTTTCAATCAAAAATGAAAATTCGTTCACGGGGATGCAGACAAAGATAATACCTTCCTTTTGAGGTATCACTGGACCCATCTACCCTCTTCCAAATTTTCAAGTGTGGGCACCCTGCTCTAGGGGTTGAAATTTGAGACGAATGGTGATGGTACTTTGGTCTGAATGATGATTTTTTGCACACTTGATCAGCATGGATCTAGTTTCATTTTACTTCACTGAAACTTGAATAGTCTCAGGAAAT
This sequence comes from Cryptolaemus montrouzieri, assembly GCA_013387265.2. Classification (NCBI taxonomy): domain Eukaryota; kingdom Metazoa; phylum Arthropoda; class Insecta; order Coleoptera; family Coccinellidae; genus Cryptolaemus; species Cryptolaemus montrouzieri. The sequence continues at coordinate 32,026,482 of JABFTP020000124.1, read as the reverse complement.
AGTCTTCCCTATCTTTCAGTTGCACACGCTGTATCTTTTACAGTTTTCAATCAAAAATGGAAATTCGTTCAAGGCGATGTAGACAAAGATACCACCTTTCTTTTGAGTCATCACTCGACCCATCTTCCTTATTCAAAATGTTCAAGGATTGCAACCCACGCTTAGGGGGTTGATATTTCAGGCAAGTTTTGTACCCCAAAAGATGTCCCTCTTGAAACAAAAATTGACCTGTTTTTGCGTTTTGATCAGAAATGAATATCTTGGTAGATATAGCCTCTGTTTAGTTTTCGTTGAAGCACCCTGTATATATAAGCCTTGATAAATGAGAAATCCCAGTTTCTCTAGCTTGGATATTTCCAACGTTGCAACTACTTTCTGCATAAATACAATTTTATTGATCCCGATTCACAAACATAACCTAACCATTAAATTTTTGCTGCGGTGCACGGCCCTCTCTATACAAGGCCAGAGCTGCTGAGAATTGGCAACAATGCTAGCAGGGCTATTGACGGCCCGTACCGAGTGCGCATCATGCGAGCTATTGTTTACAGTTGGTTGAAGCACGTTAAAGATATTTCGTATTTTATTCGTTTTCAGAAGTTTTAAGCATTGTTTAAACAATCTACAGTTTTCATTGCAAACTGTATTCATTTGAGTGTAACTTCACTTCAAGTTTTGAATAATCCGGTGCTTATTCATCGGTATATGGTGTCAGCCTAGTTCTGTTTAGTTTTCGTTTCGAGACTCTAAACATGCCGAATACTTGTGTAGTGCCAGCTTGTAAAGCAATTATAAATCGCAAAACGAAAAAGTATCAGTGTTTAATTTTCCAAAGGATGACTTGCTGAGAAATACTTGGATGAAGAATATTCCCAGAAAAAACTGGACTCCTGGTTGTTTGTAAAAAACATTTTGAACCTCGTTTTATTTTAAAAGAAGAGAAGTATGTGGATACGACAGGCCAGGAAAGAGTTATTTCTAGATCGAGGTATACACTGGTACCTGGGGCAGTTCCCACATTATTTCTCAATTTACCTTGTTATATAAGCAAGAAATTGCCAGAAGTATGGAAAGACCCTGCTGTCCGAAAGAAAATGTTCTTACAAAGAGAGGAACAGGAAATCGAACAATGACTATATGGAGACATTATTAACGACTCTACAGTGTTCTTAGACAATTTTAGGCAAAAAATGGATTTACAACAGTGGAAGTGTGAAGTTTTAAGTGATAAAGTTTGTTTTTATCAGGTTGATTTGGAAAATATGCCAATGGTACCTGTCTGTATTATAGTGAAAGATAGTTTGAGTATAGAGGTATGTACAAAGAAGTGTTATATATCTTAAGAAAATTTGGATTGGGTTCTTAATGGTGGTGGCAAAATTAATAGATAGTCTCAATTAGAAAATATATCAATTAGATACAAGTATGTTAAGGGATGTGATGAACTTCAACTCAGCGTAGTCACAAAATGAGGATGATTCAGATAATTTCAAATATTTGAATGATTTGAATAGGGAGGGCTTTCTATTCCATCTGATACAGTGCTTTTACTTGGTAAGCATATATATTATGTAATGGATCATTTAATATCGAAAAAATTTGAAATGGATTTATAAAATGCGAAAATAAGCGTAAACTCCTCAGTCAATTAACAATTAAAATTTTGGTTTTACTCTCTTCAACACCAGGCTATCCTCCCAAATATATTATAATAACTGTGTTTATGGTTTACAGTTTACGGATGTTGTATATGAAAATATGTCTAACATAAATATATATATATATATATATATATATATATATATATATATATATATATATATATATATATATATATATATATATATATATATATATATATATATATATTCTTTTGAAAAGAAAGGATTTACAAAAATTCGAATAATTGTATTTACAATAAATGCTTATAGCTATAATTTTGGTGAGTGTCAGAAAAACACAATCGTAAAAAACAAGCGAATAAATAGAATACCAGCAGAAAAAAACAGACCATTCCCGTTCCTTAATCAGGCATCTAAACTCGCATCATGTGTCCTACGATTGCCCCTAAAGTGTGAGCACAGGAAATGTAACAGGGAACCATACTATCTGGCGTATTATTCAGTAAACGAGTGAAAAAACCTGTGAAAAAAAACTCGTTTCCCTGTCGCTATTGCACTAACAATAGCTTGTCTGTTTATGTAGTGTTAGTGTCGTATGTACAAAAAGAGTACCAAAAATTTTTCTGCTTAGCAGCTTCATTCTCTCATTGTCATCTTGCACTCCATGATTTCCAGGACTTCTTCACGAAGACAAGGGTGAAAAGGAAGGGGGATTGGGACTGGAAAAATCTGTAACAATGGAAAAAGAAAACCAGCAGAAAAATATTTCATCAAAACATACCTAACTCTTATATGTCTAAACTCACTTGAATCTAAGAACTTAACTAATGCTCCTCTGTTTTTCAACAGGGAACATCTCATACACCTTTTGGGAATGAAGCCCTACATGGGTGTAGTCCTTGCCTTATCAACATACACCATGGAAAAAAACACTAAGGGGGAGCAAAAAAACTAATTTCCTAAATAGACTTAAAGTTCTCTACCCAGTTGATGAAATTATCTGAAACAGAATGAATTTCTTGAAAACCACCCGTATAATGGTAAATAGGACAATCGAGGACTAAATGTCTTATTGTTTCTTCAGCTGCGCCCATTCACATGCCTGACTTTCTACAGTATTCCATTTGAACAACATACTACTATTACGACCATGTCCTGTCCTGAGACGATTTAATGTAGATCAATTTTTCCTACTTATATCGAAACCTTGGAAGGATCCTCTATGAGAACTTTATTAAAAACATCAACTTCCTGCCATTCAATTTTCCAAAGATCAACAGCCTTCACCCGTGTACGCAAAAGTCAATCGACCAAATAGGTTTCCTAGATTTCAATCTCAGGTTAGGTGGATTTTGAAGATCGTGTATTATCGGAAAAACTTATCCCAAGACGATTTAAGAGCTAATTTCCTGCGAATATGGGAAGGAACTACACAACGAAAATTTGACCCCCTATAACTCCGAAATGAGTACTTCGTTGGAAAGGTACTGCAATTTTCTCTTCGAATTTGGTATTTTCGAAATTCAGAATCATCATACAGGGTGTCCCGAAGCAGGAACATTGGAAAATGTTCACATTTTTTCAAATGAGTGATACTTATCCCAAGACGATTTAAGAGCTAATTTCCTGCGAATATGGGAAGGAACTATATTACAAATAACTGGAAGCCACGGGGTAGCAGTTGAACTAATACATCCACTTATAACTCTCATAGAACACTTCAACTGAGAATCAATCTTATTGACATGAGCACTATTCAACCACACATGACAGCAATATTCTGCTGCTGAATATACTAAAGCTGAAGCAGTAGTTCGCAAAGTAGAGACTCCGGCGCCCCAATTAGATCCAGCTAGTTTATGTAGTATATTGTTTCTTGTTTTCAACTTCTGACATAATTTATTTATTTATTTTATACTAGAGTAAAAATTAACTCCATTAGTAAACTGAGTGCTCCAAAAAACGGAAACTTCTTACTGTACTTTAAATCATTTACCTATTGTTGTTTTGAGTTACCTATTTCTACTAAGATCATTAATATTTTTCTTACGCATTTCTCTGTCATTGTAAGTGCATGTTTCCAAGTGTTTTCATATTAAAGTATCATTTCAATGCATGCGAATTCAATTCAAAATACCCGCGCCATATAAACTGTGTGCTAGTTCAATGTCAAGTAATCCTGGTAGTGTGACTTCACGCGCTGTTGCCACATGAGCAGATTCGGCCTTGTATAGAGAGGACCGTGTGCGGTGGCGTTAATACGTGAGTAACCGCTTTTCATGAAGAGTATCATTATAATACCTTGATCAAAAAATTCCCGGAATTCATTAGTAAAAGTCAACGTGCGACATAGCTCATCAGAATCAATATTGTCCCCTTCAAAGTACTCCCCATTGGCTCTAACACATTTGTGCCAACGTTCCATTCAATCTTCAAAACACGTCGAAACTCAGTTTTCGATATGGTCATCAGAGCTGTCTTCGATGTTTCCATTATCGACTATCGGAGACTGAATCTCGTTTCACGTGGTGGTTTTTGACTCGATCGAATTGTGAAACAACCCATGGCCCCAGTCAATAAAAGATGATGCAAAATACGTTGCTTAAATGTGAACCGCAATTCCTGAGTTATCTTATTTTCTTCCCCACATTAATTACACCTGAGACCAAATGAGATCGATCAAATATAAAGCCATGTGATCGTGTAGTACCTGAACTTCCTTTGAAGTTCTTTTCATAAAAAACGACCTTTTTTGTGTTGTGTATTCTTAGTAACCTTTTCAATTTCTTTTATGCAAGGTTGGTTAAATAAATTTATTGGGATATCAGATCATATAGAGATAGGCCTAATTGGTCCTAATCCATATTATGAGAGGTAGCTGGGATATTAGATCATTTATAGACAGGGCAAAATGGCCCACACCCCAATTATGTGATAGCTAAGATGTTTGGTAGATATGATGAAATGTTTTATGAATGGGTCATTTGAGATTCCAAGGAACTAGTTCTAAGGTTGACAACCTGCAAGCCTTAGTTCGCTCGCATATTTTCAGTCGAATTTAATAATTCGTATGGGAAAAAATTTCAACAAGTATTAATGTATTTGATCGGACTAGATGTAAGTTCGCAAATGCAGTACGTGCTCTTTCTTCTAAACTGAGGGACAACTGGCCATAAAAAGGCACTGACTCCGAAAGCATACTCTAGTTTCCCATATTTGCGAATTTGTCAACCAGGAAATCATGCCCTCTTCACTGAGAAAAACCGGTTTAATAAAATTTTTACTTGATATTATTTCATTCATCACTAGTACAATTTCGATACTTTCTTGTAGAGCAAGATATTGATAGAAGATGAAACGATATTCGTGGTTTTCGGTTCTTATAATCATGAACTAATCACAAATGAAAATTTTGTGGAGCTTATAGGTCAACTACTTGTGGCTAGTACAAACGTTTATTACGGATTTTGTTACAATTCGTAAATGACTAAATTCTAATAACTAATATTCGGGATATTACCTGCTAATAGTTGCTTATACGGCACAAAAACCATTATAGCATCGTAAGTTTTCGGATATAGAATTTAAAGATCGAAGGGTGGAAGAGGAATCAACGAATATCTAAGATATAGAACGCGATGTCATTTTTTCTATACTCTCTCATTTCTCTTTCGCAATCGGAAGAAGTTGGTGATGTGAGGGTGTTTTGTGTTCTTAATACGTAAACTTTGAAGTGTGACATTTTATATGATTCGAACATTGTTGTTTCTTCTGTAAGTGATAACAAATTTATATCCTTATTATGTTAATTATGTAGGAGGAAGTCTGAGAATGAAATTATATGACCATATTTTCATTTAAGTAGATGAAGCATTTATTTTTATAGAATTAATTAACTTAAGAATTAGTTAATTTTATATTTCGAATATTTTCAAATATCCCTTTTGTTATGCATGTGCATATGTTCTAAAACTTTTCTTTTATCTTTTGTGCCTTTGAAAGTGTATGAGTTTCTGAACATTCTTCTCGTATGCTGTATTGAGTTGAGGTCGCTCAGATAATCGTATTTCCTTTTTTTCATTCAATATCTGTGTTCAATGTTTTAGTACATTCCTACAATAAAACTACATGAACTGAATATTTTTATTTTCTACTACAACTTTTATTCATCACTAAAGAATAAAAATATACACCTCACAGAACTACCTATTCAATATTAATATAAAATAGTTTCATCAGCTATTTTTCATTCATTGCAGGCAAGTGTGTAGCTGCTGCCTATTAGAAAATTGTATATTGGCAACAAATATATTAAACTCAAGAAGGGGTTACATGTTTATTATACTTAACACAAATTTACTAGAGAGTTTCAAACAAGTCATCCTTAACTGTTAATATTTTACTAAGGGCTAATAAACCAAAACATTATGACTAATGCTCAGAAAACTAAGAAACGAGATAATAGTAACTAAACAGTTTATTAGGTTCTAATATCCAGCTTCATTGGTGTTTAAGATATTAGCGGCTAATATGTCGTGTTTGGCAAATCGTTTTATCAATCATCAATATAAAAGTTTATTTATTACTATTCCATTTTTCAGTATATTTTTTACTTGGCAGCCATAAATAGGAATCAACGAACATCTAATATTTTTCTCAGTGTTATCATACACCTGTATGTATCAAAACACATATACAGGGTGATTCACCAGTGGCGCGGTGTTCTATAACTCGTACACTCTTGAAGATTTCATTTTTGTTCGAACGGTATTGTATTTAGAAAGTAAAAATCTACTTCAGCAATTTATTTTGCAGTAAACAGGGTGTCCCAATTTTCTATAAAAAAATCTTGGGAGGTTTTTTCAGATTGGAAGACCACTTTCTGTTGAAGATTCAAGAGCGTCCTAAACTCTGATATGTCTTTAAGTAATAAGTTTTTTTGGTAAGTAGTTTCGTCACAATATTTTTTCTTCCGTAAAATGCAGATATAATTACAATATTTGCTGATAATACTTCCATGGCGGTCACGGTGCCGAACATGAGTACTTATGAAAGGTTTTTCGGGATGCACTTGGATGAAAGTTTGAGATGAAACGAACGTGTAGCAAACTAGCTAAATTTAAAAAACCATTCTATAATATTGAAGAATAAAAAACTCTCTGCCTTTCGTATTTGTGGTTAGTGTATGCGACAGCCTTGTCTAGAGTCATCTAAATCAAAATGTACTTCTATCGGGAAATTCCGTGGACACTCCAAGAGCACTTATTTCTCAAAAAATTGATCATTCGACTGATCTTCAAACTAAACTCGCGTGAATCGTATAGGCAAGTACAACGATTTTGTGTATATCTATACATAAAACCAGAAGCACATCCAGTGAGGCGAATACCGAGGGAATATTCAAACAAGTTCCCAGCTTAGTTAAAAATTGTCTTGGTGCATTGTTGTAATTATGCGAATTGTACATTGGTTATTTAAGTTGTGT